>JAJJWW010010808.1:0-186591 GCA_023531295.1 Papaver armeniacum | reverse complement strand
AAAATCTTGTTAGATCGGAACACTAAATCCTTACCAACTCGGTCAGGGTAACATTTCTGTGTCGAGCAACAAATTCGACTTTAATTTGATTCCAAATAAAGTCTATAATTAAGAAATTTAACTGGGATTTGTTTCTAAAAAACTGATTATATCAAACACAAACTATTCCTAAAACACAATCGCTGACCAAAATGCTAGGAGTCTAGGTCGGAGAGAACAATTGAGAAAGCATAAATTATCCGATTAATATACACGTGGTTATAGTAGGTTGGCATGTGTCAAATAGACCCCACTTTTACTAATGGATAAAAGCTATAGAATTACGTGTCACCAATCCCTTAGTTTTCCAAGTTTCCATTGTAGGAAAAATAGAAAAATCATCAGAAATTCAAAAGGAGTATCAAAGATTTGATGAAAAGAAGAAAGAAAGCATTTAGAGATCGAGAGAGTGAGAAATGATGCTTTAAATGACGGCACATGGGGATGGGGATGTAGTGGACCGGCCACACTAATAGTAGTAAGTAGTAACAAAGTTTTCAAGTGCCGTATTTTTCTGGAACTCTATAAATTCGGATTTCAAGGCAGAGACGTTTTTCACCACACTCTCATCACCACCACCACAACAACTCTATTTGGTTACAACTTTTACTTTTCAAGTCCTCTGCAATTTTCACGTGTTCTTCTTCTTCTTCATCTTCTACTAATACCTTCCTTCACTCAGCAAATCAATTCTGTTTTTTTTAAGGTTTGTGAGAGAAATGGAAGGGAGTGGGAAAAAAGCAGGGAAGTCTTCTTCTCATGGGAAGAAGAAGTCTTCTTCTACTTCTCAGGGGAAATCATCATCTTCGTTTTCTTCTGACCTTTTTGATAACAAGAAATCATCGTCTAGCAATCCTACTTCAACTTCATCATCAGAGTTGTTTGACTCTGTGTTTTCTACTCCATCAACGGTAATTCTCCTCCTCTTCTTCGTTCTTACACGAATTATTATTACCAGTTACTCTGTTTAGGTCCTTCTCTTTTTCTTTTTGATTTCTTTCATTTATTATATGTCGAATTGTTTATTAGGTTCACTTTTGGAAAAGACAGAGATTTGGGGATCTAGTTTAAGGGTTTTTTTGTTTTGTTTCGTTTTCTTTTGAATTTTCAGATTTGTTTCCTTGTTAAAATCTTAATTTCCAAACCCATTTGTGAATTCTGAAAAAGCTCTGTTGTTCATTTATTGTTTTTTTTTTTTAGTCACCGAATCGAAGAAATTGGTTGGAATCTTTTGTGGATAAGGCATGTAAATTTCTGAACTCTTATTTTGTTTGTTGTTGGGGGGTATTTTTTTCAGATTCGAGGAAGGGATTCTTCTCACTCATGGAACATTAAATCAGATTCTCAAGGTTTGTGAATTTGCACATTTTTTTGTTTAATTATTTCTTTCCTTTTTTTATCAAGAGACATTAAATATGACTCGACCAATAGATGTTACAAGGGGGTCCTTGGTGTAGTTTAATTGGGGATTACATGACGAGAAGGGTTGATCTTGATCTTTGCCGCAAAAAATTGATCTTAGTAGAAAACAACTTGTTGCTAGATCATGTTAATGTGTGACTAAAATGGCTTAATTGACATTATTGATGTCCCGTTCAAAGAGGATAAATTCTACGCTTTTGATTCAGATAGTACAAGGTTTTTCTTGATTTTCAGCCATTTTCTGTTTTTGCCGGTTTTCACCGTGTAGCATCATGAGCTTGCACTAAATATTGTACAATGGTTTATTTTATTTTTTTGAAGCATTGTACAATGGTTTATGATTCTCTCAAGTTAGCCTTTTCTTTTTTTGATTTGTGATTTTTCTTAAAACCTTCTTATAAATTTGAGATCTTCTATGCCCTTCAGGAAGTTGCGACTTGGGAGTTTCTAGTACATACAAAACTTAATACAAAGAAACAAATGACCCCAAGCTCTTTTTTTTTGTTAATTTGTTATGCAATGTGTATCTAGAAATGATCTTTGAATATGCTATGTTATTCTTTTTAGGGATTTTAAAAAAGACCAACGAAGGGTATAGTGCGAGTAGCAGGGACAGAAATGACAAAGGAGCAGATCCGTGCCATCTGAGCTCGTCAATTTACTATGGTTGTCAAGACTACCAGGATGTTTATAATGATTCTTCAAACCCTCGGACTTATCAACCACCTCTTGTGAGTCTAAGATACCAATTATCATTCAAAATAACACATGAACTTGGAGCCTTTAATGGCTTATGTAGCAACACCATTTTCTTTGCCCGTCCACAGACGTCGATCAAAAATTATTAACTTATGTGAATTTTTCAGTTCAAGAAGAAGGATGGGGATGAAGATGACTCAACTGGGACCAATTTATACAGTGCCTCTAGAGGAAACTGGTGGGAAGGTATGTACTTATTGAAGTAAAAACTAAGCAATTCTACGTATTGCTTGTTTTACAGGATACTGATATCTGTTCACCAATTTCTCAATCGGCAGGCTCACTCTATTACTAAATGTCGTCTGAGCTTGTGTGAATTATATACATCGACATACTAGGTACTTCATTTTATTTTTCATATACTTCTACGTCTGTATAGTTGAACATAACAAAACCTAAAGAAGGTTGTGCGTCCATTTAGTTGAGAGTAACAGAACTTAAAGAATGGTTGTGTGCTTCTTGTCTACACACTATATCTAATTTTCATTGGTAAAAACTTGATATTGATTACATTTTATATTTTGATTCTCTTTTTCCGCAGGAGTTCAATAAAATTGGTGTTTTATCAACCTTTTCAAGATGGATGATGTTATCTTCGACTTACTCCATATGAAGACGAGTTTGCTAGGGTTTAAAAGACTAGATCATATATATATATATATATATGTTTTCTTTTATTAGGTGTTTATTGTACTAAGAAAGGATGGTTGGTTTTATGGCGACTTTTATATAGCGTTTACTAGTTACTTGCTCTGTAATTCTGGTTAGAACTTGAACTATCGAAGCTATTATATATATAACCTTTTTAAGATAATTAATAATCTGTTTTATGTTCTTGTTCATGCATGTCTTACATAAGTATGATGTTGCCATTGTTCTTATGGCCCATTTACTAAGCTTTCTCTCGATTCGGATCTAGTCTGGCTGTTTCGGTCTCTTGGATATCTAGTGGATGTCCTGGTGGTCCATGCTAAGGGCAATCCAACAAATATGTTTTGTAGAATAAAGGTAAAATAGAAAATATATATTTAGGTGAGAAAAATTGGATGAAATTAGATAATATAGGATAAAGTGAGATAAAATAGGATAAGAAGTAGTAAAGTAATCATGAGTTGTACTTGGAGTGAGTAGAAGAGTCGCCGGCGTGTGATGATGGTTCGCGTGTTTTTGGTATAACCGCCTGATGTTCCATCACACGCGCGTCTCTTCTTCCAATTTGTTGGTTTGTTCATCTGTTTTTCATGTTTGTTGGTTTGTACATCTGTTTTTCATGTTTGTTGAGTCCATAGTGGGAGCAAAATGAACAAACTTGAAGTTTGTTCATTCCATAGGAACTACTCTACATATTTTGTCTTGTAGATTGGGATGTGTAGTCATTGCTCTTGTGAATTGTGGCACATGCTAAGCATTCTATCTCTTAGGTTCCGATGGTTCTGCTTTTCCCACCTAAGGGTATGCCATTTTTAAATGCATAATACTACCCCGTTTCGCCAAAATATGATATTTTTTACATGCATGGTACTATCCCCGTTTCATAAAATGTGATACATTCACTTTTTCATTTTTGCCTAAAAATGTGCCAAATTGAAGAAGTGAAAGCATCGGTTTTCAATTGGAGGCCAACAGTTGTAGTAGCAACAGTTAGGGTCAAGTTGGGAAATAGATGTAGTTCGTTTATTTCTGAGTTGAACTAGATCGGGGTTAATTAGGCCCGTATCTATCATAGCTATGTTTGTTGACAATGATTCAAGATCCTCGGGATATTTGTATCCGGGCATCCTTCAAGCATTTGCCGATACTTTTTCTTTAAGGAAAAGAGGCGGAGCCTCGTATATTAATAATAATACTGATATAGTAAGTCACTTCGGTTACAGGACTAACCACGGATTAAAACAAATTTAGAATCATCAAACAGACAATTAGCATTGATACATAAACTGATTTCAAAAAGACAGTTAACCAACCAATTCATATTCTTAACTAAAAAGACTAGTTTAAATGGCCTGACCTGGATTAAGAGTATCACGTACAAATCAATACACAAATCGGCAAGAGAGATGTTAGGATTCAAAGATCCAACCATTTCTCAAGGTTTTCTTCAAAGCTATAGTAACACAATCGATAATGGAGTAACAGATCCATACATCCCACCAATAATCAATCATTTTTTCAAACATACAATCCAAAATCTAGTATCCTAGGGCTGAATCTGATTAGATCGGTTTGAAGCTTCATCGACTCGAGATTTTGAATCTCTCATGTGGTTGGTGTCTTTGGTGTTCTTGTTGTTGTAGTTGTCTTAATAGAAGTTCTTGATGCTGGTGTTAGAGGTCGTTTGATGTTTCCACTGATGTTCTTGATCATTTTCAAAAAGTTTAAGGTTAGATCTAAAAAAGCCAAAAATAAATAAATAAATAAATAAACGAACTAAAAACTTGGCGCAGATAACAAGAGATTACCTGCCCAAATCTTTCCAAGAAAAGTTTTAGTGGGATAAAGTTTCTCTTATTAGAAAAAGCATCTGTCGATACAAATCGAATCTATGCCGTATGGACTCTTATCCACCGATAGTACAATATTGATGGATACAAAATATAAAAGTCTTCTCAATGTAAGGCATGCTCAAACGTTTATTCCAATTAAGAAAAATAATAATTATTGTTATTGTTGGAAACACTAACGAATTAGAAAAAGTAAATTTGTTACGCCTCTATTAGTGTTCTTGGTACTTGTGTATTCCCAATATATACTGAAATTATTTGTGAACATTTTAAAAAAAAAATTATACTAATTTGTGAACATCGGAAAGGTGAGAATAATTTTTATTGATGACGATATCGGGAAGGTGAAAGTGGATCTAGAGAAGGTTGTTTTGGTGATAGCATCCCTGATAATCCTATTGATACTCAAGCTCAAGATCATGGTGTTGGACAACAATATCCATATATTCACAATGCTATAGGTTAGCTTTATTAACTTATATTGATAGTCTAGTATGATACATGTCTCAATATCCATGCGATAAACCAAGTTTTGATAGTTCGAGCCAGCAAATGCAATCAATGTCACTTAGTGATCAATTCTTTTTCAGAATGGAAAATTAATGGAATTTTGATCAACAATCTCAATATCCAATACATGAATATAGAGAAGAAGGATCCTTTGGAGATTCATATAGTTCTTACACATATCCTTTATGTTAGAGTGTTTCTCGGTCGAACTAACAAGTGTTGCTATATCAAGCTTGTTGTCAAATTTAGTTGATCAAAACTATATCTTGATTTCTAGTCTACAATTAGTCAAGTCTCGGATTAGGATAGAAGTGTGTAATTGATAATCTAACATCACTACATTCTACCGTTTGAAGGCGAAGATCAATCAAAGCTTTTGGAGAACTTCTTCAACAAAAGGTAAGTGAAGACTGAACCACCTATTTCTAAAGTTATATTCATCCTTCTATATATGAGACGTTGTCGCATGACTAATTAGACTATTGCAAGCATATCAAGAATTTCGAGTCAGTTTTATCTTGGTAATTAGTTCTCGAAATATATATGACTAAGCTTAATGGACATTTGTTCATACTTGATGAATTTCGGTTAAGAACAATTTATTGTTCATAATCTAAATCGTGATTCAAGATTATCATTCGAAAATAGCCTGGAACAGTTATATGTGTCATTGATGTTATATGGGAATGTTTCAAATTGATTTAGAGAAAAATATAGAACTACTGTAAATCTGGATACATGACAGTATGCATACCAATTCACATACTGGAGAAAACTGTTATAGGTCCGGAACCATAGTACATGTACCCAGTACACGTACCGGAGTAGCTATATGTCAACAACAACTTTTTGGTACGTATACCGGTATCCATACCATAAAAGGTCTGTTGCCCGTGAACCAGAAATTGTATGCATACCAAATATGCATACCGTAAAGGAACCGTTGGTTCTGAAACCTGTGTGGTATCCATACTCGTTACGCAAACCGGAAAAGTTATGT
This sequence comes from Papaver armeniacum, assembly GCA_023531295.1. Classification (NCBI taxonomy): domain Eukaryota; kingdom Viridiplantae; phylum Streptophyta; class Magnoliopsida; order Ranunculales; family Papaveraceae; genus Papaver; species Papaver armeniacum. Next base: position 180,360 of record JAJJWW010010808.1, on the reverse strand, counting down.
GAGTTTCTGAACACATTTTTGTCTTAAGGGTACACATACCCATTACATGTACCATGACAAAAATAGTCATGAACAAGGTAAAGTACACTTACTTGCACTGTCGAATATTTTCAGATGCACAAAAATTATTTCTGTGAGATACTTGGCATTTGAATAAATCTCTAAAAACAATATATAGACATGATTGATCACATTATAACCTATGGTTGTGACTCAAGTATTATATCAAAATGATTAAGCTTATGGTTCAATCGGCTAGTCTCGGCTAACCGTCCATGAATAATGTCTTTATACACGGTCTTGCCATTCACGATTCATCTTAACCAGAATGTATATCTTGTTATGTTAATCTCATTTCAAAAATTCATCTAACGGTGGATATTGTTTGCTTGGTCCCAAAGCTATCTTAGCTTAAACCTAAAGCAACTTATACTTTGAAAGTCTATATAAGTAAAAACCTTAAGCAATTGTGATTTTTGAATCCCTGACACTATTCTTTGTGTGTCCTAGTTGTAAACTAGAGTCGTCCTCTCCCTCAAACCCTTCTGGGGTTTATGGACTAAAAAGAATTCACCTAGGGATTCGTGAAGCCAGGTCCGACTATCTTTTATCTCGATAGTTCGAGTATCCTGATCTTGTTTAATTGTTGAGCCGCTCACTCAAACAAGATAGATAGAAATCGCAGTTATCTTCAGATCGGACTTTGTGATTCTACAGGTTACTTGTGAGGTGAATAATAATCTAGGCTGATCTTCGGGAAGCATAAGTCCGGATTTTGAGGTTAGCTAGACTTTGTCTATTGCTATCAATTTCCAGTCTCGATCACCTTGATCTATCGATCAAAAAAGAAATCACATATATGCTTATCTGTGAGATACAGATTGGTTTAAAGTCTTTAATTGAGTTAAAGTAACTCTTGGGTCAGTAAAGGACGTCAACTACAGGAATCATTTGCGCAGAGTCCTGCTGGGATTCAAGAGGCGTAAGGAGCGCGGCTGTAACTGAATTGCTATGAGGGCTTAATTTGGTCTCAACTACATTCCAGTCCGAAGTTAATTGGTAGTAGGCTAGTGTCTGTAGCGGTTTAATACAGTTTGGTGTTCAATTCTGGACTAGGTCCCGGGGTTTTTCTGCATTTGCGGTTTCTTCGTTAACAAAACTTCTAGTGTCTGTGTTATTTCTTTTCCGCATTATATTGTTTATCTTTATAATTGAAATATCACAGGTTGTACGTAAATCAATCAAAGTAGATACATCCATCCTTGTTTGTTGGATACGACTTGATTGATTCTTGGATATTGATTTTTAAGATCGTCCAAGTACTCTCACACATAGTCAGGTTCACGAATTTGGTTATGTCAACTTTCTGATTGTGAGAGAAAGAGCTATAAGCTCTTCGTATAATTCCTTGATTGAGGTTCATTAAGTTGAACTCTCGGAATTGTATTCGAGTTTAGTCCATACATGTTTCCTAAAAATAAAGTTGGTGGTGTATTTTGGTACCCCCACGTTTTCACTTTACCAAAATAATCTAATACACCCACGTTGGTGGGGAGTTTTCTCTGATATCTTCAATAAATAGGATATCAGCTAGAAAAGCAAAGTCGAACTTTAATATGTTTTCACATAATTTTTATTTTCATGACCAGTGGAGTAAATGAAATATGCAAAGTCATATCTAGTGAAATAATTTATTTGAGTTAAAATATTTTTCGAATTCAACGATTCGATCACTTTTAATAAACTTATTATTTGTACTTGAAAGTGTATCTCGATATCTAATGTATTCAAATTTATATGATGGAGGACGACAATTAATTAGACAAAAATCCTCTGTGTCGCTCGGTTTCGGTCAGTATCATATATATCTCCCGTTGTATCTGTATCTTTGAGGACAGATATGATACAATACCCCAAGACGGAGAACCGTGCTAATGACCTGACTCTTTTGAACCCTTTGAAACCCTGAACCATAAGATTTCATTAAAAAAGATGTAGTGGCAACCAATTCGAAACTTGGAAGATGGACTCAGTATGACTCACTATGACAAACTTATTCGTTTAAGGTCTTTAATAAAAAAAAACATGGTATTCAAGGATAGAAATCAAGAAGATTCGTAACTTTAGGTTCCTAATTTTAATTTTAGGCTTTCTTCGCATGTGAAAATACTTATGTATAATTATTATTTTTTTTACATTTTTCAGTAAAACTGAGTTTTAGAGTCTTGTTTGATCCACATAAAACATTAAATTAAGTTAATTCATTCAGAGGTTATGACATTTATGTTCAATAAGTTATGTAAATTTGGAGATACTCACAGAAACAAAGTTAGCAGTAGGAGGTCAGGCTCTAGAGCAAGCACTATGGTGCACCATGTTAGTCATTTATGACTACAATCTAATAATAAGCAACCACTATGGTACCAAACTTTTAAGCTTGTAGTAGTTAGATAAGCCGTGGCTGGTGAGAATTATACATCTATAATGCTGGTAATCCATGGATTAGCTCGTAGAAACCAGGTTTTTGTTATGCGCAAAAACTGGACTATCGCCGCCGAGACTGAGTTTCTGCCAAGAATATGAATATTTGTTTGGTATTTATTTTTCATACTCCTCTCACACTTGATCTTGGCATTATTTTTGTCGTTAACATCTTTATCTTCCGCGCCATTGGGATTTCAAGCATATTTTTTGAAAACTAGATGTTAACATCAATGGTTTACTTTATCAATGACAATTATTATTATTTAAATGTCTTTATAAAATCATATTTTCTCCGATAAACAACACACACCAAAATCTATCTATTTTTTCTTCATCTGCTGTCAAAAATTAACTTCGTGAACTCAATCCATTAAAAAGAATATCTTTAGTTAAGTACTATGGCCATCTATGATTCATAAGAAGATTTATTTATCATCAAAACTTGGTTCACTTAAATACTCCTTTCATATGTCTAGCGAGAAGCATGTCCAAGTGATTCATTCTGGAACCGAATATGGCATTATTATAAAATATATTTTAAAAAGATAACGATACAAAACATACATGACAGGTATGCAAGTAATTTAGCAAAGAGTAATGATTTTATAGCCCTCCAAACTGGCATTTTTAGAAAGTGCAATTATCCAAAATTAATGACGACTAATATACTTGTATGATCTTCCAACTAAACGCTAACACAATTAACATTTGCTTGTTATCCGAGAGACTCGTACAAATTAACCAACGCCAACTTAAAGGATTTTTTTTTGAATTCGATGAAATTATCAATATCTAAAGATAAAGCTCCATGATTTATTTTCGAACTAAACCTCAATCATGAAGATTGAGAAAAATTATAATATATTTTGTCGGTATGTCTCTCTGTGAACCTCGATGAGATGCAACTCATCCACCCGGGTCACCTGCTGGTTTAGAGGCTTGTTTCGGCGTAAGCGGTTTAAAGTTTACAATTAGAATAAGTTGGGTTCTCAAGTTTTTATATTTCCACATGTGTACTACTATAAAATCATCCGAATCATCACAAAACGAACTTATATAATTAAACCACATTTTACATCCTATATTACTGAAATTCAATTTTTTAATTAAAATACTAATTTACACAAGAACATTATAAACCAAAGTTGCATATTAATTCTAGTTCAATACGAGTTCTGAATATTTTGTTTGCTTCAAAATAAATAAATAATATAAACGGCTCTCCTCTCCATTTGACATATGCATCATGAGACGCAAACTTATTTCCTTTGCGTGTTGCAAAAAAATCTCCGTGATTCAAGCGCAATTTTCTAGTCCAAGTAACGATCTCATATGATCTTCATGTTCTGATGGACCCTTGCATTTATTACCGTTCTTAAAATTCGCGTACGACCATTCTTCTAAAACCTGAATCCAAGAGCATTTTCAGAGACGTTTTTCTTCAGAAAGATTCAACACCTTGCAATCGCTTAGAACCAATTTAGAATCTTCCTTCGGCTTTGCATTTATTTTGGTTGTTTTATTTGCGCATTATCTCTTATTATTATCCATTCTTCAATAGAAGAAGATGATTGAAGAATGGTTTCTTTGATTTTAATTGAAGTTGGCGTAGAGAAACCTTAAGGCCACTTGTATATTATATATATATATAAAAAAAAAAAATTTACTCGTTGAGCAATATAAGACGAACGCAAGGAAATAAATGTCAAAATAAATATTTGGAGATAGAAGTGTAATTGGGGTGTCATCACACCAAATTTAAAATAATATTGCAATTTTCTTTGCAAACATTACTCGTTCCTAATTTTCATAAAAAGTCGCGTTACAACACCAATTGTTGAATGAAATGATGGAATTTAAACTTTTTATGTTGATGTAAAAGTGTTTTGCTTTTAGTTTAAGTCTTCATAACGCAATATCCATCTCTATAGACATGTTCACCTTTGTATCCATCGTCATATTCAACACAACTTAAAACTTGATTATTATTATAACATCACCATCTTGAGTATCTCCTAGAACTTGTTGATCTTCATCTGCTTGTTCTTATTCTTCATCTTCAAATTACTCATTGTATAATTCTTCTGATGAAGTTTATTCCTGTCACTCCTCATATGATCCTTCAAAACTTGACCCATCATCGGGTTGTGTTGCACCACTTTCATGACGATTGTAAATGTGATGAGTAAGATAAAATAGTAGTTGCTGGTGTCTTTCATGATTTTCCAAACTTTACATATGAACAGTACGGATAATTAGATATGGTAGTGGACCTAGAACAACTGCAGCCCATTCCATATCAGATGTTCATTTTCATGATTGTATTGTAATATTTCATTATCAAGTTCATGTTACCTTTTTTCCAATACTTACACGGAGATCCAACGGTCCTATATTTTCCTTGCAGAATTCCAAAAGCTCGCTCAAAATCCTTTATGTTAATTTGATACTTGTTAAATCTTTCATGGTATGGAATCTCCAGTGTCACCTTGTAAGCTTGTACAATTATCGTCAACTTTGTAAAGATACCATCAACTAATAACCTATTGGCATGATAGTATCATATTTTTCAAAACCCATAAATCATAAGATTCCCACGCTTTCTAAAAAAAACATGTCAAAACCGTAAATCATACGATGACACCGCCTCTAACACCAGACCTGCTCTTATCTTTACCTTGATATGTTTCTTTATCATGATAATAATTACATACATTTCAAACTACCAAGCACTCCAGGATATCCTCTTTCAAAATTTTCCGTTAGAAACCTACTTACATCTTCTTGAGTAGGTTGTTGGTGGTATTTTTTTCCTAAAAATATGGCATATTAATGTGCAAAATCTCTTTCAGTAATAATATATATATAGTTGTTACTCATATTCAAGTGCAATCATCGATATTATCGACAATGATACTTTTGCACAAACACTTCATCACATCATTCGTTTTCGTATGAGAAGAATGATCCATAATACCAGTAGCATCCGGACATCCATGCCATTCGTCATCCACTTGAAGAATTCTTTCTAACAATATGTTAAATAAACCTTGATTCATAGCTAAACGTTGTTTTAATTGTCTTGGAGTAAAAGCACCTTAATCATAAAATAATCCATCAACATTAGTGCATCATCTCGTTCGATTCGTTGTCATCTTTGCACTTCCCTTGGCACTGGTTGACCAATAATATTCCTACGAACATCTAATATATTTGTTGAACAATATTAATGAACTTTTGTTCTTCATCACACAAACTAGTCAAAAATAATCCATAGTTGAACTTCACATATGCACAAAGGTATAGCTAACGTTTTTTCGATCAAGGATAACATAGACGTTTTATGACCAAAGGAAGAATGGTCATTTTGGAGTTCAATCTAAAATTTACAATAAAGTCAAGACCACTAATAGTAATCCCTCAATGCATGAGTATGACTTAGTCCAGACTCACATGGTTGGAGTTAAACTCAATGGACGAAGCTTAACCGAGCATCATCTCTCACAGGCCGAGCTTCATCTCTCGTGACTTAACCTCAATCCAGCCACATGTCAACCTACAGACCTATGATGTTATCGATTCTACTTTACAAGCAAGTTCAGATTCTGAAACGGTCTTGAGCACACCTAGATCCGAAACGTTAGACTCATGAAATCTAAGATTCATTCAAGTTTTATAAGCGTATTCTTATCACATTCTTCCCACCGATCTCATAAGACTCTCACAAATGAAATTATGGTTTCTTCTCTCGTCAAAGACATATACCATAGCTTTGTTTCTCCATATAAAACTTGTCTCTCTTCAGTGTTATGTAACGTCCCCCCGAGTCCGGAGTAGCAATAGTCTGTAATGCCACTATGAATATTGAGCATATTATAAGGCCATAGCCTCTCTTCACAACTGTCCATGCCTTTATCTCGCCATAGATGAACTGACTCACCTTACTTCTGTGATTGGACAAATGCTGGTCTTGATCCTATGACTGGAAAAATGATATCAAAGCCTTAACATCTATAATAAAGCCTCTCATGCCTCTGGTCATCTAATCGACATACGTCCATCTCAACATCAGTCCCTAGCCTCTTCTCAAAGGCGACCATATCTTACTTCCCTCTTAAGAAAAATGTTCACAACTAGGTCACACTTGGCCTCAACAAATCTTGTGCTCACCTCATGAAAAACAAGGTTATAAAAACCTCCTTAAGTTGTCGAAATGACTCAGGCTGGCCCCACGAGTAAAAATGAGTATTCATCTTGGTCAGACTTGACCTCAGCCAAGCTTGTGCTTTCCTCATGAGAAATATGGCCATAACAAGCCGCCTTAAAATCTCCACATGACTCAGTCCATTCTCCATGCACAAGCATGAGGATTATGCCTTGAGCTCTCCACAACTTCGAAGAATACTACCACGTCATATGGTACAAAGGATGATTACGTGACAAATAGGGGGATATTTTTAGGATTTTGGTTTGGTGGTCTACGATATGTGTGGGTATCATTCCCTCATCCACACCACAAATTACCAAATTCTGCAGAGTAGTTTTCACCATAAATAGATACACCCTACCCATACGTAAAGAGAATGGTCGGTCACAATGAATATGTTGCGGAGCATAAACTCAAACCTTATCTATTATTAAGAATAAGGAGGAGGTGCTTATCTCTACTCCTCTACCTTATCTCACCGAATAAAGATTAGGTTTTTGAGAAGATTTATATAAACAAACTCTCGGTTATTCTAAACTGAACAACATAACAAGAACAATAGATTTCTTCATATCTCTCTCTCTCTTAGATATTTTAGTTTGTAACTCTCTGCAACTCAAACTCTGATCTCATTTCTTTCAACTTTCCTTCCCAGACCAACCATATCTCTCTATATGTGAATGAAACACCCCTTGAACGACCATCCTCTTGGTTTAGGTAACAACTGTTCGTGCTCAGCCTCTAGCAACTCACACAATAAATCCTAAATCTCTGCTCACCCTCTAACAACAATAATTATAATTTCAATCCAATGCATTCAACATTCAATAACAATACTAAATCAGTACTACAACCATTCATCACCACTACAACTTATATTTTTTTACTAATTCTATGTCCAATGTTATGAGTTAGTTGTATATGATGAAATTAATTCTATCTAAGACTAAGAACATCATGATTATAAAAATAAATTACATTTTAACCCTAAACTAGAATTACTAACATCTGCAGCGTTTGTGGATGGGTTCAAAATTGAAAGATGCAATGGAGTTACCTTTTGAGTGTACAACCAACTCTTTTAATTTGACGCTAAAACTCCACGCACAACACCTTCAGTTTCCATATGGGCAAAAATTTTCCTATTTTGTGTTTTGATTAATAAGATGGTGAAAAGGGAAAAATGAAAGGGTGAATAGAGTGGTTCCTGTTATATATGAAACATTAGCCGAAAACTGGTTTAAGGTTGACCTTTAACTTCAACTTTGTCGGTAACATGGTTTTCGCCTAGTGCTACCTCCAATTAGCAAAGGCCAATGGCATCATTGGTTACCATTTTCTCCCCTCTTGACTTAGCTATATCTTTTTAAGTAAAAGTGTTTTGGGGTAAAAACTGTTTCTGCTGGAAATGGTAAATTTGGGTGTGCCGCCGAGACACGAATCTAAACCCTAAACAAATGCACTGCACGGGAGTACTTTAGATTCGAGAGATCAATCTTTACAATTCTGACCTAAACCAAGAAATGGTCGTTCCATCCTTGCTTCGGACACAAAGTGAAGGAGAAGGGTTGATCTTAGGGAGGGAAGCGAAGAAGGTGTTGAGATCAGAATGGTTAACTCTAAAGGTGTGGTTTTTTTATGACTTGTATCAGAATGTGGAACTTGCTTACGGGATGTAAGCTATCAGTTCTTTGGTGTTTTTCTGGATACTTATGTTGATAACCGTTGTTGGTTGAAATAGGTTGAAAACCTATTTATATAAGTCATAGTTGAACACACCCTAATCTCATAGGAAGTGGGAGTAGTTGAGTGATGGAGAAGTGGGATCGTGTGAAAATGTTGAAAAACACGTCTTTAATGAAGTAAGATGGGTTGGTGTACACCCACTACTTCTCTGTTGTCACTAACTGTACGCCTTTCCTGACACTTTCTCATAATGAGCGTGTTGCACGCCGCACGCTGTAAACTGCCAGACCAATACCCTGATGAACATCCCACAGTTTGTGGCATGTTTGATGTCTCGAGTATTTTCGTGAAAATATGCAGCAGGTTGCTGAGTGGGTCTTGTTTGCAGAACCTTAGTTATTTTGACCAATCACGCGCAAGCTAGGCGGCGGGTGGTCATGTATTACAAGTCAAGCCATGAGGCTTGCCATAAGAAATAGCATGTAACGCTTCTTAGGTCAAATAATTAAATTGTATGTGAAATCGATATTTATAAAACATCGTTTGTAATCGATGCATATAATGCATCGCTTTTAAGCAAGCAGCTTAAAATAATCGATGCTCATGAAGCATCGTTGTGTAAGGCTTGTTTAAGTTAGTCACGGAGCCTAATGTCTTAAAAGGAGCACGACCGGCCATTTTCGAGAACTGCTGGGAGCCATTCATGCGTGCCAAAGGTAGGCCGATTGGTCCTTATAGGAGAGTGACGGTTGGAGACCACGGCGACATCTTATTGGTCGCTTAAGATTTGATCTAGGCCGATCAATTCAGCTAGCGAAGTTGGACGATCGAGATGATTTGCGGCATTTAACGGCTGCTGCTGAATTTATTAAAATTCCTATTGGCAGCGCGACTAGCCATTTTTGGGTGATCGTTTAGGAGCCATACGGGCAGGCCACGGCTTGGCCGATTGTTCCTTATGGAAGAGGGGTGGCCAGTGATCACGGCGATGTCTCATTGGTCCCCTAAAATTATATCTAGGTTAGTTGATTCGGCTAGCGAAGTTGGACGGCCGAGATGATTTGCGGCAGTTACATACTGTCGTTAATTCAATTTAGGGTTTAATAGCCGTGTGGTCGACCTACTTTGGGCTAACGGTTTTTGGTGTTAGCCGCGTGCTGGGTGCTGTTCGATCGGCCAGCGCAATAGCCGGGCAGCTGGCGGGTGTGTCCGCACCTTGCTCGTTGATTAAGATTGAATCTAGGCTGGTCAATACGGCTGGCGAAGTTGGGCGGCCAAGATCGTTTTCCGGCAGCAATATACTGCTGCTAACATAAATTAGGGTTTTGTAACTCATGCGGCCAACCCACTTTGGGTAATCGTTTAATGGCTCCGCTTGCAAGTTGGAAGGATTCCGATTGGCCTAAGCACTAGTGGGCTTGCCAGTGTGCATGATAGTGCTAGTCCGACCATATTAGGAGGTGGCTTGACTTGATAAATCTACCGACCAAAATGTATGGTCGTGATCGTTTTAATACTGACATGTGCAGCCTATGTCCAATTCCTTAAGGAATTAAGTATGTCGACCGACCAACTTCCACTTTTAATTGAAAGTGCATGTTGCGCGTTTAAAACGATCTGATTGGTCGATGGGAAACGGAGGCCGGCAAGCGGAAACATGGAGTGTGGCCAATCGGCCATGGGTAGCGCATGCTGGAGCAAATGGGTCGGCCAAGTGGCGTGGCCACGCCTCCATTTGCTGCTGCTTTTACTTGCTGCAGTTCCTCTTTATTTCTTGTTTTCTACTTTTGGTTAGATTTTGCTCATACTAGTCCATGGAGGATTAATTTCCTAGCTTACCTAGGTTTGGTCTCGACCAATAGGGTTCGAGATATTGCGCAGGACGCAAAAAGACCTAAATTTTGTAAATTAGTAAAATTAGGTTAGAAAGATTGAATTTTGTAGGCTGACACAAAATCAATCAATTTCTGGTGAATTTTGTGCGTTCATACAAAATCACTAATTATATTTCATAGGACAACATAACTTTGCGTGTCTCTAATTGAGTACTTCCATGCATATCTTAATCCTGACACTTCGGGAAATTCATGCTACTCTGCTGCTAGCGAACATTAATTGTCATGTCATGTCAACATCAAGAGTTCGGTTGGGGAACTTAGCATAGAATAAATACTCAGCAAGCCATGCATTAATGAGTAATACAGGTGGAAGATAAAATTTACAGAATATCTGGGATTGTTATTGCACGCACCATTCTGGATAAATTTTATATATAAATATACTGAATTGCTCAATACATATGTGAGTAAAGAGGCCTAGGCACTCATCACTTTTAAATGGCTCAGGTTCTTTGCAAAAACGATGGCGCATTAAACACATGGTCTTACAATTTTATCCCTGAACTAAAAACCACCATCAACATTAAGTCCTCTGCTTAGCACGTAACAGTGACATTATTGCGGGGTAAGCACTAGATGGTGACAGACGAAAACAAAATTAATAAGATGAAGTAGGTAGATGTTACCGGAGAGATATCAGTTGGTTTGAACTTCCTTGGCAGTCGTACTGGTGAAGCAGCTATCAATCAGGATCTGCTAACAAATTACCGCTCATCGAACATCAATGGTAGGAAAAGAAAGCGAGCATGTCCGGTCAAGGCCTTTGAGCTCAAACGGGTTATCCTTCATCTTTGTGTACGCCAACCAACAACAAGGTAAGTTCATCTCGTCTTCGTATTTTGGCTGTGAGTGTAATATCCACGAGTAATTGATCAAACTTGAACATTTAGCTCAGTGTGAATGACTTTCTTTGATAGCGGCAGTAGAACGAGCGTCAACGGAAACAAAGCAATCTCCAATAATTATGATTAGCAGCAATGCGAGCAAGGAGAACTCGAGGTAGGTGCTCTTTTCTATTTTGCACATGTAGCCACCCGACAGTACCTAGGAGCGTAAAATATATTTTTTTGGATAAGATGTCACCTGGAGATATTCCCGCTGCTAATCCAAGAGGCATTAATGATTCCAATGACATGCCAAATATGGATGATGAATTCTTCTAAGTGTCCTATACAACTGTTAGGACTCATCTTAATCATGTGACGATTCTTCTTCCTGGACCATAGGGTTTAGAAGCTATTCCATCAATCTTCTCCGGAATGTGTAATAAGGTTCTGTTTCCAGAAGAATGAGTACCCAACCTCTCCAGTGGATTTCAAAAATTTCCAAATTCCATTGTGCTCCTGGGATGGATGGATGAGATATATGTTCGGCAATGATCATGTCAGGGCTAATCTTGGAGAGTGTAGCTGCGTTGTTGATCCGTCCTTGACTTTAATTTATTTAGTGTCTGGACTGCTGAGCCGCAATTAAAACGTTCTTTAAACTCATGAGCATTGAACGGAATGAAATTGTGTTTATTATGGCTTTTAGCTCATAGGCTTGTTCTTTCCCTTCTGATTGCGATGATGATATGCTGGGGATGCTTGTATGGGAAAAATCTTCCGGAGCCATTAGGTGAAGTAGACGATTTGAGAGGCGTTCCGTTGCCGACGTGCTGCTATCAAGTCTTCAAGGACTTTGTTCCAAGCGACACCCTTTGAATTACCTTATGAATCTTGGATTGTTGTATGGAATGGGATGCGATGAGCAGTCCCCAGTTACACTTTTGTTTAGTTACTAGAGCAAGATCCGATGGCGTGGTCGAATGCGTGCAGATATCTCTACGGCGTATTTTTGGAGGGCGAAGAATACTCATCAAACTTGTGGCTCTTTGGTTGTCTATCTTCTATAAGCTGGAGAGATTTTCGACAGTGAGAGGATCTTTATGCAAACCTTCAATCCCTCAAGTATGATTCACGTGATTCGTCGTATGCAGTTGTGCTTCATGCAGCAGTCAATGCGGATTTTCTTGCTTGTTGAAGAGTCTCGGAACGTTCACAAAAATTATAGTTCTGTTTTACTGTTGATCATCAGGCGAGTCCCTTGATTGTAACTTCTGCAGTTGAGGTGCGTCGTATTTGGCTTTGATCAAGGGTGATACGGCCATAGGTATCTCTGGATCTTCCTTTGGGGTCTTTGATGCACGTGTACGGCTTCATGTTGAGAAATCCCTGTGGCGCGTAAAGCTTTGACAGCGACAATGTTGACATCAGAAATAACCTGGTTGAGGGACGTGAAGGCATCCTGTGCTGGCAGTCCCCGTGTGTAGTTATCCTGAGCCTATTTTCTCCCGAAAGATGTACTTCCATTGCATTTGATGGTAAGGTGGTTGACGAATTAACGAAAGCGGCAATCTTTTGGATCCGTCATTTGTTGATCAATTTGCGGGATTCGCACTTGATAGACCTGTATTGTATCCAAACCAAAGTAATAGAAATCGTTCCTCGGTCCTACTCGGTTGGGGAGCTTGGAGCGAGGAGCAATAACTTCGGACTTGGAAATCGCTAAAACTCGGCCTAATACTCAGAACCTTTTTATTAGAGACTTATGTATTGTTGTTCATGAGTCATATAATCAAGTGTAATATTGTATTACTGAACCTATTTATAACGTTTTTAGAGGTTTTTCCGTTTAATAACTCTCATTCGAGAGGTTACAAATTTTTTGTTTTATAATTTGGTGCATGAAAGGCTAACTCGGAAAAATCGCCAACTCGTTTTGCTGAAAAATCGCTACAAATCGGCATATCGGCCGACTTAATTTATTAAAATCGGAAATAACTTGGAATCGGAAATCGCCTCGGTCATATAGCTTGTAGCGATTACTCGGAGAGTACTAGGCCTTGGAGAGCGATTTTAACTACACTGATCCAAACATCTGGCAGCCCATGCACCCCTTCCATAGGAAATTGGAAATCTTGGAAATACCAAATCCGACTTTGTCGACTGATGGTGCAGACCTTGGGTAGGCGGTACTGAGTTCTGAGTAGGTGATGTGGCAGACATGATTCGTTTGGTCTGTGTGGCTCGCTGAGGCGCGACTTTCCTCTTTGATTCTTCATTGATAACAGTGCTTATGGATGGCTGAACCAAATACTGCTTGTCGGTCAGGCGCCTTCCAGACAGGGAGGTGATGATATCCTTATGCTGCATCTTTGAAAAGTGGTGACCTTGTCACGGTTATGGATTCTTGGTTGACCGTCTGTCTTGAGTTGAAGAGGTCCTTGACTTTGTCCGTAGTGGTTGTTGCTATGATGAAGCTCTGGCTGGTATCAACAAATGAGCAACAACTGTGATTAGAAGAGACTGTGTTTTCGTGGGAACAAAACAGGTTGGCCGGAGCTTGGATGGCTACGGTCACGATCCTTGACATGGAGGAGTGGTGACTACGGGCACAAATCTTGACAGGGACGAGTGGTGGCTACGGCCATGGATCTTGGTGGGGAGGAGTGATGGTGGCTACAACCACGGATCCTGGAAGGAATAAGCGGCGGATACGAGCATGAACCTCGGACGACTACGTCCATGAACATTAATGGTCTTTGATCGATCGTTATGTCCCAAAGGAAGTGTTTCTTCCTTTCATACATCCCTTCTTTTCTTTCCCCTCTTTATTTTCGGTGAAGCAACTTCTCCCTGATTCCATGCGTGTGTAAGCTCTCCTGTTGTTGCTTGCCTGATTGTAAGTGCGACCTTGGTGTATTGACTTGATGAAAATTTCAAATTTGTGTCTCCTTGCCAGAACGACCACAAAATCTTCATCCGATGTAGATTTTCAGCTGTCACGTAGTCGAGAGTTTCGGCTCCAGATTCTTCACCAATTTGTGCCAGCTTTAGTTCTTCCAGAGGGCAGTGTAAAAACGTTTCTGACAAAGTTTTTGCAAAATGACCCGTAACCTTGTTGAACTACATGCCATGTCCGTGGGTGACGTTGCTGATGAGGTGTCTCTCTTTGTGAGTTATCTCTTGATGTGTTAGCACCAGCAGTAGAGTTAGAAGTCGAGGGCTTCACTTCTAGATCTCTTGACGTAGTCATTGAGATGACTGTTATTTTGCTGGAATATCCTGTCCAAGTATGGTGTGGGTTCTTCTGGTAGGAAATTTGGAGAACTCTTCGAGTCATAACATCTGGTGATACTCGTATTCCTCTTAAGTATTCCAAAGATGGGAGATATTTTCTTCAGCATTACCCGCTTCCCTAGGTAAAGGAAATATGGGAAACGTGGGTCTTTTTGGTGTAGCAACTTCTCGGATCTCCTCTGTGTGAGGTTATCTCGGCTGCGGATTCTTTCCTGGCATGACGACGCGGGCATCATTATCTTCTTGAGGCTGCTCTCTTGACGTGTCGGCTCCAATAAATCTGAAGATGTCCCGGGCTTGCTCTTGCTTGGGTTGGCATAATAGGCGAACCCCTTTATGATGACTTGAAGATGTGTCATGCCTCCTTTATTATTGCAGATGTACGAATTCTCGGAATTACGCCATGGTCTGGATCTATACGTTTTGCTGATGAAGTGATAGCGGATACTCCTGACCATAAAATGGTAACATTGGTGGAATAGAGATACACCTTTGGTTTCATGATCTCTGCAGGTGCCTTTCTAGGACTTTACTCGTGTTGGGATTTGTTGTCGACTATCTCCATATCGAAACAACGGCCATGCGAATCTTCCTTCTCTGGTTGTGGATCCTGGCGACATTAATATCAGTGATAACTTTGAGGCGTTTCCGGATTGCTCCATATAACACTTATGGTGTTGTGGAAAAGGTGGTTGCTCCATACGGATCTCGAGAGAAGCCATTGTGCTCTCTAAGTAGTAGTCACGTCTTCTTGTGTCTCCACGAGGCTTTCTGGTCCTTTCATCTGGGAGATTTACTGGTGCTCGGCTATCCAAGGCGTTTCCATTAGCATTGCTTGAATTTGTGAAGCTTCTTAATGATAGACACATTTTTGTGTCTAATTTGATATCAATACTATATATTGTTGGCACTCGATTTTGTACTTATTATGGTGTTTTATGAGTATGTAGGTATTTTTGGGGAATAAACATTTTTGGAAAATTCGGCTCGAAAAGGTGTTAAAAGGCACCCCGGAGGACACGTGTTATTCAGACTCTCAATGTAGGATAAGGGGCACCTCAGTCGGGCACCTGCTATTCGCACCCCCAGTTTGGTTAGGGGGACACCATCTTCATCGTTTCAAAAATTAGTTTTGGCGGGAAATAGTAGCAGCGGAAGTACACACCTTTGGATCGAGTTTTGGAGGTGTTTGAGAGAGACTTAATGGACGAGATTGATTGGGATAACTTGATTGAGCTTAACAGGCGTTTTATGGTTGCTTGCTTCGATTATAATTGACTGTATTTTCGAGTGAGGCAAAATAGAGGCGAGAGGATACTCGGATGCTCTGTGATGTTGTTACGGAAAGTTTGCACAAGTATAAAGCTTGTTACACTTCTTATGGAACGTGTATGGACCTGTTTAGAGTGTGCTGGTGTAAAATCAACGCGTGAGGAGATAAATTAGGGAAGAAAATATTCCCGAGAATAATTTTCTCTGTTGTCGAGTTATGGGAGATTTTGTGGAGTTATGAGACATTATTCTTGGTCCTGAGAGTTTATATAGTTTTGGGGAAGTATATAGACGGGACGGAGAGTTTGGGCGAGTTGGGAAGACCACAGAGCAGAAAAAAATCGAGTGCAGAGAACTACCATTTCTACTGCTGCTGAAGAACACGAAGAACATAAGACGCACAGGAGACAGTCGTTCATGCCACAGTAGAAACGACTGCCAATCGTGGGTCGCAGAGCTACAGCAACATCAACAGTTCATCAATATTGTTCTCTGTAACAATGTTTTGCAACGATTATAAACGTTGCAAACACCCGGTTTTAATTATTTTCTCCCATTTTTCATCATTTGTAAACACTTTGAGCAATGAAATCAACTTTTGAGCGTGCTTCCAACATGATGAGCTAAACCCATCCTCTGGGACGACGGAGGAAGCCATTATTTGGTAATATTTACTTTATTAATTTATGCAATATTTTTATATGATTAATTGCATTGATAAAAAAATGAATTAAATGATTTTTATTAATCAAATGTGTTTTCTCTTGATGATGCATGCTTAGTTTTAGACTCTTGATGCGTTATGCTTGCGACTAACATTTGATATTTTGGAAATATGATTTTGGCAATACTTTAGAATCAAATCAATTGTTTAAATTGCATGATATAAATTAATTTAAAACCACACAAGTATTGATGAATGGTGAAATCCTAGCCCCAGTCTCTCCATAATTCTCACGACACTTTTTAATTTTGAGTTTGTTATATTTTTGCTTTAAAATTAAGTCTAAAAATCTGCTTTCACAAGTCTCAACGAACCTTTTACTACAACTCAATTGAAAACCCCAACAATTTTTGGCGCCGCCGACGCGGACTTGTCTTTAGGCTAGAGTTTTTAGATTTATTTTTTTATTTTTTAGGTTTTTATTTGTTTTTGTTCTTCTTTATGCTTTTGGGTTTTTGTCTTTTCCTTACAGAATTTGGAATTTGGAGCGAAAGAAAAATTTTGCGACTTGGAGTAAAAGGCAAAGCGAAAGGAGCGAAAGAAGAAGATTTTTTATTTTATAAAAAAAGAGAGGAAAAAAAAAGAGAGACATTTTTATTTTTTTTAGATATTTTTTTTTATTTTTTTTAGACTTTCCTTTTCTTTTGCACTTTATTTTTGGACTTTGGGACATTATTTTTAAACCCTACGGAAGGGTAGTTTAAATATAAACTGTGTGCAGAGAAGGACGATGATTACGATATCGCCTCGGCCCCTTGGGTTCGTACACGACATTGGAGTCGCGGCCCGAGTCGACTACAACAGTTTATCCCCCGTCTGGAACGGGATGTAAGTTTGTCGAAACACTCGCGAATCCCCTGTCAGCGAGTTACTGTATTCCTTCGTTTGCATATATGCTGACGAATTGAAAACGGCTACTTTAATTTCCTAGTAAAGGGCAAGGACTGGCCATACAAGATAAGGGTTCGGATTTCATCACCGTTCTCTTCTTGCCCGCCTTATGAAAACGATACTTAACGCGAACCTAAGCTTTAAAATTTGGAATAGAACGAGACCGATAGGGTAACGAGCTTAATAGGAAAGTCGTTCGAAAAATATTGGTTACTCTTTTATGCATACTTCGAAGTTCACGATGGTTTCCGTGAGTTGAATGTGCGACTGCGCGTTGAGGCCTTGGGTATCAAAGCTCCACGCGGTGAACTTACTTCAACTCGGATTGATTCCAGAGAGTTTGCTCAAATTGTAACGAGTTCCTTTTCGAAAGATTAGAAGCTGGTCTAGAAACAATCTAAGTGGAGCCATCATGCTTTTTGTTTGCTAGAAATCAGTAGGTTTGCTGTGGTGGAGTCAGCCTTGTTTGTGTTTGCATAGAACTTCCTTTCCTTTTAGGATTTTTTTTCTATTGTTTTTTTTTCTAGTGTATGCCCGAGGTTATTAAAGAGCGGGCTTGGAAAAGAGACAATCTAGGTCGATTGATTAGTGAAAAACCTAGTAATTCTTCTTGTGGAAGCGGGGAGCTCGAAGACTCTTCTTTTGAGAGCCCCGTTTTTGGAAACTTCAGTTTTGAGAATCTGTCTCTTCGTGAGGAAAGTACCCCTAGTACTTCAGCTGTGCCAGCAATGGCAACTTTGAAAGATTACATGTTCCCAACTAGGACCAACCGAGCTTCGTGCATTAAATTGCCAGCCAATACGGCCAATTTCGAGATAAAACCTAGTATTCTTCAGATGATCCCTATATTCTTAGGAAAAGATGATGAGAACCCTTATTTTCATATTAGGGACTTTGAGGAAATTTGTGGGACAGTTAGAATAAAAGACCTTACTGATGAAGTTTTGAAACTTAAGATGTTCCCCTTTTCCTTGAAAGATAAAGCCAAGACCTGGCTAAACAACCTGCCATCTGAATCCATTGAAACATGGCAAGAACTTATTGCTGCTTTCTATATGAAATTCTACCCTAAGCATAAAACCTGCAGTGTTAGACGAGAGAATTAGTTCCAGTGTGCAACAAGAGGGAGAGTCTCTTTATAGGTTTTTAGAGAGATTCAATGATCTCCTATCCCAGTGTCCTCACCATGGATTTGATAAGATGAAACTCGTAGAGATTATTTATGATGGTTTAGACTATTCGACCAAAGCCATGGTCGAGTCTATGTGCGCTAGTGAGTTCACTAGTAAAAGTGTTGAGGATGCCTTTACCTTCTTAGGAGTTGTTGCTGAGAAATCCCAACAGTGGGAGTCTTGTGTTGACCCCCTAAAAGACTCTTGGTTAATAGAAGTAGCACTAATATGGTAGATACGAGTTTTGCGTCAGATGCTAAGTTTGCTGCTTTGTCTAGAAGGTTAGAAGCTTTGGAAATGGGTCAGTCTAAAAATAGGTCCCTTGTTGAACCTAATAGATCCTCTCAAGTCTCTAGTTGTGGAATAGAGTCCGATAACTCATTTTGGGAAGGTCAGGTTAGTGAAGAGCAAGCTCATGTTGTCTATAACAATGCTAGGTTTGAGAACCGTCAGAAGTTTGACCCATACTCGGAGACCTACAACCCTGGTTGGAGAAACCATCCTAATTTTTCTTGGTCTAAGGGCCAGAATCAAGGTCAGTCTAGTAATTCTCAGCCTCCCCCAGGTTTTGGTTATACTCAGAACCCTTCAGGTCAAACCCAGTTTCAGAACATTTCTGAGAAAAAGATCTCTACCTTAGAAGAAGCTCTTACTATGTTAGTAAATAACCATGATATGTTATCATCTAACCACCTTAGCTTTCAACAAGAAACCAGGTAGAACCATAAGGATAATTCCCAGACTCTTTCTAAATTAGAACTTCAAGTCGGCCAAATAGCTAAGTATTTAAGTGAGAGAGAAGAAGGTAAGTTTCCTAGTCAAACTCAACCCAATCCTAGGGGGGTCCATCAAATATTTTTAGTTGGTGAGGAATCATCAAACCATGTGAACTCGATAAAAACCCTTAGAAGCGGTAAAACAGTAGACAATAAGGTAGCCATGCCTAGTGAACATACTGTAGTTCCACCTTCTACTTACCAAGAGGAACCCGTGAATCGAGGAAATCAAACAATCCCTAAGGAGTCCCAAGAAATTCCTGATAGGACTACCTTTGTGCCTAGAGCCCCATATCCGCAGTTGTTAGCCCCAACAAAGAAGGAATCGACATTCAACGAGATAATGGAAACATTTAAACAAGTGAACATCAATATTCCATTATTAGAAGCAATTAGGCAGATGCCTGCTTATGCCAAGTTCCTTAAAGATCTTTGTACACGAAAGCGTAAGCTTAATGTCCAAAAGAAATCCTTTTAGGCTGGTCAAGTAAGTTCCATTCTTCCTCAACCAAACACCCCTAAGTATAAGGACCCCGGATGCCCCACCATTTCTTGTGCGATTGGTAATCACATGGTCGATAAAGCTTTACTTGACTTAGGAGCTAGTGTTAACTTACTCTCGTATCATGTATACACCAGCTAGGTCTTGGTAAGTTGAAATCGACCAAAATGACACTTTAATTAGGCGATAGGTCCGTCAAAGTTCCTCGTGGTGTCATAGAGGATGTTCGATTGAGGTTGATAAGTTTATTTATCCGATTGGATTTCGTTGTTCTAGACACCTGTTCAGGACCCTAGCACTCAAATCCCGGTGATTCTAGGTCACCCATTTTTAGTCACAGCTAACGCTGTCATCAACTGTAGGACCGGGCTTATGAACATATCCTTTGGTAATACGACCACTGAACTAAATGTCTTTAATGTTACTAGACAACCTTAAAAGAATGATGATTTAGAAGAAGTGAATATGATTAGCACTTTAGTTCAGGATTTAGTTCAGGATAATTGGCATGACACTCTACTGGGAGATTCTTTAGATGAATTTGAGGAAACCATTCTCTTAGACCAGATGTGTGATCAATATTTAGAAGAATCCCTTGAGTATTTTAAAGACTCTACGGACCCGGAAATCCAGGAAATAGTGTTAGGTCTTTCTAAGAGTAATGATGACCCTAAGTTTGGGGTAGAGAACTAGAAGAAGCTCTTGAGTATTTTAAGGACTCTGAGGATCCAGAAATTCAAGCAATAGTTAGAGGTTTGTCTATGAGTAGTGAAATCCCTAAGTTTGGGGGTAGTGATGGTTCTTGTGATTGTCATGTATCCCTAATTAGAGTCCCTAACTTGGGACTCGAGCCATGTGTGTCTGAGATATTACTCGAGTCTATTCAGACTCAGCAACCCGATCCTCCTGATACTGTCCAGGAGGTAACCCAGGCACTAGAGACCCGTTTTTCGGATGAATCTATTTATCGAGACACACATATGAAGCTCAATCATGCGCCCCAAATAAACCCAGTTGTCTTGACAGAAACCTTAGATGAGAATGTGCTCCTTCTATTCATTTTTAAGAACCAGTGCAGTTGTATGATATTGGTGTTAGCTCTATTTGGTCTTATGGACCCACAACTATTTCGGCTATTGGTGTATGACTTTGGAAGGTGAAGATCCTTTTTGAGGTATTTGATGTCCGGTCAAAGACTTTAAACTTAGCACTCCTTGGGAGGTATCCCTTGCTCATGCAACATGGTAATATTTTTCCTCATTTCCTTCTAGTGGTAACGGTTTCTCCTTGTTCATGTTTTTGATTTCATCTTTAGAACATTGAGGACAATGTTAGCTTTAAGTTTGGGGGTATGGGAGAAACTTTTTAGTTGCAATAAATAAAACTCCAGAGCCTAGAAATTTATGTTTATTAAGGATGGCACTAACCAAATCAAGTGGATGGAAGCATCTTGGTTATAGGAGTTGAGGAACCAATCTGATTAGATGGAAACATCTAAAGAGTCTATTCATAAAAGCACAGAGCTCAGGTGTTAGAATTAAAAAAAAACATGGTAGTTTCGCCATATCTCGTTGAATCCTTTTCACCTTCTGTTTTTATTTTCTTATAAGTGATTGGGTGAAATAGAGTGATTGAGATACAAAAAAAAAAAAAAAAATGAGACCAGACCATCAGACCAACCGGAATAAATTCAATAAAGTCGATCACTTGAGACCTTGTATATGCCAGTTGTGTTGACCTAGGGTTAGGATTATCACCCATTTGGTTCCCTTTGTATATGCCGATTGTGTTGATATTAGTCTGATCGGTATCTCATTCCATTAGGATAGGTTCACCTTAGTCAACATCAAAACCATCTACATTTTCTCTACATCCATCTTCTTAATCTTTCCATGTGATTGGTTGACTCCGGTTATGATGTACAAAAACTATCTGAGTAGAGCTCTGTCACTTATATATGAATTTTAGTATGCTTGAGTGCAAACTCGTGTACAACAATTGGAATTTCGCATCGTGGTACTTCCTCCACCCTAGTCAATAAGTATGCCAACCAAGGAGATTCTTTAGTGCCTTCCAAGGTTACGCATAGATAGCTAGGGTGCTGAGTAAAGGTTTTGCGGGTGCACCTCGGTAAACCCTCCTGAGACATCACTCCGCTCGCTAGGGCCACCTAGCGGTTTAACGGCTTGCTGCACGTGTTAAGTGTAATCATTTTATTTTCTAGAATAATTTTGCTCGAGGACTAGTAAATAATAAGTTTGGGGGTGTTTGATAGACAGATTTTTGTGTCTAATTTGATATCAATACTATATATTGTTGGCACTTGATTTTGTACTTATTATGGTGTTTTATGAGTGTGTAGGTATTTTTGGGGAATAAACATTTTTGGAAAATTAGGCTCGAAAAAGTGTTAAAAGGCACCCCGGAGGACACGACTCTCAATGTAGGATAAGGGGAACCTCAGTCGGGCACCTGCTATTCGCACCCCCAGTTTGGTTAGGGGGACACCATCTTCATCGTTTCAAAAATCAGTTTTGGCGGTAAATAGTAGCAGCGGAAGAACACAACTTTGGATCGAGTTTTGGAGGTGTTTGAGAGAGACTTAATGGACGAGATTGATTGGGATAACTTGATTGAGCTTAACAGGCGTTTTATGGTTGCTTGATTCGATTAGAATTGATTGTAGTTTCGAGTGAGGCAAAACAGAGGCGAGAGGATACTCGGATGCTCTGTGATGTTGTTACGAAAAGTTTGCACGAGTATAAAGCTTGTTACACTTCTTATGGAACGTGTATGGACCTGTTTAGAGTGTGCTGGTGTAAAATCAACGCTCGAGGAGATAAATTAGGGAAGAAAATATTCCCGAGAATAATTTTCTCTGCTGTCGAGTTATGGGAGATTTTGTGGAGTTATGAGACATTATTCTTGGTCCTGAGAGTTTATATATAGTGCTGGGGAAGTATATAGACGGGACGGAGAGTTTGGGCGAGTTGGGAAGACCATAGAGCAGAAAAAAATCGAGTGCAGAGAACTGCCATTTCTGCTGCTGCTGAAGAACACGAAGAACATAAGACGCACAGGAGACAATCGTTCATGCTACAGTAGAAACGACTGCCAAGCGTGGGTCGCAGAGCTACAACAACAGCAACAGTTCATCATTATCGTTCTCTGTAACAGTGTTTTGCAACAATTATAAACGTTGCAAACACCCGGTTTTAATTATTTTCTCCCATTTTCATCATTTGTAAACACTTTGAGCAATGAAATCAACTTTTGAGCGTGCTTCCAACATGATGAGCTAAACCCATCCTCTGGGGCGACGGAGGAAGCCATTCTTTCAAGAATTATGTGGTAATATTTACTTTATTAATTTATGCAATATTTTTATATAATTAATTGCATTGATAAAAAAATGAATTAAATGATTTTTATTAATCAAATGTGTTTTCTCTTGATGATGCATGCTTAGTTTTAGACTCTTGATGCGTTATGCTTGCGACTAACATTTGATATTTTGGAAATCTGATTTTGGCAATACTTTAGAATCAAATCAATTGTTTAAATTGCATGATATAAATTAATTTAAAACCACACAAGTATTGATGAATGGTGAAATCTGATAGGAGAAGAAATATGCTTTTCCTATGTTCTAATTCTGCAAGTGCACAGAGCCAATGAAGGCAGTGGCAAGCACAGGTCTTTCCACAGGGAACTAGAAGGTACTAGGCTGTTCTAAGCTTCCTTGACTATTTTCAGGTGATAAGTGACAGTGAAACAAAGTTAAGTTTAAAGTCTTTAAGACTGTGTTGAAGTTGTGGTTATGGACTAAGAAAAGAAGAGCAAGATGGTGTGTAAACTGAAGGGTTGAGTGGTACTAGGATTATCAATCCACCACTGGCCCTAGTTATGCAATTCAACTCTAGTGAATGTTCTTGTTTTTAAGTAATGATAGTATGTCACTCTATCATATTCCTAAGGAGGTTTCACCATTTGAAGTTTCAAACATCAACTCAGAGTACTACTCATAGTATTAAATGTCTAATGAAGCACAATTAATCTAAGAGATAGTTTTAGCAATAAAAATGTGAGTTGCACATACTCACTACACTGTGAACCTAACTACAATGAATGCGTGACATTAATTGTGAGAGCAGGGTATTAAGATGTGAATAAGAAGCTTCTTATCAATTAAATCATGCCAAGAATGATTCACATTAAGTTGAACCACAGAACAAAGCTAGGGTTTCATGTAAATCCTAGCAAAACAGAAATTAGCTCATACTAAACATTAAGAGCAGAATTGAAATCGAATTGAAAACTAACATGAACCCTAAATTCAAAACTAAAACTGACCAGTTTCTCTTACATCAAAAGTTCAATTTATAACTCACAAAAATGTTTCTAGCTAACCACTACTCTGACCCAAACCTGTATTTCCCTTCCTTAGCTCTTCTCTGACCTCTGAGTCGACATGCAAGGGTGGTTGATGAAAACCCTAATTCCAACTGCCTTAACCCTAGCTTCTAGGGTTAGAGAAGCTAAAAGCTGAGACAGTGCGAATCAGGGTATGGAGGAGGTGGTACTAACGCTGTTGCTGTCAGGCAAAGTGATGTGGAGGTGGAGCGATGGTAGTGATGATGGCTCTGTACAGGGACGTGGGTGGAGAAGAAGACGGTGAGGGCTTTGCAGAGGGGAGTGGGTGGAGAAGAAAGAGAAAGTGAAGGGGAAATGTTTTGCTCGAGTGGGGGTATAGGTGTAGGTAACTTTGCTATGGAGCAGGCGCAGCGAGTGATGATGAGAGGGGCCTAGCGAGCGTAGGATGGAGCTAATGGAGATCTGAACGGCCGAGGGTGATAGGCGGTTTTGGCGTGATCTGGTGTTGAGCGGAGCATCGAAGAAATGGATGTGAGCGAAGGAGCGACCGTTTGATGCATCTGGGCGAGATCTCAACGGCTCGGGAGAGACGGGCTCGGATCCGGGTCACGGGTTGGGTCTAGCTCAAGCCCATGTCTTGTAGATGAGTTGCTACTTGTTGGGTTGCAACTGTTGCGCGCGGGCTTTGGCTTTCTGCTCCATAGATGCTCGACTCCAATTCTTCTCTCTTTTGGCTCCTCAGATTCTCCGAGCTTTATTTATTACCTAAAAACACAAAATTAATTAGTACAAATATTTATTCTTGAAAACAAAGAAAATACAGAATCTGGGATAATATCTGATTTATGAGCACAAAAGATGAGTAAAGTGCCAATAAAAAGGTGTATAAATATGCAATATTTGGCACTCATCAAATACCCCCAAACTCAAATTTTACTTGTCCTCAAGTGAAACAAAAATGAAGAAATCCTAACTATACCACTGTCATTGGTCTCTCGAATGCATTTAGCGTATGCACTAAGCCTTTAAACCCTAGGTGTCCCTAGTGGACGAGTTGTAGTCTCGTGAGGGTTTACAAGAGGTGTACCCACAAAACCTTCTCCAACTTCAGAGTGTAAAAGAGTCTCAAGCATCCTAGAAGCAATGAGGACATAGAGTTTCTGCGTGCTAGTAACAAGAAGTTAGAACTACTAAAGAACGCATTCTCATCCTTAAATGCTGAGCGAGAAGTAACCATACCATATGAAAGAATTCGGATTCGATTGTGATCATAAGCCTCGACTTCTGCCTCACCATTAGGGTTTTATGATAATTGCACTCAAAAAGATCGCTTTTTTAGTCTCTCATGTGTGCAGCAGGAATAAAGAGAGAAATCCGCACACGTTGTAGGTAAGAAGGCTAACCTTACAAATAAAATCGAGACTCCACAAAAGTGTGGACAAAAAGAATCTTTTTCGATGATCTCTAAGGAAGGAAATCAACCATTAGCAAGGGTGGGAGTACTCACTACCTTTTCACCCGATCGGCAATTAATATCACTCTCTCATAAGAACCATAGAAACGTCTTCAATCTTCGGTCTTCGGTCTTCGGTCTTCAAATGTTGATGACGAACTTCTAAACTTCACAAAACCCCTCTTCGTTGGAACCTCCGATGAGTTGGCTTTTGGTGTGGATACGGAGTCCTTCGTTTGCTGTTGACTTAGCGGTTCCTTCCTCGTCCTACCTCTTTTGTTTGGAACCTGCTCTTCCACGAACCTTTGTTCCGAAATCTCACATGCGGTTAGATCTCGTTTCTTACTCGCCGCGAGTTCTTCTTCACGTTGAGTCATTTCTTTCAATTCTACCCTTTGTTTTTTCCTTTTTGTTTTAGTTTGTGGTCTACCTATTGGATCTCCCTTTCTTGGCTCTTCGCTTTGTGCGATCCATGGACGAGTAATTAGCCTTAGTTGGCTCAAAAAGACTTGCCGGCTTACCGAGGTGCCACGTGAGTAAGCTTCGAAGAATTCCTTTGCTTTGTTCATATCCCATAGAGATTGCCCGGGATCTCCCGAAGGGGGGGGGGGGTCGAAATATAGTTGCTTCCAAAACGGATCAATAACCTCAATAGGTATCACTTCTTCATACTTCACAAGCATATGACGACACGGAAGCCCCAATGAAGACATGTCGGGACAAATACACACATCACCCGGTTCCGTAATTTTTCTCATATTCCATTTGTATCATCATATGTTTTATTGTCCAATGAGAGACGTTGAATTCTATTCCTTGGAGAAACTTACCATAACGAAGAAATTGAGTCATCCTTTCCATTGAACTTTTATCAAAAGCCTCCTTGATCCTATTGATATCTTGCTTAAAGTATTGCTCCATTGCCTCGGTGACCGTAACCACATTGCCTTGCCCGGACTGGATGAGATCTTTAAATCTCCCATGAGCGGCCTCAGCCGCACTAGTTGCTTCACTCTTGAAGTGTCTATACCGGCTTGTCCATGCACGCACAAATTTTTCCTTGAACTTATCCAACCATTGAGTCCGACAATACCGCATTTACAAGTCGGATAAACTTCGTTCCAATCGGCAATAAACTTCTCCAATCTCTTTTCGTACATAACCTCGGTAAGAGACCAATAAACTTTCTCCCCATCTCTTATAAATTCCAACCACTTGTTATGATTTTCCGCATGTAATTTTTTCCACTCGCTCCTTTATCTTGCCTCTCTCATCTTCTTCTTCTTCGGCGGATAGTTTGTTCTTTCGAACATCTTCCTCTAGTTGTACCATCATTCTCTTCTTAGTATCCGCCTTTGCGGGTTCAAGCAAGGCATGCCAAGTTTTTATCACATTATTACGTATATGATATGTACATAGGAAATTTTGTGCGTCCGGAAGACGCTCGGATATTGCTTTCATTAATGCGTCATCGTTATCGGTTACGATGACCCTCGGAAGTTGATTTTCCCGGAAGAACAATTTCAATTGTCGTAATGCCCAATGATAATTATAGTCCCTCTCGTTTTCCATTAAACACCAAGCCAATGTGAATGTTACCTTGTCCGAGGTTTGCCCCACGATGTTGAACAACGGCATATTGTATTTGTTTGTCTTGTAGGTGCAATCCATCAAAAGAACACCACAACATGTATTTGCCAATTGTGAGAGCAAAGGATGCGAAATGAATATTTGAAGGGGCTTCTCGTCCGACCCTCTTTTAATGATACGCGTGTAGTTTTGATCCCAAAATATCTTCTCAAATTCTTGCATAACGCTCCTCCCTTCCCATTCCACCCTTCTAATAGTTGCTTGTGCGACATAAATTGTACGTAAAGAAGACACGTTAGTCTCATCCTTTTCCTTGAAGCCTCTGAGAATTTGTCTCGGTTTGATAAGTGCTTTGGTCAATCTCTTTACATCCTCGAACTCGTCAGGTTTTAGCTTCGCAACTAAGGAGTGACCAACAAAATCTTTCGGATCGTGGTGGTTATGACAGCCACACAAAACCTCACAATCCCAATTGTTCATGTCATTTAAACGGAATACAAGCTTAAACAGACAATTATTCTTACTCGTACGAGTCTTGTATACCCTATTAGTCTTCTTTGGATATACATAATCCTTTCTCTTGTGGCTATTCTTCTCCTTGTATTTCTCACTTATCTCGCAAGCCATCTCAAAACGCCTCTTCGAACCTTCAGTATTCCTCACCAACACACACATGTATAGCCGTCTCTTTAGCCCAAGCGATTGCTTCCTTTCGATCTGTTATTCCCTACATAAGAACAATTTCGCGTTCATTAGAAGGTTCATTACTAGCAATCCATTAGTAAAGTTCAAGATACTAGGTGAAAAGTATTATTTGGTCATATACCGGAGGGATTTTATACTATTCCGACGTATCCCGATAAAGCGGCTTTGCATTTGTTGGATCAATATATGTCACCACCTAAAGATCGAATGAAAAATAGTTCCAAACAAAATTAAAACACAATTCCGGAAACCCGTACCGGCATGCTCGAACATTGTTCCGGCATAGTCTAAGTTAACCAAAACGGAAGACCAAATTTGAAACCTATTCCGGCATAAATGTTTCATTAGAAAAGAACACCGGAATCACGGGTGCCGGCATTCTCTTAATCTAATGTCCCATGCCGGTACACAATTCCGGCATTGACAATTATTGATATTCAACGCCGGTTTCGGTGCCGGCATTATCGATATTGATGGTACCACGCCACACGCAGTTCATATTGATGTTTATTAAGTTTCAATGCCGGTTTTAGGTTTGGGATGGTACTTGCTTTCGTATGTTTTTCATGCAAGATGGATGGTAACCTATAAATGCAACCATGCTTTTAGGTTGCATATTCCGTAGTATATTCCTTGGTAGGTAAAAAGGTTAAGCGTATGCGGCATAGTTGTTTAGAAAAATTCTATGCCGGATCAATATTCAAAATGGGGGATATCGGTCTACCGGCATGGTCGTAGTATGAATACCATGCCGGTACCCTTACTACCGGCATGGTCGTAGTATGAATACCATGTCGGTACCCTTACTACCGGCATGAGATTCATACAACTACTATGCCGGCACCTAGGTATTTCAGTTGAAAAAATGGCGGGTTTCAAGAAAAAAATCGATTTTACAACATCCTAACAGCTTTACCTGTGTGTTGGGGATGCTACTATGTTGTGCAAGTTTACTTTCTTGTGTAGGTTCTTCAAGAAACTCTCCATACTCGTCAAAATCATCATTCAAGGGTGTTGGCTCAACAAAGAGTTGCAATTGAGAGTTGTTGTCGTTAGCTGAAGATTCAAGATATGCTCCTTGTTGTAGTTGAGCTAAAGATTCTGCAACAGCAATTCTCTCTTCACAATCATCCTCCATTTTTCCCAAAAAAAAATTCTCTCTCAAAATATTTTTCCCTCCTTCTACTCTCACCTCACTAACCCAAATTCAAATAAAACACACACTAATCATTTATAAAAAGTCTTATGATTTTACTAATTATTATTAATCACTAATCCTGATTAGTGAGGGGTAGATTAGGTATTACGTAAAATACTAAGATAAGGGGTGACCCCGAATTGATATCTGGATCCAGTTTTTGTCCTTTTCTTATATCCCCAATTCGTTTTTATATCCCAATTTTGCGTTCTTTAAAAAACCTTGCACTTTTAGGGGCGACCCCGAAAGAATTAGGGGCGACTTTTTTATTCCCAACCCATATACACCGTTAAGGGATGTCCAAAAACGCGGAGAATACGTTAATGCCCTTACACAATCGGAAGCTATTTTGTTCCCGATTATAACAACGCAATCGGAAGATTAGTAACTATGTTATACTACCGATTATTATCGATTTTGTGCCGAACTCGCATCTGGCTTCTATGACAATCGGAAGGGAATAACCTCACGAGACTACCGATTATAGTAGCTCATAAATTCCCAAAATTGGTGATTTCGCCAAGAAAGAAATTTGGGGCAACTGTATAATCGGAAGTCTTATTAACTACCGATTATTCTAGTTCCCAAATTCGAAAAAATGACATTTCTGCAAAAACTAAATTTGGGGCAATCAGTATAATCGGTAGGTTATTAGCTACCGATTAATATAGTTCCCAAATTCAAAAAAAATGACATTTCGCAAAAACAAAATTTGGGGCAACCGTATAATCGGATGGTTATTAGCTACCGATTGTTCTAGTTCCCAAATTCGAAAAAAATGACATTTCGCAAAAAAACAAAATTTGGGGCAATCGTATAATCTAAGTAATAATACTTCATTTGACCTCCGATTATACGGATGCCCCAACAAAATAAAGCCGTTGAACTCTAAACTCTATATAAGGATTGTATCCTTTTACTCTCTATGGAACACAAATACCTTTAAACTCGCTCCAACATCATCTTCAACATAATGGCCCAACCATTCATTAATCTCTGGAGTTCACGATCGAAGAAGATTTATCTTTATGTAGGCGCTATGTTCAATTCTATCCGAGACGAGGAGAAGAACGCAGGCAAGGAGGCATAATGAGTATGAGTTATTTGGGGAAAATTCACGAAAAATTCTGCGACGACACCGGTAACCCAAACAACCGTCACTCCGCTGATCTTTTCTGCGAGTTGGTTCAATAAATGGACACGTCCAAGAATTCGTCCATTTAACTTATCTTGTGAATCAATATCGATTGAGGGGTGAAACCAATGATGACGTTATAGAACGATCTCTCGGGGAATGGCGGAGATGGAAAAGATCAAGCTTCCGTTATGAAGCTCATTTTAGAATCCTTAGGGCGATGGAAAGATTTAATCCGTTTAGGACTCGTCCAACACGTCCGCGACGCTAATCGCAATACCTCGTAATAGAATTGCGGGAGTTCAATGTAAAATTATGATGATGTGTAGGTGATATTGTTATGAATTTCAAAATATTTATGAAAATCGGAAGTTTTAATTGTTGATATAACTACCGATTATACTCCAACGGCTAGTTCGTTCAAAAGAAACTAGCCGTGCCTCGAAAACCAAACACAATCGGTAGATAATACATATTTATAAACCTCCGATTATACTACTCTAATGAAACTGGGAACTCTGTTGACAAAACAACCTATAATCGGAAGTATATAACAATACATATTTACCGATTACTCATAATCGGGTGCTTTGTTAAAACATTTACTACCGATTGTGTGTAATAATTGTACGCAATTTCAGCACAGTCTTGTAAAAGTACGCATCAACGGCCATATTTTCAAAAAAAAGAGACGTTGGGACTCTCATCTATATAAGGAGGGTAAACTCTTCTTATGTATGCACCAAACAACACATATATAGCATTGTGTATTCTACAAATATATTTTCCATCGTCTACTCTTGTGAATTCATTCTATATCTCAACTTACAAGCATGGCAACGTTTGACGCAGATGAAGATTTGGTCATTGTGAAAACATGGTATCGTGAAACAAGACGTGAAGATGTCATAGCAGGAAGGTTAACACCCGAAGTCTTTTGGGCGAGGGTATATAGCCAATTTGTGCGAGAGTATGGAAATCCAAAGCAAAGATCACTCCAACAAGTTCATGATCGTTTCCGACTTGTCCAAAAAGGGGTAAATGATTACATAACGATACAAAAGAGGATGTTTAACACTAGCCACTTAAGCTTGTCGATCCAACAATTTGTAAGTATAACGCTCGGGTGTTTAATCTTTCTTACTAAAACGAAGTTGACATTATTTTATGTTTGTTTATATAGGAGACACTCGCAAAAAGACAGTACTTAGTGGAAAAGGGTGAAGAATTCACTTATGATGGAAGTTATGAATTCCTGAAGTCTGTCGTAACAGTATAAATGTTTATTGATGGTTACAATCGGAAGTTATTATTTTATATTGTCTACCGATTCTGGGAAGATTTTCACCTATTTTGTCAGAATTTGGTTACAATCGGAAGTTTATGCAGTATGTTGTCTACCGATTCTGGGAAGATTTTCAGCTTTTTGTCAGACTATGGTGACAATCGGAAGTTTATTCAATATGTTGTCTACCGATTCTTGGGAAAATTTACAGTTTATTTTTTGTCAGAGTTTGGTGTCAATCGGATGTTTATATAATATGTAATCTACCGATTCTGGGAAAAAAATTTCAGTTGTTTTTTCAGCCTTTTAATCGGAAGATAAATTCAAAAAGTTAATAACCGATTATAATATTGATTGAGTCTGTTTACAAAAGCTTGTATAATCGGTTGATATATTAAAAATATAACTACCGATTATAGCTTTAGACTTCACAGTATTTTCCACAAAATTCCAAAAAAAACATGTACAAATAGGGCTTTCCAAAATACATCTTTCAAACATAACAATCATTGATCTTCATCATCCGAGGAAACCAATTCCAAGACGCCTTCCGAAATCCACCTTCATGACGCGATCCCAATCCAACATGTTGGTCTCATATTGTTTCAACCAATCGTTACAATGATTCGCTGAAAGTAATCGTTCCAACCATCCAACGGAGGTAATGGGCAATCCTCTTTTACTCTTAAACCGATAAAATGCATCTCATTCACAAATGCCATAACAATTCTTCTATCTTTAACCGATTCTTCGCAAACCGTCCTTGTAGGTGTAAACGTATAAGAATGTCCATACCTAGGAGGAACAAAGAAATGTACCACGCAATTCAAAGCGTCCGCTAAGAGATATCCACATTTAGGCATTGTCATCCAATACTTGGATCCAATTGTCTTCAATCCCTTTCGGCACTTTACACGCGCAACAAAGTCTTTGAACTCTAGTTCTTTGTCGTGCCTATCTCCTTCCTTCATCATCTCCATATAGAAATCCTTGTCCTTTATTAGTTGTACCGCCATCTTAGTTCTTAAATTTTGCCATTGGGTGACATCTTCGTTCACCGCCTCTCAAAGTAACCAATTTGTTCCGAGGCGACGTGAAACCCGCAATTGCCATCCCCATCAACCTCGTCGGTGGACAAAACAAATGGAACAATGAGTGGAGGAGTTGTTTCATATACTCTTCTATAATCGTATACCTTGATCGTGTTGGTCTTCCATGAAAATCCCTAGGACAACGAAGAGTACCATACTTCTCTCTTATAGTCACCATTTCCGTTGAATGTGTTTGTGGCGAGTCGCTCATTTGATCAATAACTACGGAGCTAGTTTGGGTCTCCACTAACACAACTTGTTCCACAAAGATCGACTTGACTTACTTGAAAAGGCTTCTTAGAGACCCTTAGACTTCCATTTTGATCTTTTCTTGGACGACCTCTTTTCTTGGGTTGCGGCTCATCTTCAAATTCGGCTTCCGAACGCTCATGCCGACACAATATTCTTTTTATTAGACAAATGATCCTTTAATTCTTTTCTTTCAATGGTCCTCGACACTTCGGTGTTTGGCCTACCCGCCCCTTTTGCTTAATAGGTTCATCAACCTCTTTTAAACGAGGGTGAAGAGCTTGTTCCAAATCATGCATCAATATTTGCTTCTGGCGCCATTTGTTGTAGCATAACGCTCTGGCTATTCTTGCACACACCCGACTCCATGAACGACGGACCATTGACTACGGGTGTGCTTGGAGTGAAATTTAATTGCTTCCAAAATGGATGAATATCATTGATGTCAATCACATCGACGTACCTACCCATTTTATGACGACATGGGAGACCGATACCTATCATATCCTTGCAAACACAAACCGTATTCTCGTCATCGTTAGCTTTATACAACTTCAATTGTTCTATCATGTGATTTATTGCCCAACGTGAAACTTTATGAACAATGCCCCTTAGAAGCAATCTTTCCCCTTCGTGTTCCGTAGGGAATTTATGTACACTAAATTGCATAGAAGCCTTAATCTTTATGAGATCACGATTGGTGAATTCATGGATTGCTTCTTGGATCGACACAACTCCATTTTGACTACCTAGAAGTATTTTCTTTAATCGGCCATGAGACCCTCCGCAATGCTTGTCGCCTCGTTCTTGAAGTTATGATATTCATATGTCCATGCATACACAAACCTCTCCTTAATCGGTAACCATTGTGTTTTACAATACTCAACGGGTTTTGGGTAGTCCTTGTAATATTCTTCCTCAAATTTCTTCAAGTTCCTTTCGTAAATTTCCTCGGTCATTGACCAAACGATCTTGTCCCATGCTTTCATGAACGATCTCCAAATTATCCCATCCTCCTTCCATTTTTCATCAAATAACCTCTTCTCTTCCTCTCGTTCTTCCTCGGTTAATTTACTAATGCGCTCATCCTCTTCCATCGACCTCTTGGTACCCTTCCTTGGTTTTTTAGCTTGGAAATGGCGATGGCAATTGTGTCCGAGGTTGCATTGAATGTGCCACGTACACCTCGCAAGTTTCGGGATTCAGGAAACACTACCGCTATTGCATGCATTAAGGCTTGATCGTTATCCGTTACAATAACCCTTGGAAAATCATCCCCATTGTAAATGGACCTCGGCGTCTCCAGATCCAAATGAAACTCACGTTGTTCTCATGATCCATTAAACCCCCATGCAATCGTAAACGTGTTTTTGTCCGAAGTGTGACAAGCAATGTTCAACAACGGCATGTTATATTTGTTTGTCTTGTAAGTGGCATCTATCAACACAATTTGATGAAAACACTGAGCCAATTTTATCATTTCGGGATGTGCCAAGAAAATACGTACCACTTTACCATCCTTTTCTTCCGTTCTCAACGTGTAGTCGTGTAACTCAAATGCTAACCACCGCGATTGTTGCATGACCGTTCTACCATCCCATTCCGTCCTTTTGATCGTAGCTAGGGCCGACTTAATTGTAGATAAAGAAGACAAGTTGTCGGGGTCGTCCGCCTTTATTTTACTTAAGATCGCACTCGCCTTTTGGATACGCATAGACCTCACCGTCTCCATTTCATGTGGTTTTAACTTCGCAACCATTACATGTCCAATAAGAGTATCCGGATCATCGTGGTTGTGACAACCATTAACAACTTTAGACATTTTCCAATCTTTACTTTCCTTACCATCGGGCTTATAGAAGACAATCTTAAATGGGCATCCAATCTTCTTCGTATGAGTTCGGTACTTCTTCCTCTCCGTCTTCCTTACATACTTATTATTCTTTCCCTCGTGACTCTTCTTCTCCCCACCTCGCTCACATACCATTTCAAACCGAATATTCTTAACGCAACGGTTCTGAACTACCACGCACATCTTCTCTTTTGCCTTGTTCATAAGCCATTCCTTGGCCTCCTTCTTACTTCCAAATATCTAAATGGGCATATTACAAAACAAAAATAATAAGCATAACCATCTAACATACACGATTGGAAAAAGAAAATATAATTCATGACCATACCAAATCGTTTGCATAGTGTAGGGAAGTATCGTGCCTCAAATAATAATCGTCATCAACCGCACACAACAGCCTACGCACAACAACAACAAGTTATGCATTAGCAATCGGAAGGAAGTTTAGATAATAAGTAAACGACTGTAACACAATCGGTGATTTAATACTATAAAACGTAACCGATTATACTAAATCGGTAGTCATGTACGCATATAGTCTACCGATTAACGACATACAGAAATGAACAATTCTTCTGTGTAAAAACCTTCAATAATCGGAGGGACTATAAATTCATTAACCAACCGATTATTATATACCAATAATCGGACGGTTATTCATGTAGAGAAATTCCGATTATGAGAAATTGAAGCTTTCAATTTGGGGATTTTTTCATATTCGGCATATTAATACATCAAATTATACCCGATTATTAATAATCGGTAGATATGTTACTAAATTAACTACCGAATATATGTCGTTCATGTCATTCAATGCATGCAAATCGAATTTTCACGTTCGAAACACACACAAACGCACGTAACATGGATAACATGGGTATTAGAGTTTGTTAACAACATACCCGTATGTTTGATGAATCGTTAGCTTCGATCTCGGGTGATTCTCCATTTTCTTCCATGAAAGCGTCGTCTAGGGTTTCATCTCCATCAAAGTTTGGATCATTCAACATATACCCCAAATCGTCATCTCTAAACGGTAGTTCAACAACTTCACGTCCTCCTTCTTCGTACCCATCCATGTTTATGGAAGTTGGCAAAAATGGGAAGTTGGCAACATATACCCACTTCTTCTTCTTTTTTTTTCTTCTTCTTCTCTCACTCAATCGGGAGTTACCTCGCAATGAGTCAAAAAAATTTTCCAAACACTAATATATAGACCCCAGCCTACCGATTACAGAGTTTGCTTCCGATTATTGAGTGAAACTACCGATTATTGTTTTGGCTACCGAATATTATAGTTTTTGTCAAAGGTTGAATCCCTGACCACTCATAATCGGTAGGATATAGGTTTTATCATCTACCGATTATGTCGATTCAAATTAAAGCAAATAAGGATTTTAGAAAAACTCATTTAGGGGCAACCTATAATCGGTATGTTTTGGAACCTATATTCCGTACGATTATGGCTACTTCCAAATCACGAACCACATGGTTATGCCCGGCCCCGTACACTCAAAACCTATGGAATTTGGCAAGGGTTCGATGTGAGGCTCTTACAATCGGAGGTTGTGAAGTTGTTAACTCTACCGATTATGGTAGATTTCAAAATTCATCACATGAATGATTTTAGAAAAAACTCATTTTGGGGCGACCCATAATCGGATGGGTTGGTAATATATTTAACTCCCGATTATGGCTTTTTGTCCAAAACGCAAACCAAGTGGTTAAGGCCGGGTCGTGTGCACTCAAAACCCATGAAATATGGCAAAGGTTGATTCGGGCTCGTTATAATCGGCGGGTTATATAATAATATAACCTACCGATTATGGTAGATTTCAAAATTCATTACGTGAAGAATTTTAGAAAAAACTAAATTTGGGGCAACCTATAATCGGTAGGTTGTGGAACCTATTAGGCTTTCGATTATGGCTAGATCCACAAATCTATCCAAGTGGTTATGGTTGGCTCGCACCCCTCAAAACCTATGGAATTTGGCCAAGGCCGAATACGCGACTCCTTATAATCGGTAGTCTTATAAGTTGGATAAGCTACCGATTATAAAGGGGATTATTAGCCGGGTATCAACACAACAATCGTAGGTATAGTTTCATTTTAACCTACCGATTGTATGTTTACCTACCGATTATGGTTTTGGCTACCGATTATATAAGGGCATATTGGCCATTTCGAAAAATCGAAGATAAGGGGTAGCTTAGATTTACGTTTGGGTGACCTTTTTTGTCTTTTAGTGTCGCCCCTAATTCTTTCGGGGTCGCCCCTAAAAATGCAAGGTTAAAAAAGGGTAATGCAAATTATGTATTTTTTTGTGGGGAAACGCAAAATCCAATTAATATAAATTTTGATTGCAATAGTGATTTTTTTTTTTTTTTTGAAGGAAGCAACAATGGTGATGTTCTTTTGGGCGTATCTAGCCTCCTAGATGATCTCAAACAATCAACAAGAAAAATCTAGGAAGTCAGCTACTTTGAATTTCTAATCCATTTGTAAATTGTAATGGATTTCGAATCTTAATTGCTTATTTACATGTATCAATTTTCAAATGGGTTCTACTAGGAAATATGCGAGTGAGAATTAGCTATCACACACTCTGATGGCCGGCTTATATTGGATAATGCCGTAAGCTTATATCACATTAGGATGTAACCTGAAGGTTCACATCAGTCTAGTGGAATTATTGATGTCGCTGCAATAAATTCCTTTGGTTAGGCACACTTTTTGGAGTTTGGAACTTGGAAGTTATGTGTTAGTTGATGAAATAACAGGTAACTGAAACAGAAGTAAGGATATGCCACGTATAGTTATACCGTATTTTGGATTTAAAGGAGAAGGTCGGTCTTATAGTTACTATGTGGGCCCCGCGTTTCTCATGGGATTGGGATAGAACGGATAGATGCCCCATTTATAATGTTGGACTTTGATGGTGAGTGCAAGAATGACTACTACATGTGATGCTATTGAAGCATTTTTATCACCGACCATTAGCTATATGGATGGTTGCAGAAACATAGGTTAGAACACTTGATAATTAAAGAAATTATCCAAGAATAAGCACTATGGTGCGCAATAAACACTTGATAGTTATAACGCATAATTGTACAGCCTCGAACTAAACTAGTTTTACAGGTTAACACCAATCTGTTGGCAACAAATATAAATCATGTTCGGATGGAAGGAATACAATAGAACCAATATTGAACATAAAACAAGCCCTTTATATTTCGTGCAAAAAGGCGTGGCACACCTTCAACATCCAAAGGGTAGTTTTTTCTCTAAGCTTCAAGTGAAAAGAAGAAGAGGAGAAAGAGAAGTGAAGCGACACGCCATCTTTCTTCTGTATACTTTAAATCCCAGACCGGATATTCCACAGTCCCTAACTGGGCATGTCAAGGTCAAACTTTGACTGGAGGCCAGCTACTACAGTATTTAGACAGCCGGAGAGGGCCAAGGCTTGCTCTTATATAAGAGAGTAAAAAGTGGAAAAAGCACAGAACAACACAGTATTTCAACACACCAGCAAGAAAACCTAAGCCAACCAGCAAGAAAACCTAAGCCAACGGACGACGATAATCATAAGGAAAGTTGATGAACGTGACAAGATTTATATATGTACAGAAGAGTAGATATATAACAGTTTCACTGACAAGCACTGGTGCTCTCACCAACATAAGGCAGGAGATATAATACATAACCAGAAAACAGACTTTACAGTAGCCCCGACTTTGTAACCGCGGTGTTTGTAACATGAAATAACCTATGCTCTACAGAAAAAAGTTTAAAGAGAAAACCAGAACACTGAACTATCAATTCATTTGCAGAAGTTTTTCATTGACTCGTTATACATTCTGGGATTGTCTGACCTCATCACACCTCGAAAGGTTTCACGTTTATATATAATCCGGATCCCCGAAAGGTGCTAGATCAGGATGTGGTCCGGAAGGCCTCCTTGGGTTCCTAAACAGGTTTTCAAAAATAAGAAGTCAGTAAGCTAGAAGCTTATAGGAAACACCAAAAATAAAAAGATACATGTAATGAGCAGGAAGAAATCATACCCTCCAAAACGATTAGGTTCGAATCCTGGAACTTCAGGAGGACCATAGGGGTCAAACCGTGCACCTGGTGGAACCCCACTGTTTGCAAAGAAATGTTTTGACATTAGAATCTGTATTTATCAAGTAATCATGTTGTTTAATAAGAAATCTAGAGGGGAGAATTTACTCACAGAGGGCCAAGAAAATCAGGACGATCAGGATGTCCACCAGCAGGGCGAAACCAGCGTGGATCATTCGGTCCTGTTCATAAGAAATAATGTGAGCCAAGCTGGAGATATAATTATGCCAAAAGTTAAACAAAAAATAGACCGCCTAACAGACCTATAAGCATGGGGCCACCACCAATATCTGGATGCCTGATATGAATATATACAAACATAGTTAGATATAGGACTGCATGTTAGTCTTTTAACTGATAAACAACTGGAAAGTGAACACAAAAACGTAGATGTTGAGATGTAGATAAGAACCTGGGGTAAAATCCAGCTCCAGGGCCGGGTAAACGATCATCGAATATACCAGGAGCAACAGGAGGGACAATATACCCAGCACGATCATCGACGATACCATACCCAGAACGATCATCAACAATACCAGAAGCAACAGGAGGGACAGTAGAACTAGCAGACCAAGCAACAAAACACAATTTCAGCATTACACATTATAGCTTAAAAAGATAAAACCTAACTATCTCAATTTGAACTGCTTGTGAGAACCATCTCTACGCAGTTAAACACCAAGTCAAATATAGCTTGGCTGTCACAGTTAACTGTGCTTACATGTATTTTGTCCCAACGATGATATCATTAGTGTAATTGTTATGTGGATAATGGGTCTTCGTCGATGGGCTACCATCAAGATTATTCATACACACTAAATATATATTTCACTTGCTGGATAAATCATTTCGGATTACTTTATCCCCTGATTGACAACTGGTTAAAGTATAAAGTTTCATGTTAGTGACACTTGTCCAATACGTGTCACAACTTTGTTTTAGCACGTCATGTACAATCAGGTCTATAAATAGACTCTTGATATATTCGGTATCCATATCCTTTGAAAACAATTACAGAAACTATAAAGAGGAAGGATCCCCTCACACTAAAACCAAACCAAACCGCAACGGATTTGAAGCTAATATTTTGGGGATATGTTCCTCTTACCAAGTTCTACATGCCTACCAAAAATGAGCACATTCTCAAATATAAAACCTCACAATCTACCAGTCTTAATTTCGACGGCCAGAAATCCGTTAAGTTTCAACGGCTCATTTTCAAAGTATTAGATGGTGGTGTTATATGTCTCGGAATCTCATTTTTGGTAGGTATGTAGAACTTGGTAAGAGGAACATATCCACAAAATATTAGCTTCAAATCCGTTGCGGTTTGGTTTTTATTCGCAAAAATGATGCCCAACGTGTGAGATAGTGTCATGATAAAGGTGTCCTCAACTATAAATAGACTCTTGATATATGTATTATCAGCAGAAACACCATGTCATATGAATTCACTAAAGCTTAATCGAGCCTTGTATGGTTTGAAATGATATTCCAGACAAATGGGGTGCAATCATCTAAGTGAATACTTATAAATATTGGGATATGCGAACAAGCTTAGACGCCCATGAGTTAGCATTAGAAAGGAAGCTCTGAATTTGCTAGACTTGAATTTGAATTTGTATTAGTAGTATTAGTGACTCAGTGGAATTAGTTTAGCAAATACGTACACTACTACTACTTTTATAAGATTAGCGAATATGTACTACTACTTTAGTAAGAGTAATCAGCTATTTATGAATTCTTAACTCAACATTTTTTTAATACAGATGAAGGAAAAAAAAAAACTCTAGTTATTTATATTTTGTCACTATACATGTTATCCAAAAAATTAATCACGATATTCAACCAGTAAAAACCATGGCAGGTGCGCTTAAATTATGGTTGTCCATAACTACCATTCTGTGGCAAGGCTACATAAACATAAAGAAAGAAAGAATTGTATTTCTGATGACATACCTTGGAGGGGATGATGAACTACTCCCAGTTGGTTTGGGTGTATCTTCAAGCTTACTCAATATCTCCAGATTCAACTTCTTTACAAGCTCATCGAAATCCTTAAACTGGCTAGCAAAATTTGTCCTTTCGTCCCCTCCATTGTAATCATTAACACTATTAAAGAATCCACAAAATCACATAAGACAGATGAAAATCAACAAAGTAGGGCAACATCTAGGACTTCACTAAACTGAACTTCATTAGTAATAATAACAATTAAAAAGAAATGAAAGATCCTTTACTTGATTTGAAGACTGAGAGGCTCCTTATCTGGGTATTTACTAGTCATTGAATCAATCACCAAAAAATCCCCCATGACCAAGCACTTAACTAATACAGTATACTTCACACCCTTATCAGTGTTCAAGTAGACAAAACCATATGAATCCTCACTCTGATTCCACCCCTCAATCCCAACCTCATCTGTGATCATTAAAAAAAAAACTAATTCAAACCTTAAATTTCAATTTACCCAAAACCCTACAAAGATAGATAGAGAGATACATACCTGAAGGTGGAGAAGTCAGAATAGTATCAGAAAAAGCTTGCGATCCCGTCGCAGTTAGAAGATACCCAGCATTCAAGAACATCGCGTGTACTGCAAACGCAACTTTATCATGAGCATTACGAAAATTCGGCCGCGTAGCTCTGATTACAGCCATAACACCTTCTCCAGAGGCCATTGGTGCTCGAACTTTCTGTGAATTTGAAGTCTTTTACAGTTTGACACTGTTGATAAGAAATTTTGATCTCTTTGAAACCCTAATTTAGGTTTGATAGATTTCAGAGCGGAGCTTTTTTTAGTCGATTCAGATTTCAGACAAGTTACGCGAGTGTACTACCCGTCAATTATTTAAGGGTCAAAGTGTCAAACTGTAGACTGAGCAATCCACCCGCATCCGATCCGATTTGAAATTTGGCGGGCGGACACCCGATCCGCCTTTTGGTGGATTAAAAGCTGGATTGAGTTTGCTCATACTTGCTTCAGTAAATATAAATTAAACTCCAACTTTGAGTATAACAAATTTGATATCTTTTAAGAAATAGAACACGCGATTGGGGATATTGAAACTAATTGGGGGAATGTAGTGTATCTAGTACAACTACAAGGAGAAATTGGATTAAAAATGGTAGCAAGCTACCTTCTCTCTGATAAACAGAGCCTGGACTTCAATTGAAGTTTACTTAGGTTTTCATTACATGTTTCAAGAGAAGAATGATTGGTCTTTAATAGACCAACCCTCATTAACAATCTCAACGGCTAGTAACTCATCTACTCATTACAGAACTCGAGGAAATGACTCTAGGATGAGTACACCCAACAATTGATTAACTGCACCCCCTAACAGCTAGTTCAGAATATAGAGTGTGCATACTGAACTGTGTGGTACATGACACTTCCCCTCCCATTTAGAGATCCTTGTCCTCAAGGATGAAGTCTGGAAACTAAGCTTGAATATGAGCAGCATCCTCCCATGTTGAGTCGGAAGGGTCCGAGTTGCACCATTGCACCAAGACTTGTGGAATTTGAGTTGTGCCTCTGACAGTAACTCTAGTGTCCAAAACATCAATGGATTCAATGACAAACTGACCTGCATGGTCCACTAGGGAAGTTCGGGTGATGAAAATTGACTTGCAATCCAATCTTCTTCTTCGCTTGTGAGACATGAAAGACTTGGATGGATTCTGGACCCCACAGGGAGCTTGAGTTTATAGGCAACATCTCCAATTCTTTGTAAGACTTCAAAAGGCCCAAAGTATTTGGCTGAGAGCTTGAAGTTCTTTTTCACAAAGAATCGATGTTTGCCTACAAGGTCAGTAGCTTCAAGAAAACTAAGTCACCCACTTCAAAGTTTCTGTCAGACCTCTTTTTATCTGCAAAAAATTTCATTCTACCTTGTGCCTTGGACAGTTCTTCCTTCAACAGTTATAACATAATGTCTCTTTCCTGCAAGTAATTCTCCACAGTTGCAACAGAAGTAGAAGAGGGAATTGGAAAAACCAGATGTGGAAGAGCATATCCATATAATGGCTGAAAGGGAGACATTTTTAGGCTGGAGTGGTAGTTAGTGTTAAACCACCACTCAGCTAAAGCTAACCATTGCATCCACCGTTTGGGGTGAGAACTTTTCATGCACCTCAAGTACTGCTCAACACATGCATTAGTTCTTTCAGTTTTCCCATCAGTTTGAGGATGGTAGGCAGAACTGAGCTTCAGAGTGGTGCCCAAGGATTTGAACAGAGCTTGCCAGAAGTGGCTAATGAAAATCTTATTTTTGTCACTCACAATTGAACTAGGAAGTCCATGAAGTTTAAACACATGAGAAAGAAACTCCTTAGCAATTGTCATGGCAGTGAATGGATGGCCAAGAGGAATGAAGTGACTATACTTTGTCAATCTGTCTACAACCACTAGGATGACATTCTTTTTAAATGACATTGGAAGGCCTTCTATAAAATCTAATGATATGTATTTCCAAGCAGTATCAGGTATGGGAAGTGGTTGGAGGAGACCCCCTGGAAAGAAGTTGTCTTCCTTGTTGCATTGGCACACATCACAAGTGGTGACAAGCTGAATAATATCAGTCTTCATGTTGGGCCAAAAAATGAAGTTCTAGCTCTGTGGTAGGTGCCATTTATGCCAGAATGACCTCCAACTACTGAGGCATGTAAGGAATGTAATATAGAAGATCTTAGGTCAGTACCTGAGCCAATGTAGAGTCTCCCTTTGAACCTCAAGATGCCATGTGCATAAGAATAGTTTCCTTGTTTTGAAGTGACAGTCAGTTGAGTAATAAGTTGAAGTGCAGTGGAGTCTGACTCATAGCTTGAGATAATGTATTATACCCATTGAGGTTGAGATACTGACAATGATGAACAAGAAGCAGAGGGCAATCTGGATAAGGCATCAGCAACCTGATTCTCTGACCCTTTTTTGTATTTAATAACATAGTCAGGACCCATTAATTTGACTAACCATTTTTGATGCAAGGCAGTGGACAATTTTTGATCCATGAAATACTTCAAACTCTGATGGTCAGTGTGTATGATGAATTGTTGACTGCACAGGTAGTGCTTCCACTTCTGAACGGCCATGATTATGGCCAAAAATTCTTTCTCATAAGTAGACAAGGCCAATGCCTTAGGACCCAATGGTTTGCTTAGAAAGGCAATTGGTTTACTATTTTGCATTAGTACAGCACCAATCCCTATTGAATGGCATCGGTCCAAGGTGAATGGGCGAGAAAAATCGGTAAAGCCAAAATGAGTCTTTGAAGTCATAGCAGTTTTGATGGCAGAGAAGGCTTGAGTTGCAGCATCAGACCATGTAAAAGAATCCTTTTTGAGTAGGTCTGTGAAGGGTTTACAGATA
The DNA here is from genome assembly GCA_023531295.1 of Papaver armeniacum. Classification (NCBI taxonomy): domain Eukaryota; kingdom Viridiplantae; phylum Streptophyta; class Magnoliopsida; order Ranunculales; family Papaveraceae; genus Papaver; species Papaver armeniacum. Next base: position 136,196 of record JAJJWW010010808.1, on the reverse strand, counting down.
TTTCCAAAGTTTTTTATGAACTTGCGATAGTAACCTGTAAGCCCTAAAAAACCCATGAGTTTCTTCAGTGTTTGCGGCTGTGGCCAATTAACCATGGCTGCAACTTTGTCAGGGTCTGCGGCAACACCATTGGCATGGATACTGTGGCCAAGGTACTCGAGTTGTGGCTGAGCAAAAGCACATTTGGATAACTTGGCAAACAGAAGGTGCTTCCTCAGTAGAGCCAATATAAGTTGTAAATGCTCCATATGAGCTTCCATGGATGTACTGTAAACTAAGATATCATCAAAGAATACCAACACGAATTTACGCAGATATGGTTGAAACACCTCATTCATTAGAGCCTGAAAAGTTGCAAGAGCATTAGTAAGCCCAAAAGGCATTACTCTGAATTCATAATGGCCATGATGGGTGCGAAAAGCCGTCTTGTGAATGTCAGGTGCATAAACTCGAATTTGGTAATAGCCAGAACGAACATCAATCTTTGAGAATACCATAGAACCATTCAACTCATCAAGTAATTCCTCTATAAATGGAATTGGAAATTTTTGTTTAACAGTTATGTCATTGAGTTTACGATAATCAATACAAAAATGCCAAGTTCCATCCTTCTTCTTAACAAGGAGAATAGGAGCAAAGAAATGGGCTATGACTGGTTGTATCACACCGTACGAGAGCATTTCGAGACTAAGGATTCGACCACAGACTTATGAACATAAGGGCATTTGTATGGCCTTTGAGAAGTTGGGTCAGAACCAGTTTTGAGTGGAATTTTATGGTCAAGTGACCTAGAAGGAGGAAGTCTTTTAGGTTTTGCGAAAACATCTGAAAAACTGTCTAGAAGGGTGGATACTGCAGGTGGTGGTGGGAGAATAGGTGTAGTAGAAATGGATAAAAACTGGCCAATGAGTGTAGGGGTGTTACTCTTTAAAAAAAATTTAAGAGAAGAAGCACTGAGAAGGATCAAGGAAGGTTTAGAAGAAGTACCTTGAAGGTTGATGGGTGTGCCTTTATGTACAAAAGAAATACTCAGGAGACTGAAGTTAAAAGTAACATCACCAAGTTTGCGCAACCAGTCAGCTCCCAAAACAATATCACAACCACCTAGAGGGAGAGCTCGTAAATTTTCAGAGAATTGATATCCTTGCATTTCCCAGTTGAGGTGTTGGCAAATACCATTGCTGATAGTGCTATCTCCATTAGCAACGGTGACAAGCATTTGACCAGTTGGTGAAACATGAAGGCTTAGTTTGGAGGTTAGAGAAGCATCAATGAAACTATGAGTACTGCCTATATCAATAAGCACAACCACAGGATGCTTGTTAAGATGACCAGAAATTCTAATAGTGTCATGAGCAATATTCCCTGTCAAGGCATGTAAGGAAATCTCAATAGTAGAATCTGAATTTGAAGGAGATGCATCAGAGAGTTCTTTAGTAGATAAGGACCCATATTCCTCTACATCATCATCAACAATTAACATGAACAATTGTTGAGTTTTACATTTATGGCCTTGTCTGTAAAACTCATCACAGTCATAACAAAGTCCTTTGTCTTTTCTAACCTGCATTTGTGCATGGGTGAGTCTTTTAACAGGAGGGAGAGAATTGTCTGGTGAGGTTTTTGTGGGAGTAGGAGGGTGAGTTACAATGGGGGATGATGAAGATGTATTGTTAATAGTAAGGGTAGAGGATTGAGAGAAAAAAGGTTTGATGGCAGATGGTGGGTAGGACACAGAGAGTGGTGAAGGTGTAAATGGTCTAGAGAATGATTTAGTTTGTTTTGGCTGGTGATGTAGAGAAGCTTGCTGCAGCCTAGCCAAATAAAAAGATGTTGCAGTATTCTCAGGCTTGAACATCTGCACAACTTTACGAATCTCTTCTTTTAACCCACTAATAAAGCTTAATGTATAATAACTCTCAGGCAAATAAGGATTGTTAGTCACCATATAGCTTTTATAATGTTCCCAGAGATCATAGTAATCTTCTACAGTGGTAGTTTGGTTAAGCTTATTGAAACTACCTACATAGTTGTCCTGAGCAATATCTTCAAATCTAGCACAAATATCATGTTTAAAAGATTCACAAGAAATAAACTCTTTACCATGCTGGTAATTTAAGAACCATGAATCCACTAATGAATCAAAATGTATGGCAGCCATATCAACACGCTCATCATCAGGAAATCGATGCAAATTAAAATACCTTTCACATTTAAGGACCCAACCACGAGGATTAGTACCATTAAAACGTGGAAAATCGACCTTAGGAGTACGAGTAAACTTACGAGAGTCAGTGTTGGTGAATTTGTGAATCATCTCATGGAGATCTGTATAAGGAGCATCCATATTTGGTTTAGGAATCGTCGATCCAGAAGGGTCTGGAGGTGTATAATGAGATGATTGAATCAAGTGAATAAGAAGATTCATCTTGTCACCCAAAGATTGAATCTCAGTTTTCATATCCGAGATTGAATCTGTGTGTTGAGTAACAATGATGGAAATCTCTTGAAGTTTTTCCTTGGTGGCCATGGCTACAGGTTCCAGGATGGAGTCTGATAGTAATTGTAGTGTATCTAGTACAAATACAAGGAGAAATTGGATAAAAAATGGTAGCAAGCTACCTTCTCTCTGATAAACAGAGCCTGGACTTCAATTGAAGTTTAATTAGGTTTTCATTACATGTTTCAGGAGAAGAATGATTGGTCTTTAATAGACCAACCCTCACTAACAATCTCAATGGCTAATAACTCATCTACTCATTACAGAACTCGAGGAAATGACTCTAGGATGAGTACACCCAACAATTGGTTAACTGCACCCATAACAGCTAGTTCAGAATATAAAGTGTGCATACTGAACTATGTGGTACATGACAGGGATATAAATTACTTCCCCTAATCCATAGTGTCTGCTAAGGGGTGATTTTTGGGTATGAAAATACTAAAATACCCTTTGGTTAATTAAAAAACATTATGAAAAGACTATAATACCCTTTCTACTAAAACTTAAAATCAAAAACCAAAACATTTATCCCAATTCTCTCAAATCAGTTCCGACACACTAGGGTTAGGTTTTGAATTTTTTTTCTTCCATCTTCTTCTTCATCGTTCTTCATCCGTTCTTCTTCGACGATTAATCGTCGATTCAAAAATTTCTTCGTCGATTAACCTACCCGAATCATAACCATGCCTCCAAGAAAGAAATCAGATGCCCAATCGAAGTCAAAATCGATTGCTCAACAAAAATTAGAACAAAGGCTTGCTTTGATTGCTCAAGAGCAAGAAGAAGAAGAAGCAATGAACTCGGACAACCAACCTCTCAAACACATGGCTTCCGTGAGAAGGTAAGTGGTTTTGAACTGTTTTATAAGTGTTTGAATCGATTTATAGCAATGGGTTTGGGTTAGAATCGTTAGAATCGCGAACCCTAACTCAAACAGTTGAGTTTCAGTGAGTACCAACATTGATTTTAGTATGAATACAGTGCCGATAATGGGTTACGGCATTCAATTTAAAATGAAGGCAGTGCCGGTAGTTAGTTATGGCATTGAATTTGGTATGAATACAATGTCGGTACTGATACTAAAATCACCTAAACCTGAATGTTCTGTACCGGCATTGAAATTAGGTTGAACACTATGCCGGTAGGGTGTTACGGCATTGGTTTACATTTTTCGGGTATGTCGGTAGTGCTCTTTTGGTATCCGCAGAAATTGTTATCAGTACCGGCATTGATTTTAGGTTGCCTTGTGTGTCGGTACTTGGTTACGGTATGGAGTTGATTTTTTTCGTGTGTGCCGGTAGTGCTCTTTTGGTATCCAGGAACATTCTAGGAATTGCCGGCATTGTCGATAGTTGTTGTTCACTCATTGGAATGGTGTACCGCAAGCATCTTTGTTTTACCAAATTACTATGTCGTCTTTGGTCCCGGCATGGTTGGTATTTCTTGAATCTATGCTGGTATTAAAAATGAAAGTGAGTTGTCTTATATTCATTTCGTGTGTCTTTTGACATAGGGCTAGAGCCAAGGAAGCCAACAAAGGAAAAACTAAAGATGTTGGCATTAAGAAAAGAAAGGACGGTCTTGATACTCCTCAGTCTCTGTCTCCTTTAGGGAAAGATCAAGGTCGCAAAAAGCGTTTGGGGACTTATACAAGAGGGATAATTTAGTAGAGTGGTGGTGACCGTAGTCGACTTGTAATCCGTGAACCTACTGGAACAGTTGAGCACGATAAGCATGATGAAGAGTAAAGTGAGGAGGAAGATAATGAGGTTCATCCAAGTCAATTAGCAAGCCAAAGCGAAGTTGGTGGGCCAAGTCAACAACCGACACAAGGCAAAGGCAAAGGCAAGGGAAAAATAAAAGTTAAAGGTTCTCACCTTCCTCATGTTGATGACATGATACCTGACCTTGATCGTGGTAGAATTTGGGGTAAATCTCACGATCCGAGAATTCTATTTGGCTACAAGGACACGTGGGCTTGTACTATCTATCAAACCTATGTAAGAATTTTTTATCTTGTGTATATGTATTCTTGTGTATTTATGTAAAATCTTTTAATCGTGCTTTCTCCTAATTGTAGGATCATAAGAAGGTTGTGCATGTTTGCCGAAACCAAGCCGCGTTTAATTGGGATTTGTCTAAGGAATGTGAAGAGGTCCAAACATTAGTAAGAGATTCTGGTCTATATGCTTTGGTTGAAAATTATGTGAAGTGTGATTCTGTGACAGTCAATTGCTTCGTCGAAAGGTATCATGGTGAAACTGATACCATGCACTTCCGTTTGGGAGATGACCTTGATCCTCGATGATGCTCGAGAACATTCTTGGCTTGAATGTTATCGGCAAAAATCAATTGCAGAAGGAGATAAGTGTCCGGACCTAGTGTAACGAGTCTCAAGCTCCTCAACGCTATTAAACCAGTCAAGAGACAAATTAACCGCTAATGACTCGATTAATTAGAGATGAACGTTAATTAATATAAATTAATTTAACAACGATTTAGATATGAAACTAGTATTACTAGATAGATCTAGAAAAGTTAGGTGAAGTGGGCTACTCGAACGTGTCATTCGGATACCAGACGAAGAAGATTTTGTCAGATTAGTATATAGGGCAAAATGGTAATTTTGTCTCAAACCGCTTTCTTCTTCAATCTTCCTTTATAGTTTTGGTCCCTTCTTTTAAACTCTTTTCTCTTTTCTTTTCTTCTCCATTCTTCTCTCTTTTCTCTCTCGATCTCGCCTAAGTTATTCATGTGTGTGATGTTCTTATAAACTTATTAGTACGTTGAGTCGAAGATGAATATGTTGGTTCTATAATTGATTTGGATCGGGAGGAGAATAATTGGTTACAACTGTGAGTTGAAGTTAGGGTTCGGTTTGAGTTCAAGATATGGAGGAACTGATTAATTAAAGATGGATTTGAGTGATTGGTGATGAAGAACGAAATGGGTTGGTGTTAATTTGTTTATGTGAAGCAGTTCTTATGAAGAATCACATAACCAGGTAAATTAGGGTTTCCTTAATTCGAAGATTAAATTTGGGGTTTCTGTTTTGAGTTCTTTATGAAATTGAGTTTGATTTGATGTTATATTTTATGGGTTTGTTCTTAATTGAAGTTAGATCGATGTATTAGGTTTAATTTCAGTTCTAGGAAGTTTAATTGGGAATTAGGGTTCATCCTGCTTAGGGTTAGTTGGTATGGATTTGGGTCTGTGGCGAAGAATTGTTGGATGAACTTTCTGTAAGAATTGGGAGATGAGGACTGAGTTGTTGTCAGTGTATTTGAGAAGTTATGGCTAGGTTGAATTACTGGTGTTATGCAATGGCAGTTGGGATGGAGTTTGGTTGTACATATGTAGTGCATATGAAAATGGAGTCATAGTGGTGGCGTGTTGAACTGATGATGAATTGGTGTTGGCGGTGCAGCTGAGTTGTAAAGCGTGTGAGTTAAAAATGCAGATTCTTTGGCTTAATGATGAAACTGGTGGTGCTGGTTGTGTTGGTTAGGAGTTGCGGAGGCATTTGATTGTAGTGGTTGCAGTTTTGGTGCTGCTATTGTAGATTAAGTGTTGTTGCAGTACTTGTCTAAGATGAAGTGAAATGGAAGCAATGGTGATGAGTATTGTATGAGTAAGATATGAGGTATGCAATTGGTGGTGGTGATTTTATAGAGTGAATGAAACAATAATGGGTGTTGCAGATTGTTAGAATTGTAATTGTAGTACGAAGTAGCAGTGTCAGAGGTAGAGATTCAGGGTTGTATGTTGAAGTCTAGTTGTGCAGGGGTTGAGATTAAGTCACAACAATTGAGGGTTGAAATAGTGTTACAGTTGAGCCTTGCACAATGGATAACGATGGAGTTGTAATTAATAGCAAATGTGTAAGGAGTTGAAGTTGTGATGCTAAGATGGTAGGAAGAAAGGTTTGATAGAATGTGAAGAAGTTAAGAAGATGTTGATGTGGAGAGAGTTACAGATGAGAAGAATGTATATGAAGATGAAAGTCAGGTGTTGTTGTCTTAAGAAAGATTAAGGTGTAGATGAGTGTTTAAGTGAGTTTCAGTTAAGAAGATGTTTCTGTTGGAGTTGTTTTTAGTAGTTTTAATTGTATGAATTTATGTATCTTGGTTTGTAACCCGTTAGTCATCCCAGCTAGTAATCTGACTGACTCTGTTCTTAGATGACTCAGCTTATATCTAAATGAGTTGAATCAGTTGACTCAGTGGACTTTGACTCGTTGACTTGACCTTGGACTGTGACTTTGGACTTGACTTACGTTGACTATTAATTGACTTCTCTGACCAGACGTTGACCGTTAGTGACCGTTAGTCGACCAGGCCTTGTGTTAATGGGCCGAGTTTAGCGGACTTGGGCCTAGTTATCCTAAATTGATGTTTGGACCCTTTATGGTCCGAATTGACCTTTAGTTCCTTCTAAAAAGATGTAGATATTCATAAGACATACATAATGGACTTTAGAATCAACCTAATTGAAATATAAACCTTTAGATGTGCTAAAGATAAATAATGAAGAAGTGTAGAACAATAAATGGGCTTAGAACCATTAGATAGTTCACTTAATCTATAACTAGAGATTTGTATGAAAATGTGTTCTTGTATGAGCCTTTTGGCTAATCTTTAGAGTGCTTGTGTGATTAACAATTAATCTTTATTAACAACGATTGATCTAAAGAACGAACCAGTGGATTATGGATCTCAAGGTATGCGAGGCTTGTCATCAAAAGAGGTGGGAATCGATAACGAACTCTCTTGTATTCATTATTGTTTTACAAATTTATCTTTTGTGAAATCCATGCATATCTTTATTACTATATGATAATGTATGCATGTATTATCTATGTGCAATACGTTGGATCTTTAGAAACAACAATAATATCCTGTTTTGGAAGTATTTACTTATTTTTAAAATGTGATTCTTTCCATTGTATGGCTTGTCTTTTTACTAGGAAAACACTCATCTCCATTAAGCACAATAAGTTACATTTTACCTTATTATTTGTTAGCATGAAAGGGCGAAAAATAGGTTTCCTTTTGATTGGCGTGAGATGTTTGTGCCCCAAATGTTATACCTAATTTATGCAAACCTAGATAGGCCTCGTTGGGTTATGGGCAATAGAGGTATGAGGGTTCTTCATCTTCCTCGGAAGTGTGGACAAAAATCTTTTTCTATTAGTCTCTAAGGCAAGGATAACTACCAGTTTTGGGAAACTAGTTTTCTTTTTCCTAACTCCATTATTTGTTAGCATGAAAGGGAGAAGGTTTGATGATGCACAACTACAAATCGGTATTTAGATGTTCAAGAGATCGACCTTGGGTGGCTCACCATTTCCTGCATGCTTGGAAACTAGTTTTCTTTTACATTTTGGGATGGGCTTGGATCTTTAGAAACAACTAATATCATGTTTTGGGAGTATTTACTTATTTTTAAAATGTGATTCTTTCCATTGATTTGAAAACTACATTCCTTATTATTTGTTAGCATGAAAGGGCGAAGGTTTCCTTTTGATTGGTGTGAGATGTGTGCCCCAAATGTTATACCTAATTTATGCAAACCTAGATAGGCCTCGTTGGGTTGAATATTATATAGGTCCTGGTTTTAATTTGGCCATTATATTTTCCCTATTTTTATACGGGCAGGGGCAACGCATGTTTCATACATGGATGTTTATTATTCTTTTAAATTACTTTCAAAAGCTATTACATTATGTTTTGGTGTTTAGAGAGAATGATGTTGAGAATCTTATGTCGATTGTTGGATTTGACATGCGAGAGGTATATGGTTCTTCATGTTAAAGTTCTTCCGTCGGCTATAATAACGTTAACACCATTAGATCTCTTTAGATACTTGTTATGTAGAGTGCGCGTAGAATAAGGTAATTGGTAAGGTACTTATCGTTTATGACTTCGAGGGCGGAAAACCTCACGGTACTTTAATGATCATTGAAGCTTCCGCAATAGTCATGCCTTACTACTCCGAAGGAAGACGTCGCTCAACTATTATTTATGTTGTGAATGTTTGTTAGAATAATTGGTTGGTAGATCTTTATATTTTAGTACAACTTATTATTTTACTTATGCTTTATCTGTTTTTCTGTTTTAACGGTTTTCAGTAAAACCTGCATTGTCTTTAAATCATTTTAGTGATTACTCAAAAGTTAGTTGTTATTTCTGCTGGGAACCCCTTTTAGGGATGATGTGCTCACCTATTCCCACTTTCAGTTTCAGAGACATATTGTGAAGTGCTCGTGGTGTTGAAAGCGTGGAGGAGTTGGTTTCGTTAGTTGGTTAGATTCCGCTATGTTTATTTTGTGTTTATATTGTATTTGTAAACCAACTCACTATTAAATATGTATCAATTGAGAGGAGTTCTTGTATTTATTTTCAGAGAGGGTTTCGATTCGGGTTAAACTTTGTTTAGAACTTTTAAATTAATTCTTAAATATATGTTTTAGATCCTTAGTGCCTCATTTTATAGTTAATCTCTTGGATTAGTCAGCTGCTAGCTTAGGTGGCGCTACACCTAGAATGGTCGAAGTTGCACGCCCTGACTAACAAGCTATTGGGTTGGGACTACAAAACTTATGTGGAAAGCTTCTATGTATCTAAGGCTAGTAGGACAAAGACAATCAAGCTGACGCTGATTAAGGAGAAGTTTGAAAAAACGCAGGAAAGAAGTTTGAAGGATGGATGGGACCCTGCACAAATTCGTTATACAGCTGCTGCATACCTGTTATTCATCTTGGTCACTAAGGTATTCCCTGACACTAGTGGCAACAGGGTTAGTGCAAACCTCCTTCAATACTTGGATCTGTTGGAAGATGTCTATAACTATTCTTGGGGCACCCTGGTAATGGCACATTTGATGGCGGAGATGACAAGGGCCTCTAAGGCTGTTAGAAACCAATTTGTTGGGAATTTCACTCTGCTCCAGGTAATTTTGTTTTTAAACTTATGTTCTTATGTATATTGTTCACATATACCCTTATTATGAACTTAGAAACAAAATTTATTGCTTCTTATATGTATGATTCCACATTGGTATAGGTGTGGGCTTATGAACACTTCTCTTGAAGATCATAGACCTTCCCGAACCCGAGGCGCCTAGAGCTAAGAGATACCAGTTCAACAATATTCCGAAGCCCGGTAACAATCGTCGACTGATAGATATGAGATTCGCTCTGGACGCGATGACTACCAAAGACGTTGTGTTCGACCCTTACAAGGAGACTAGAGAAAACTACCAAGTTCTGAGGTTTAATAACGTTGCATTCTACAATGGACCGTTATTCCACCCCAAAGGGATACGTTATGGTTGATCCTCGACGTGTGATGCGGAAACTTGGATATAAGCAATTACCTTGTTTCATGACAACCTCTACTTTAAGGTACGCTCTTGACTTGGGTGAGTGTATTACAACTTCCTCAAAGTTGAGGGTAGTGCATGATCCAGTTCCAGAACCAACACATTGGAGGGATAGGGAACCAAGTCGTTTGGTAGATATTAGTAATTGGGAGCTTTTGAACAACGGTGATGAAGCCGATCCCACCTCCATTCATGATTACCTGGAATGGTCACATCCTTTTGTCGTGCGCCCGGACGACGTCCAAGTTCCACCCCAGAAAAACCCTCTCGTTCCAACTCCTACGGAGGCACCACCTACAATGACCCAACTTAATAAGACTCTTGGATTGCTAGTAAGTATTGTTAATTCCTTAGTCGTTTAATGTACACATAATCTTATATTAGCATATATATACTAATTATGTGTTGGATGTATGAAACTAGCGGCGTCGGCTTGGCAATATGAAGAAGATGTTTGGTTGCAAGTACGAGGAATGAGAGGTGCTATCCCTTGAAGAAATGAAGGAAGTCGAGGAAAAGCTTTATAAAATTGAAGACCCTAGTGCAAAAGCTTTGTTCGGAGAAACGAGGAAGGTGGCGGTCCACAAGAAGCAAAAGACCAAGTGATTAACTCTTTAGTTGTGTTTCTTTATTTTGATGGTGGTTGTTACGTTTTGAATAATTCCGAACTTGTTTTTGGATTAACTCTTTAGTTGTTTGGTTTACTTTTGGTTTATGATACATGGATCACAATTTAGTTGTTTGGTCTATGTTGAACATGTTTAGATTTCTAGTAAAATATTTTTTATGGTAAGTTTTATTCACACCAAGGTGCCGGCATAGAAATGTTTAGGTCGAACAGAGCCGGCACTGCTTCTGGTGTAGATTTGTGATTATAATTCCATGCCGGAACTAGTACCGGCATGAAAGAAAATTATAATACTATGCCGGAAAATGGGGATGAAAGGTCCAAGTTCCTGTATAGAATTTGAACTGTGCCGGCATGGAAATATTTATAAATATCCATGCCGGAAACCTGTTTTTTTTTAACTTGGATAGTTTTAGCGAAAACTCGGCATGGTAAATAAGATATCTTTCTATCCTAGGCACTCTGTAAACCCTTCGGAAATTAAAACTACAATGTCGGAATTGATCATAGATCCGTTACGAATGCTTTTTTTATTTCGTTCCTAGCAAATCTATTACATAACATTTGAAACTTTAAATTAAAACATACTAAAAAAACACGAAACTTTTAATTAAAACATACTAAAAAACATGGAATGGAGTAATTTTGGTTAAAAATGATCTCATAATCTATTTCCATCCCTTTTCAACAATTGCGGAACCTTTGAGCCTTTCGCGAATATCTTCGAAGACATCGTCTGGAATCTCAGTGTCAAGGACCATCTTCATTGGTTCATCTTCTCTTTCAACATATTCCTTTCCCTTCATATAACACCCATCACACCCATCAATAGGCTTGCATTGGAACTTGTGGTTTTCTCTTGATTCTGCTAGTGCAACAGCTTTGTCGAACCATTGAAACTCATCGCAATTTGGGTAATTCAAACACCTAAGAAACATTCTTCCGTTTTCATCATCAATTTTTGCAATCCAAAACCGGCATGTCCCATCACAATTTCTACACTTCGAATAAATAAAAGGACAGTCCATGGCTAGATGAGAAGGTGACTTGCAAATTTGACAGCTGCAATGATGTTAGTTGCAATTAGCTTGAGATCTTTCATTTTATGTGTAACGTTGTTTACGTGGTTAATGTTTTTAAGTTTGTTTCCTATAAGACTAATATGAAGGCCAATTTGGGTCAGTTTGCTTGCTTAAACCTTTGGAGTCAATTTAAACAGATCGTCAGAATGCCGGCATCGAATAATAACCAATGACAATGCCGCACCGTATGGTGTTCAACACACAATCTTTGGTATCTCTCAATTTAAACTTATTGTCGAGTGCCGGCATTGGAATATACCATCTTTCCATGCCTAATTCATTCGGTTCCTCAAGATGTGATGTTACAAACTCAAGTTATGTGACGATTACAAACTCCTTAATTCCACTTAATGTGAAGGTTACAAATTCTCCTTTATCACATTACAAACTCCTTAATTCTATTTAAGCATAAAAAAGTATCTCTATTTTACCAAAGACAATGGGTCGTCGCAAACCTACCGGCCCAAACCCAATCTCGAAGAATGCCGGCGGGTGGTAAATCAATATGTTTACAAACCATGATGCCTATGTTGAATTGAAGTTGTCAATCCCTTAATTTGTAAATTCTTTCTACTACACAAAATTCAAGAAAAATTCGCATTGAATTTTAATTATTTAGTATATGTCTTGTATCCCATATTTTATTACTGAGACCGATTTTATGTTTAATATACATGCTTTGTTTTCTTTGTATATTTGATCATTCCATGCCGTTTACATATTGGGACGTAAAATATCTCGTCTAGAGCATCACAAATGAACAAAGGAAAGGGGAATTTTAATTATTTAGTATGCTGTTGAAAAGTAAAATACATGAAGTCTTCTCGACGTAGGGACGTCGTCTTCCACAAATCCAAAGGAAAGGGGAAAGTCATCGTGCTAAGGTCGTCAATTCTAAGGTATCAACCTATAAGGGACACAACCAGCAGATGATGATGATGATGAGTGGGAAAAATTTCTGAACCAAGCCCGAGAAGGTGGCTCATCCTCACAAGCAGGTGGCTTAGGAAAACTGATGTCGGAGTTGAAGCCCCTAAGAAAAAGGAAAAGGAACCCCCAGCCCACCTTCCTAATAGATATTGTTAGAGCACTTCTCGGTCAAACTCGCATGAGTTTCTATCTCAAGCAAGTTTGTCAATTTTAGTGATCAAAACTATAAGTCTTGATTTCTAGCCTATTTATAGATGTCTCGGACTAGGACATAGATAGTGTAGTTGAGCTTAGATTTCACAGAGTTCATCATTTGAAGACGAAGAAATACTAAGGGGAGCTTGTGGAACTTCTTCGACAAAAGGTATATGGAGACTTGAACTCATCTATCACTTGGAAAGTTTATTTCTACTATCTCCTTGTTGATGGTGGATTTTAGTTCAGGGCTAAAATTGTGAAACCAAATTTATGCGCTGACATCCTGCAAAGGATAGCCACTGATAAAGTGATGAATACTTCTTCACTTTACTAATTCACCTAGAATGGAGCATGTGGCAACAATCCCAGTATTCTGTGAATTAAACACACGAAATTCATCCAGGATGGAGCATGTAGCAACAATCCCATATACCACAGTGAATTTACTGACATTATTAAATAATGCATGACCAGCCTTGTATTTCATGTACTCATTATCGGTGCGGCATGATGACCGAGTGTTGTTCCCAGCGAGAGCAACACGAACCTCCAAGCATAAATAATGAAACATGTACGAAATACCGTCGTACAGCCGCAACTCTCGGTGTGTTATACTAGCCCGATTGAGCATACATCTCTCGGTGTGTTATACTAGCTTGCGATTGAGCATACATCTCTCGGTGTGTTATACTGACCGATTGAGCATATTTGAACCTGGATTGTCCATATCGGTCTCGGAACGGTCACAACCATCCAACTTCACCAGCACGATTGGATGACTTGGATTGGCTCCATAACCCCCAAGAAGGTATTGGAATATTCACTACCGACCCAACGCGGGACCCACATGGTCGGCCTCCCCAAAAGGGTGGCATAGCTTGCCAAACCGTCCAAGCCAAAGCAGTATGGACGAAAAACCCTAAATTAGGGTTTGCGGCACATTACATGTGTCGCAAAACAGTCTCAACCATCCATCTTCGCAGGCATAGATGGAGGGTGTAGATGTAGATTCAAAGGGCCAGAGCATGTCAACACAAACACCGTGGGCCCGCCTACATACATGACCGATCGGTCAGGGACCAACTATAGTTGGTCGTTCCAGTTCGTGCGCCCAAACAAGGCATGACGCACGGCCGGTGAAACCCTAATTAGGGTTTGAACATCACGAGCGTCCATTTTCACCTGCACGAATGAAGGGTCCGGGATTAGACTAAGCAGGTCCGATGCGTATCAACATGACCACCGTTGGCCCATCTATATCCACACCCGATCGGCCAAGGCATATCATGCCTGGTTACCTCACCCGCACGCCCGAACTAGGCATGGTCACACCTCCCGATTGCAAACTAATCTCGACCACTCAACTTTGCCGACAAATTGAGTGTCTTAGATCACGTTTCTATGGGATATTAAGGTATGGACGTGTATACCAGCTCGCCGTCACGTATACCGGACTAATCGTCCAAGACCGACCAAGCTTGGTCGTCTTGAAACGCGCGCCCGGAGTTGGCATGATGCGCGGCTTTTGCGGCACCAGATTTCTGTTGCAAATTGATCTCGACCACTCAACTTCGCCGGATAAATTGAGTGGCCCAGATCACACTTTCACGAGACAATGAAGTATGGGCGCCTACACCGTCATGTCGTCTACACACATGCACGATCGGCCCTGCCAAAATTGTATCCCAAGCTTGGATTCGACCAAGTCAAGAGTGATGCTTGCGCACCTCTTCAAAAACCCTAATTCCACCAACAGGTCGCAAATGAGTGTCTCAAAGATCATCTCGTCCGTACAACTTCACCGGCTTGGTTATACAACCCTGGTCAGGAGTTAATTGGTCAGTGAGGAGTCATGGTGATCATCACCCGTCACTCTACCACACCATGTGATCCGCCAAGGGAGGACTTGCTTGCGCAACCTCCAAACCATCACATGAAGTAGGCTGGACATGAGGCTATTTTGAGACGCTCAAACATCGATGCTTCATACCTGTTGAATATACTCGATGCGCACTGCATAGAATACACACAATACTTCACAAGTATCGACTTCCTAAATAACTTAGTTATTTAATCTAGCATTACATGCTACTTTATGTGGTTCCACGATCCACACACTCGAGACATCAATCATGTCACAAACGAGGGGATACATATTGGGCTATTGGTCTCGCGGTTTACGGCGTGCGGCACAACGCGCCATCACAAGAACGTGTCAGGAAGTCATGGACGGTTAGTGATGATGGGAGAAGTGGGCAAGACTCGTCGTGTGACACCAACACACAACTCCACTACTCCATCACTCTACTTTCTTCACTTTCCACAAGATACGAGGGTTAGGCTTAAAGACTTGTATAAAATAGGTTCTCCTCCCTATTTTTTCCAGACAGAAAAACAAGGAAAGTCAAGACAACAGAGGCAAGTGTTGATACCATCGTATTTAAACACCGTAACTGATAGCTTACATCCTACAAGCCAGTTCAGCTCTCTAATACAAGTCATACATAGCCAACACCTTCACAATCTCAACACCTTCTTCGCTTCCTTCCTAAGATCAACCCCATCTCCTGCACTTTGTGACCGAAGCAAGTATGGAACGGCCATTTCTTAGTTTAGGCCAGAATTGTACAGATTGATTTCTCGAATCACAAGCACTCCCGTGCAGTGCATTTGTTTAGGGTTTAGATTCATTTCTCATCCACACACCCCAAATTACCAAAACCGGAAGAAATAGTTTTCACCCATAAACACTCGTATATTGAGACATAAGTCGTGTTAAGATATAGTTTTCTCTATACACATTTGAGATTTCGAGCTGAGTATATCATGCTTACATATTTCTCGAAATATGTGTTGGTAAGTTTTCGCTTCGACCAAGTTCATCTTATATCATGAGAAAATTATCGAGTAACATCTTACATGGTTTGTGTGATACAATCATTTGATGTAGGCTTGGAATGTTTCGATAATGATCATTTCAATATCTTGAAAATTGCTTTGATGCTAATAGTGTGTGAAAACAGTTATTAGCATTATAGAAGAATGTTTCAATGATTGAAATAAAGAGTTTAGAATCTTGTAACCATCTTTGGATATAAGCATAGTGTGTTCGCACATTAGTGTATAAGTCCAAAACTGTGAGCCTAAAGTATGCATACTTGTGTGTATACAAAGAGGTTGTAGGAGACTGGGTAAGTATGCGTACATGTACGCATACTGGAGGAAGTTCACGTCTGTGAATTTCTGTTGAGTTTGAAAACCAAAACCAAACTCATCCGGTTACCTAAAGTGCGCGTACCAAATGCAGCGTCGGGCGAAAGTTCACGTCCGTGAATTTCTACTGAGTTTGAAAACTAAAACAAACTCAAATCCGGTTACTTAAGTACGCATACCAGTACACATACTTAAGTGTGTTACTTTTCTAAAATCGGTTATACGTGAACCTAAACATTTATCAATAAGGAATGCAATCTTTGCAAACCGTGGCTATGATGTTCATGTATTGATTCGAGTGAATCAAATCGATTTTGCTTCAATTGTGTTCTTGTATAATCCATGAGAATATATCAATTGAACAATCCTTAAACTAGTTTCATTTGAGCCATTTGAACTAGTTATGGTTAAGATGAATAAGGTTGATATGAGAGTAATCATATAGCTAACCTCGGTTAACTATTTGTGAACCAACATGGTGTACACGTTTAGGTACGGTTACATCAACCTAAATGAGGGTACATTTCATTTGTGTGTAACAAGCTAAGTTAGATCTAACGGTTGAAAGATATTAACTTGGGAGAAACAGGTTTTTCATCTAACGGTGAATATTGAATACTTTGTTACCAAGGTAACTTAGATTGCAAACCCAAATTTGAAAACTATATAAAGGAGAACTCTAGCAATTATGAAACCTAATCCCCACACCTCATGTGTGTTACTAGTTGCATAACTAGAGTCGATTCTCCTTTAACCTTAGGTTTCTTCTCGAGACCATGTAGGTTAACGACTTAAAGACTTCATTGGGATTGTGAAGCCAGACCCAACTATTATCTTTATAGTTACGTGATCTGATCTTGATGTTTCTATCGTGTTGAGTACAATTGGAATAATTGGCTCGAGATTTTATATCTCCGATAGGCAAGATAGAAAAATAATCACAAACACTTCGTCTCATCGTTTGTGATTCCACAATATCTTCTTTCGCTAGTCGATTAAGATTATTGTGAGGTGATTGATAATTCTAGGATGTTCTTCGGGAATATAATTCCGGGTTATCGATTGGTTCATGTTCACCTTGATTTATCAAAAGACGGAACAAAAACTTTTGGCTATTTCTGTGGGAGACAGATTTATTTAATCCTATAGACTTTTCTGTGTGAGAAAGATTTGTCTATCAAGTCTTCGAATTTGGGTCGTAGCAACTCTTGGTTGTGGGTGAGATCAACTAAGGGAATCAAATGCGTAGTATCCTGCTGGGATCAGAGACGTAAGGAGCTCAACTGTACCTTGAATCCGTGTGAGATTGATTAGGGTTCAACTACAGTCCAGTCCGAAGTTAATTGGTAATAGGCTAGTGTCTGTAGCGGCTTAATACAGTGTGGTGTTCAATCTGGACTAGGTCCCGGGGTTTTTATGCATTTGCGGTTTCCTCATTAACAAAATTATGGTGTCTGTGTTATTTCTTTTCCGTATTATATTTTGTTATATAATTGAAATATCACAGGTTGTGTGTTAAGATCAATCAATTAGAATATCCATCCTTTGGTTGTTGATTTACATTGATTTACACTTGAACATTGGTCTTTGGTACGGTTCAAGTTACTCCTCTTATATTCAATCAGGCTCGCAGATTTCTATTTGCTGATTGCGGATTGAATTAAGAGTTAGAGATATTAAACTCTTTAATATACTTTACTCTAGATTGAGTCTGACTGTCTAGTTGATTCTCTAGAAAGTGTATTGGAGTGAGTCTTCTCAAATTGCCAAAAGAATTGTTGGGTGTGGTTGTTAGACCCACGCATTTTCATATATGACATGATTCCACACCGCGATGATGGCAAACAGTGGGGTCAACCTACAAACCCGCAACTCTTATTTGACTACAAGCACTCTTGGGCTCGTTGGATCTATCAAACTTATGTAAGACGTTTGCATCTTGTTATTATATTATTTATCTATAATCAAGTGAATTTAATTTAGTTTGGTGTGTTTTTACAGTACCACAAGAAAGTATTTCATGTTAGCCGCCATCAATCAAGTGATATATGGCCTTTGGAGTTAGAGTGTCCCGAAGTTCAAGCAATAGTCAGAGCATCTGGGTTGTATCCCGCGGTAGAAAATTATGTGGCCACTGATTCCATCACAGCGAAATGCTTTTTGGAGAGGTTTTTTGGTGAAACTGATACCATGCATTTCCATTTTGGCGAGATGACCATTATCCCTGAAGATGTCCAAAGAATACTAGGTCTAGGGGTTCTTGGGAAAGCCGTTAAGAATGGAGATCACTGTAAACAAGATCTATGAGATGACTAAAAAGTTATTTGGGTGGAACAAGGAAAACACTATGGCAAATATGTACAAGACAAAGCGTTCCCGGACAAAGACTATCACATTCGTCAATCTCGTTGAATTGTTTGGGAATACGAAGGACAAGGAATCGAATCCCGAACAAGTTCAGCAAACTGTCGCTGCTTATTTGTTGTTCACCTTGGGCTCCGTTATATTCCATGACGCTAATGGTAACATGGTGCATATGAATAATCTACAATACTTCGATCCCTTGGATAGGGTCCATGAGTATTCATGGGGCACTACTTTCTTGGCAGAAATGCGTAGAGCTTCTAAGGAGAACCCCTGTCAATTTAATGGTTCTTTCACTTTAATTCAGGTATAATGAACTAGTTATTTTGTTATCATTGTCATTAATTTTGTTAGTTTCCAATTATTTTTTTTACGTATACATTTCATTTTAACGATCTTTCATTAACATAGGTGTGGGCTTATAAACACTTCCCAAAATTGTTTAAAGAATTAAAGTATAAAGGATTGAAGATTGTACGTGAGTATGAAGAGCATCATCCTCTAGCTCAGAAATACTTCTTCAAAAATGCCCCGAAGCCCAATAACAACAAACGATTATTTGCAATGAGAATGGATTTGGACTCCGTGGTTGTCCAAGATATTGTGTTTGACCCATATAGGGATGCTAAGGGAGTTTACTTTGAAAGGCGTGACAATGTTTCATTTTACAACGAACCGTTATTTCATCCAAAAGGATTTTTTATGCACAACCCTCGCTTTGTAATGCGCCAACTTGGGTACAAGCAGAAAAATCTTACAGATACATCCTATCAGAAATTCTCCCATGACTTTCCTCAATGCCAAGCAAATGAGAAATATACTCTGGTTGTTTACGAGCCAAATCCCATTCTTGCACATTGGAGTGAAAGGGAAGAACGAGGACTTGTGTTGGATAGGGTTGGTTGGGAATTGGCGGAAAACGGTTATGAGACCGAAACAAACTTTCTCAGTGGTCATTGGAAGTACTCACATCCTTATATTGTACGCCCGACTAACATACAAGTTTCTCCACAAGCAGCACCTCCCTCCACAACTCCGGCTGAACTTATTGTACCCGGACTACAAAAGATCCTTTCGTTGTTGGTACGTACTTATTGTTAATTTCCTATTCTTTTAATTTGTATATTTGAACTTATATAAGTGTACATACTAAGTACATGTTTAAAAATATGACAAAAACGTCAACGGATAGGAAATCTGTCAAAGATCTTTAAGAAAAAGAACAAGAAAGGAGAGGTGTTGACCCAGAAAGAAATGGAGAAAGTCGAGCAAAAGATAGACAAAATTGAAGATCCAGAGGCAAAAGACTTGTGGGACGAAAGGAAGAAGAGGGTACACAAGAAGCCAAGGACCGAGTGATCGTGTGTTTCTTCTATAGTATTAGTTTGTTCTTGAACAATCTAGTGTTGGTTTATGTTTGTTTGTGTGACTTGAACAATGTTTGTTTGTTTGTCTTGCTAAACTCTTTGTTTGTGTTTCTTCTACATCGACTATGGATGTAGCTTCAGAATGTTCACCTTGTTGTTCTTGGTAGCTTGATGTTGGTACCTTTGGCGTCCTACACCTTTTATTTGGAACCTCCGCTACATCGACTATGGTTGTGGCTTCGGAATACTCATCTTGTTGTTCTTGTTCAATCGATGTGGGTACCTTCTTCGGCCTACCCCTTTTCTTTGGAACCTCCGATCCATTGCCTTTTGGTGTGAATACGGAATCCGTCGTTTGTTGTTGACTTGATAGCGGTTCCTTCCTCGGCCTACCCCTTTTCTTTGGAACCGGAGCTTCCGAGAACGTTGCTTCTGAAATCTCACATGCGATTAGATCTCGTTTCTTACTTGCCGCGAGTTCATCTTCACGTTGAGTCATTTCTTTCAATTCTTTCCTTTGTTTTCTCTTTTCCGTTTTAGTTTGTGGTCTACCGGGAGGATCTCACTTTGTTGGCTCTTCACTTTGTGTTATCCATGGCCGTGTAATTAGCCTTAGTTGGTTCAACAAGACTTGTCGGCTAACTGAGTTGCCACGTGAGTGAGCTTCGAAGAATTCCTTTGTTTCGTTCGTATCCCATGGTGATTGTCCGGGATCTTCCGTGGGCGGGGGTGGGGTGGGGGGAGGGGGTATGAAAGATAGTTGCTTCCAAAACGGATCAATAACCTCAATAGGTATCACTTCTTCATACTCCACAAGCATATGACGACACGTAATCCCCAATAAATACATGTCGGGACAAATACACACATCACCCGGTTTGCCGTAGTTTATCTCCATTTGCATTTCTCTCATCATATGTTTTATTGCCCAATGAGAGATGTTGAACTCTATTCCTTGGAGAAACTTACCATATTTTAAATATGATGTCATCCTTTCCATTGAGCTTTTCTCAAAGGCCTTCTTGATCCTATCGATATCACTCTTAAAGTATTGCTCCACTGCCCCGGTGACCGTAACCATGTTTCCTTAGCCGGACTGGAAGAGATCTTTAAATCTCCCATGAGTGGACTCCGCTACACTAGTTGCTTCATTCTTGTAGTGTCTATACCGGTTTGTCCATGCACGCACAAATTTTTCCTTGAACTTATCCAACCATTGAGTCCTAAAATACCAAACGGCAGATCGGATAAACTTCGTTCCAATCGGCAATAAACTTGTCCAATCTCTTTTCCAATCTCTTTTCGTACATATCCTCGGTAAGAGACCAATAAACTTTCTCCCAATCTCTTAGAAATTCCAACCACTTTTTATGATTTTTCGCATGTTCTTTGTCCACTCGCTCTTTTATCTTGCCTCTCTCATCTTCTTCTTGTTCTTTGGGTGATAGTTTGTTCTTGCGAACATCTTCCTCTAGTTGAACAATCATTCTCTTCTTAATATCTGCCTTAATGGGTTCAAACAAGGCATGGAAAGTTTTTATGATATTTTGACGTATATGATATGTACATAGGAAATTTTGTGCTTCCGGGAAGACATCGAATATTGCATTCATTAATGCGTCATCTTGATCGGTTATGATGACCCTTGGAAGTTGATTTTCTCGGGAGAATAATTTCAATTGTCATAATGCCCGATGATAATTATAGTCCCTCTCATTTTCCATTAAACACCAAGCCAATGTGAATGATACCTTGTCCGATGTTTGCCCCACGATGTTGAACAACGACATATTGTATTTGTTTGTCTTGTAGGTGCAATCCATCAAAAGAACACCACAACATGTATGAGCCAATTATGAAAGCAAAGGATGCGAAATGAATATTTGAAGGGACTTGTTGTCTGGACCTCTTTTAATGATACGCATGTAGTTGTGATCCCAAACTATCTTCTCAAATTCTTGCATAACGGTCCTCCCTTCCCATTCCACCCTTCTAATAGTTGCTTGTGCGACATAAATTGTACTTAGAGAAGACACGTTTGTCATATCCTTTTCCTTGAAGCCTCTGAGAATTTGTCTCGGTTTGATAAGTGCTTTGGTCATTCTCTTTACATCCTCCAATTCATGAGGTTTTAGCTTCGCAACTAGGGAGTGACCAGCAAAATCTTTTGGATCCCGGTGGTTATGACGGCCGAACCAAACCGCACAATCCCATTCTTTGTTCTTGTCATTTAGATGGAATACAAGCTTAAAGGGGCAATTATCCTTCCTCGTACGATTCTTGTATACCCTATTAGTCTTCTTTGGATATACATAACCCTTTCTCTTGTGGCTATTCTTCGCCTTGTATTGCCCACTTCTCTCGCAAACCATCTCAAAATGGCTATTTGAACCTTGGGTATTCCTCACCAACACACACATGTTCTTAAGAGCCGTCTCTTTAGCCCAAGTGATTGCTTCCTTTCGATATTTTATTCCCTTCATAAGGACGACAATGGGAAATTAGAAGGTTCATTACAAGCAATCCATTAGTAAAGTTCAAGATACTAGGTGAAAAGTATTCTTTGGTAACATACTAGAGGCATTTTATAGTATTCCGACGTATCCCGACCAAGCGGCTTTGCATTTGTTGGATCAATATATGTCACCACCTAAGGATCGAATGAAAAAATAAATAAATTAGTTCCAAAATAAATTAAAACTCTATACCGGAAAAGATTTCCGGCATGCTCGACCAATATTCCGGCATGGTTGAACTGAACCGAAACTGAAGAACAAATTTGAAACCTTTTCCAGCATACGAATTTCATTTGAAATCAACGTCGGAAACATAGGTGCTGGCATTCTCGTAATCTATGGTTTCAAGCCGGTACCTGTTCCCGGCGTAACCCATAATTAATATACCATGCCGGTATTTAGCTTTGGAAAACACTCCTTCATGTATGTTTTTTTTGTAGGTACCGGCATGGTAATGTTATAATTGAACAATGCCGGTTGTCTTGCCGGCATGCTCGTTATCTATGGTTCCACGCCGGTAGATAGTTCCGGCATGGTAGTTAATTAATTTTCCATGCCGGTATTTAGTTTTGGAAGGCAATGCTTCTTGTATGTTTTTCATGTAGTAACGGCATGGTAACCTTAGAAATATAACCATGTCGGTAGCATATTCTGTGGTAGGTAAAAATTAACTTTTGTACCGGCATAGTTTTTTGGTTGAATACTATGCCGGATTGAAATTCAAAATGGGGGATATCGGGCTGCCGGCATGGCCGTAGTATGAATACCATGCCGGTATGGAGGCTTTCGACATTATATTCATACCACTACTATGCCGGCACCGAGCCTTTTCAGCTGAATAAATGGTGGGTTCAAAGAAAAAAAATCAAATTTTCAACATCTTAGCAGCTTTACTTGTGTATTGGGGATGCTTGTATATTGTGCAAGTTTACTTTCTTGCGTAGGTTCTTCAAAAAACTCTCCATGCTCGTAAAACTCATCATTCAAGGGTGTTGTCTCAACAAAGAGTTGCAATTGTGAGTTGTTGTCATTAGCTGAAGATTCAAGATATGCTCCTTGTTGTAGTTGAGCTAAAGATTCAGCAACATCAATTCTCTCTTCACAATCATCCTCCATTTTTACCAAAAAAAGTTCCCTCTCAAATACTTTTTTCCCTCCTTCTACTCTCACCTCACTCACCCAAATACAAATAAAAATACACACTAATCTTTTAACAAATACTTAAGATTTTTCTTAATTATTATTAAACATTAATCATGATTAGTGAGGGGTAGATTAGGAATTAGGTAAAATACTTAGACAATGGGTGACCCTGATTTGTTATTTGGATCCAGTTTTTGTCCTTTTCCTCTATCCCCCAATTAGTTTTGATATCCACCAATCGCGCGTTCAATAAAAAGTCCTTAATTTCGATAAGGAATAGTTTATCATGTTAATCATGTAATCGATTGAAAACCTACAACTACGAAGATATGATAAGCGGTCTATGATCTTGGAGCAGGACCTTTTAATGCTTATTAAAGTAGTTCAATCCAAACGGTTTCATCGCTGACATCAACATAATTATCATTTTTATTTTTATTTTTATGTATTTTAATTAAGAAAAAAAAAATAATTCATTTCAATAAAAAATGCCATTGATGAGATGGAGCATCGGTTCCAAAGAAAGGAGGTAGCCGAAGAAGCAAGATGGTAAATTAAGTCAACAACAACTAAAGGAGAAATATGAAGTGATGATCAAATTTGATGAAGCATTGGTTTCAAGGAAAAGGAGAGGGTCGAAGAAAAAAGATAGTTTATCAAGTCAACAACAACCAAATGAGAATTCTAAAGCTATACCAAACGCTGATGAAGCACATGTTTCAAAGAAAAGGGGAAGGTCGAAGAATGAAGATAGTACATCAAGTCAACGACAACAAAATAAAAAGGATCTGGAGATTGCAGAAAATGGTAGGAGGACAGTAAGAAAAGAAAACGGTTATAAGACAACCCCTAGGATTCCAAAACAGATCGACCGACACAAACTTTTTATACCATAATTTAACATTATACAAAGTTGTTAGAGCACTGCTCGGTCGAACTCGCAAGCGTTGCTATCTCAAGCTTGTTTATCAAGTTTAGTTGCCAAAACTATAAGTCTTGATTTCTAGTCTACTTATAGCTAAGTCTCAGACTAGGATAATAAGTGCAGTTGATCTCTAGACTCCACGACGTTCATCATGCAAAGACGAAGAACTGCTCAAGGAACTGGTGGAACGTCATCGACAAAAAGGTATTCGGAGACTTGAACTTATCTATCACTCAAAAGTCTATTTATTCTATCTCCTATCTTGAGACAAAAGTCGTTTTGCTATATAAACTTCGATTATACACATTTGCTATTTTGAGCCGAGTTTATTTCGCTCATCTATTTCTCGAAATATGTGTTGGTAAGCTTTCGCTTTGGCCAAGTTCATCTTTACTCGTGACGAAAGTCATGTTGATTATTTCAATAACTTGAAAATCGCTTTGATTAAAAATAGTTTGTGAATAACAACTACATAACATCCTCTAAGAAAGTTTCAATGATAGAAATGAGAGTTTAGAATATATAACCATGATTGGATATAAACATTGTATGTGAACTCATACTTGTGTAAGCCAAAATCCTTGAACCAAAGTATGCGTACTTTACTGGTTTAGGATGACCGGAGCTAAGTCCGCGTACTGTCGGAAGTTCACATCCCGTGAATTTCTGCTGGAGTTTGTGAACTAAAAACAAGCTCAATACAGGTACTTAAGTATGCGTACTTAAGTGGGTTATTTTCTAAAAACAGTTTATTCGTGAACTAAGACATTTATATATTAAGAAATGCAATCTTTGCAAACCGTGGCTATAATGTTCATGAATCGATTCGAGTGAATCAAAGTTGTTTTTGCTTCGATTGTGTCTAGTATACTTCTATGAGATCTAAGCAATTGAACAACTCTCTAACTAGTTCATTTGAGTCATTTGAACTAATTATGGTGAATATGAATAAGGTTGATATAAAAGTGCTCATATGGCTAACCATTGGTTAACTATTGTTGAACCAACTAAGTGTACATGTTTTGGTACGGTTACTCAAACCTAAATGAAGTTACATTTCATGTATGTATAACAAGCTAAGTTCGATCTAACGGTTGAAAGATATTAGCTTGAATCTAATCAGGTTTTCATCTAACGGTGAATATTGAATGCTTTGTTACCAAGGTAACTTAGATTGCAAACCCTGATTTGGAGATTATATAACGGAGAACTCTAGAAACTCCCCACGCCTTCTGTGGGATACAAGTTTTATAAGCTAGAGTCGATTCTCCTTTAACCTTAGGTTTCTCTCGAGATCTTGTTGGTTAACGACTTAAAGAATTCATTGGGATTGTGAAGCCAGACCCAATTATTTTCTTTGTAGTGTCGTGATATGATCTTGTTGTTTCTATCGTATTTGAGTACAATCGTAAGATTGGCTTGAGATTAATTTCTCCGATAGGCAAGATAGAAAAGTAGTCACAAACACCGTCTCATCGTTTGTGATTCCATAATATCTTGTTTCGCTAGTCGATTAAGATTATTGTGATCTAGGTTGTTCTTCGGGAATATAAGTCCGGTATATCAATTGGTTCTTGTTCACCTTGATTTATCAAAAGACGGAACAAAACTCGTAGGCATTTATGTGGGAGACAGATTTATCTATTTATGTAAACTTTTCTGTGTGAGACAGATTTGTTTATTAAAGTCTTCGACTTTGGGTCGTAGCAACTCTTAGTTATGGGTGAGATCATCTAAGGGAATCAAGTACGTAGTATCCTGCTGGGATCATAGACGTAAGGAGCGCAACTATACCTTTGGATCAGTGTGAGATTGATTAGGGTTCAACTACAATCCATACCGAAGTTAGTTTTTAGTAGGCTAGTGTCTGTAGCGGCTTCATACAGTGTGTGTTCAATCTGGACTAGGTCCCGGGGTTTTTCTGCATTTGCGGTTTCCTCGTTAACAAAACTTCTGGTGTCTGTGTTATTTGTTTTCCGCATTATATTTTGTTATATAATTGAAATATCAAAGGTTATGCGTTGAATCGATCAATTGGTAAATCCAACCTTTGGTTGTTGATTGAAATTGATTGATCCTTGAATATTGGTCTTTGGTACCATTCAAGTTTATCTCTCTTATATTCAATCGGGCTCGCAAATTATTATTTGTTTGATTGCGGATTGAATTGAGAGATCGAGATATAACTCTTTGATATACTTTTCTTAAGATCGAGTCTGACTGTCTAGTTGATTCTCTTGAAAGTATATTGGAGTTAGTCCATATAGATTGCTAAGAGAAATATTGGGTGAGGTTGTTGTACCCCCAATTTTTCAATTGGTATTAGAGCAAGCTAACACTTTTAAAGATCTCATAAGTCTGTGTTTGTAGCGATTTGACTCTATGGACAAGAGTACTATCTCTGATAAACACATTACCAGAAACAAAAATTTTGTTTCTATAAAATCTATTAATATAGATGAACCTATTGTTCCAATGAAACAGACTTCCATTGACAAGTGTTACCCGGTTTTCCTTACTGACGAGTCTGACTCTGAAGTTGAAAGGGAAGCATCCAAAGAGAGTGCAGTGATTCTAAAACTTGTTAGAATACAGGCTGATGATGTCACACGGTTGAAACACAATGTCAATGTCCTTGTAGGTATGGTAAATAAGCATGACTCTCTTCTAAATGTACTTCGAGAGGAAAACACCTCAGTTTGTTCTTCATGAACTTTACTTGAGGAAAAACTCAAGGAGGATGCTCTGGAAATTGAACGTCTTTTGAATAAACTCTCTGTTCAAGAATGTTCCAAAGAGTTTACTATACCAATTGCTTCTGATGTAACTGTAAACAATTCATTCCCATAAGCAAAATTGAAATCCTTTCCTGCTAGAAAATATGTGACTATGTCTTCCTCTAATCAAGGAATATTCACATCATATGGAAGGAAGAAGTCTCCCAACGATGGTATTAAGATTGTTCTATCTAATCGCTCGGGTGATCAGAAAGTGTGTCTCTTTTGTGATTCAAAAGGACATGTTGAACACAAAAGGAATTCTAGGTTAAATGACAATTCTATTATTCGTCTTCAACATTACCTTGGATCTAATTCTCAAAGGCGTAACTGACATTCTTATGTTTAAACCAATTGGTTTTATTACTCACCCTGTGTACCCCACCATGAAAGTCAGTTTAATGTGTTCCTCAAATGTTCAAATGAGAAACAGTCTTCCTAAACCATTTCCTCGAAGAAGAACTCATGGATATTCTTCAATAAAGAAGGGAGATTATGTTGTTCATGATGTGAAAAAGGTACCAGAAGAAGGAAGCAATGGAGAGATGGAAGACAACCTAAAAATAAAGAAATCATCAACAGGTTGTCGATTCACTCTAGACAAAATGCTTTAGGTAATAATCAACACTATAAGTCGTATTTTGATGATAGTTTGTTTTATGATAACTTTTCGCATCATAACGGTTTTTGAAAAGGAGAGGGTACCCAAATATACCTCAAGCTAAAACTTTTCCTACCTATAAGTCCTTTCTCCTAAAGTGATTGTCTATGGACTGAGTCGAGACAATACAACTAATCGGTTCACACTTCGTGTGATCGTCTATGGATACGAGATCGAGACAATACAACAATGAAGTATGTTTACTTGATACAAAGGTTCGGACTTAACCAAACACAATAGGATTGCTTATCAAGTAAATAGGAATTAACGTTTGTGTGATTTACTTTAATTATAATAAAATAATTATAATGCGGAAAATAAAAGTAAATGACACAGCAAGATTTTGTTAACGAGGAAACCGCAAATGCAGAAAAATCCCGGGACCTTGTCCAGAATTGAATACTCTCGGGATTAAGCCGCTACACAAAATTACACCTAACTTCGTATAGTTGAGACCAACTAACTAACCCTATAGTTCACTTAGTTCCGTTTGTATTCCCACGCCTCCGACTTGTGAATAAGTCACGTACTTGGAAAAATTCATTTGGTTCGTATTCCAAACAGTAAAGGAACAACAAATCTATTTTGTATCAACTCTATTCAACCAAGTGATATGAGTCGGACAAAGGATCTTCTGTTTATCTTAACATAAACTCCTTCGTCGGGTCCTTAGATCCATCTTATGTTCAATCACCCAAAGGTAATCGTTTAAGATTAAGCCAATAAATACCTTTAATCATAAGGAAATGTATTGATGCCGATCTACTCAATTAATCAATCCAATCTACCACAAGGATAAACCGATTATTAATTGGATCCTATTTTACCGAAACAAGTATTGTGCACACCAAAGATTATAAAACCCAAGTCAGATCTTCAATATCTTCTTTGTCTTCAAATTTTCTTAAATCTTCAATAAAAACCTGCACACAATCACTTGAATCTCTTGTGATCAATCACGCATGTAATGGAGTCTCGTTAATAATGGATTATCACAAGATCATCTTTAGAACTAACAATGAGTCTAAAGATCCCCTCGTCGAAACTCTGAACTAGTTTGAGTGAATCTTATATTAGAAGAGAAGATTCTCAAGAATAAACAAACTAGGTGCAATCAGATTTCAACCACCGTTAGTCAATCAAATCAATCGAAAACAAAGATAAACCGCAATTATCAAGTTTCCCACCAACGGGTCGCGCTAGAGATTCTCAATCCCAAAGAAGACTTTAAACTGAGCGGTCGTAAGAGATTTCGCCTAATTAGGTTACTCTCCTCTCCGAATAGGCGGCTACACCAGTAACAACAACAAAAGAGTAAATCTGTTTTTACGAAGGTTTAGTTTGCTAAAAAGGCAAACTTCGTGTATTTATAGACAAAGATGTTTGGACACCAAGGAATTTCCAAAACCGAAAATATTCTCAAGATATTCATAAAAGCACAGATTCGGTTTTCATAATTCCTGGAAATGCTCTATCCAAAAATAACGATCGAAATCTCTCGGAAAATCTAATTAGTAAATGCACATTACTAATTATGTAATTTCCCTACAAAATGAAATTAATAACCTTAATTAAAATATTCTTAACTTAATTATGTTTCGATCCTGGGATTCTCTTCCCTTAGCCGTTAAGGAATATCTTTGAACAATTATAGAAATAAACATTCACAGCACGTGTTCAAAGTTTGTCGACATCTTAAATTTGTAAGTTTTCTTTCACACTTACACAACCTTGAAACCGATTTTACACACTTCCAAACAAGTTTAGAATTGGTTCATATGACTTTCAAAAACTATGTGATTGATCAAACCAACATTCAATCACAATCATGGGTTTATGGTTCTACCAAAACAAGTTTCGGTTCTACCTCCATGTGAGTACTGTGCATAGTCACACTAGCTTCCCAAAAGTTCGGTTGACTAGGTACTAGGATCGGTTCCTCACATATATATGGTATCTAACTTATATGTGTTGCACATGTCCATAGGATCGGTTCCCCTTTCTGCTATAAACCTTGATGCACCCCATACAAGGATCGGTTCCCTTTGATGTTCCCTTTCCCTTACTAGGATCGGTTCCCTTTCCCTTACTAGGATCGGTTCCTTTTCCCTTACAAGGTCAGACATACAAAATCCGATCATACCACAGGTGATTACTTAATATCGGTTTTACTAATAAAAGTTATACCAATACATAAGTCAGGCCTTTGTGAACAATTCTACCAAGAACACAACAAGTTGTGAGCGGTTATACTCTATCACACATATTGGTTGTTCATAAGATATGCAATGAACAACAAAACCAATAACACCTGGCAATTTTCTTTTCGGTCCACAAACAAGTTTATGAACTTACTTCCTTAGAACACATGTAAACATTGTTCCCTAGGATGAAATCCTCACTTCATACCCATACATAATCACAATAGCATTCAAATGATTATGGCGATGTCTTATCTACAAAGTTTAATAGTTAAGCAATAAAACTCGTATTGTATTCCTTAATACTATGTCTATTTAGAGTTCAAATATACTTCGCAGTTATGTTTTCAAAATGCACGACTTGAAAGATACATTAGGGAATGAAACAGTTCAAGTCAAATATCACTAACCTCAAGTGGAAGGATGATTGTTTTCGTTGTAGCTCCTTGCTTCTTCACATCTTCAAGTCTTCGCAATACTTGTAATGTCTCATATCCTAATACTTTCAAGCTAACCTATACGAAGTTTAACTCTAGTACATAATCACGCGACTCTTAACATGAGTTTTGATTCACTAAAATATGACAACCAAACTTGACATGCTCGCACTAAAATATGACAACCAACCAAACATGAGTTAGAGCATGGCTTGGTGGGTTCAACCGAGCCATGCTCTAACAATCTCCCCCTTTGTCAATTTTAGTGACAAAACTCTTACATCATATGGATAAACAAATTACAATAATTCATTACAATCCGCTTGATTCCCGATTCAACAGCACAGTGAAACTGTTTACATTCAATCCTTGAAAATATCGATGTTGACATTATAATAACAAAGCTATTACTCCCCCTAAGGAAGATAGGTAGATATTAAATCCAAGACATCTTTGTTATACCAAACATATGACATGTTACTCCCCTTAGTCCGTGCTTTCACTCTTTCGTTAGATAAAAACATTCAAGTACCAATGTTCTTTTCCTAGCGATGCCAATCAATATAAATATCAATGCCAAAGCATCACTGTTTACTCCATATATTTCTCCCCCTTTTTGTCACAATAATGACAAAGAAATTAAAAAATAAAGGACAACACGAAAAGAATCTTACAAATCTCAGAATAGACTTGCAAACCTGTAGAGTTAGGCACGAGGGTTCCACATATCATGTTCTGATAACCAATATCAAAACAGAAACTACTAGTAGTCTTATTTTGATATGTTACCAAGGAAACAATTGCCCGAAATAATTTCTCCAATTTAGTTTAGCAAACCAAAAAAATAAATAACTAAGCATATTAGTCCCTTTGCTAAACCGATTGTTCAAAAACAACCGCTTAATTCGATAAGACCAAAAATAAAGATAAACTTCATTTTTCTCATTAGGTCCTAATTATCCATAAACTTAGACCTTTCAATTTTAAACAAGACAAGTACTAGGTTAGTTAACTAGCATTTCTTATTTAGGCATTCAATTAGACTTGAATAACCGAAACCTCACTTCGATAAGTCTAATTAAGATCATAATTAACTTAGTTTCTTATCCGGAATCGAATTGGACTAAATAACTCATCTCGTACACATATTATTTCGTTAAGCCATAAATAATTCATACAAACCAAAATAAATCAACTTGCATAATTATTCACCTCAACCGGAAGCAATTGAAACAACATAGACATTATAAGCACCGCAATTGCACCGTAATTTTGTAAGCCTAAACGATTGATACCATACAAAAGCAAGATAACAATAGTTTTTCTTAACCGGAACCAATTGAATCACACTCACACATCAATTGTACCGAAAATTTTTAAGCCTAAACAATTGATACCACACAATAAAGCAAGATAACAATAGTTTTTCTTAACCGGAACCAATTGAAACACACATCCACACACACATCATGGAATAAATATCAATTGAACTGAAATTTTGTTATGCAAAAGCAACAAATATATATAATATAAACTCATGCTTTTCTTAAACAGGAAAACAATGAACTAAACGAAGTTACCTTTCATGTGTGTATAACAAGCTAAGTTCGATCTAACAGTTGAAAGATATTAGCTTGAATCTAATCAGGTTTTCATCCAACGGTGAATATTGAATGCTTTGTTACCAAGGTAACTTAGATTGCAAACCCTGAATTGGAGACTATATAAAGGAGAACTCTAGCAACTGGGAAACCTAATCCCCACACCTTCTGTGTGATACTAGTTGTATAAGCTAGAGTCGATTCTCCTTTAACCTTAGGTTTCTCTCGAGACCTTGTAGGTTAACGACTTAAATACTTCATTGGGATTGTGAAGCCAGACCCAACTATTTTCTCAAGAGTTGTGTGATCTGATCTTGTTGTTTCTATCGTATTTGAGTACAATCGTAAGATTGGCTTGAGATTAATTTCTCCGATAGGCAAGATAGAAAAGTAGTCACAAACACCTTCATCTCATCGTTTGTGATTCCACAATATCTTGTTTCGCTAGTCGATTAAGATTATTGTGAGGTGATTGATATTTCTAGGATGTTCTTCGGGAATATAAGTCTGGTATATCAATTGGTTTCTGTTCACTTTGATTTATCAAAGGACGCAACAAAATTCGTAGGTATTTATGTGGGAGACATATTTATCTATTCATGTAGACTTTGTTGTGTGAGACAGATTTTTTGATGCGTGTCGTAGGTGCAATCAAATTAATCAATGTTTCCACTCAATTAAAAATAATATAATGGAAGTCAAGTTCGTTCCCACGAGGAGCAAGAGATTCTTAGTTGTAAAAATTGTCACGAAAGGGGGTGTAAAAAGCAAAAGAAAATAAACAAAGCAATTAAAATCGAAAGTTGAAAACAATAAGAGAGACAAGATCAAGGAATCCTTCTTCGTTGCAAAACAATGATTAAAGTTATGTTCTTTTCTACTTGTTATTAGTCACAGATTATCACCAACCGTAGGATAGCAGGTCCGCTTAGCTAGCCCCAAAATCCCTAATTTCACCGAGTAACAGTCCGCTTAGTTATCGATTCTATTCAAAAGAACCACCCTGAGGTTCGCTTACAAGATGTAATTCCCTGAATGCATTAAGATTTATGAATTTAGGTTTAGTACTAGTAGTTAAACTCGGTTCGCTTGGTTCACTTTCTAGCGTTGTTTCTACACACAATTGCTCCACGGAATCCCTCCGCAAAGTCTTGTGTTTTCTACTTGTGTAAAGTGTCGAGAACGATTACTTATTCCCTAACTTGTACTAGATTTAGATTAAACTAACAAATCAATTTAGCATGCATTCTAAACAATCTATCAATCAATCATGAATGAATTAAGATCATTCCTATTAGTAAAAACAATCGATAATCATGTGAAAAACTTCAAGATAGAATTGAAAACAAAAACTCAAATCATATTAAGAACTAGGAATTCATCCTCAATCAATAATAAAATTAACTACTCATGTTAATAATAATTAAAAGGAAAATTTTCAAGTTCACACAAAGAATAAAAAGAAGAATCTTAAAAAGAAAAGAAAAACACAAGTTGTGTGTGTAGAGATGTGTGTAGAAGTGTAGAAAACTTCTCTATTTATAGGCTTCAATATTCTCCAAATCTTCCAAGGAATAGAATCCTTTTCCTTTTGCAATTCAATTTCCAATTCCAAGCTTTTCTCAACTCTTCCACCTTCTCTTTCCAAATTTGAGTCCAATTCTCCATCCAATTCCTAGCCCAAGTCTTCACACCCATGAGACAAGTCCATAGAAAATTCTGGAATTTTGCTCGCCGGAAAACTGGTATTGTGGCCGGAATTTGACCGGAATAGTCGTCGCCGGCCACCTGAGTTCTGTTGTCGTCAAGGGAATATTCGACGGAATATTCCGTCAGTCCACCGTTAGGACTAACGGTCAAATAGGGTCAACCGTCAGTCAACTGTTAGTCAGCGGGTCAAAGGGAGAAAGAGTCAGCTGAGTCAGTTCGTCTAAGTCAGGTCTGACTAAGCTTACTGGTCTGATCGGCTGGATCACTGAGTCGGCTGGATCGCCGAGTTGACTCGCCAGAACCAGAGTCCGGCCGAGTCTCGGCTGTTTCTGGTATTTCCAGGCCACATTCAGGCCTCTTTCTGCTTCACTTCCCTGTTAAGAATCCTACACATTCATCTATTCATTCAGGCACCATTCCACAATTCTCTGAGAATGAAGAAGATCGGTTTACTCAGCAGCATCACTTCCCTACTTCAAACCCTGTCACATACATCTAACATTCACAGTTCCAAGCATTCATCGATTGTAGCATCAATACTATTCTCTGTGTCTCCAATTACAATCCCATCTTATACTGAGTCACAATAGCTGCAGCTTTAAATCCACTTCACTGCCATCCCACAAGCTCATCATCTACTATTCTACCTCCACAAGGATCATCAAATTACACCAACACCATCTTATACCACGAGTTCACTTCATTCTTGCACACTTTCCCCTCGCAAAACCACTTCACCATCGAGCCCAATCCCACAAGCTCATCATAACCAGCTCTTAACAAACACAAAATCACCATCTTCACTACCTTGTCATATTCTCAATCCAAGACCTCTGTGGAATCAATTCGAACCCTAATCCAATTGTAACTCCTTCCTGCCACTGACCCATTTAATCTCTTCCTCTCTGTGTTGTTAGCAGCACCACCAGAACTCCATTACCGATTCATTCTCTGATAATTCATCTTAAACCACAGACCCATTGCAGCAATCCATGTCTGCTCTCAGATTGAGCTTCATCTGCTCATCTTCAATTCAGCGCGAACCAGTCTCAATTCTGCTCTTAACCCTGTAACAGCAGCTCTATCTCCTTCCCGGAATCGATTGCAGCAATACCTAACACCACCCTGCATCTTCTTGATTCAACCACAGACCCATTATTAACAGCTCTCGGATTCCCTTTTCTCTAACCTTCTGCAACTCCACCATCTTCGATTCAACGAAATTCTCTATTTCCCCGAGCTTCTCATATTACCAACATCAAACCCTTTCTCTCGATTCATCTCTTAGCTTTCGATTTCCACGACCAAATCTTCTCCGATTCCGTCGATTCTTCATTAACCGATTCGGTCTAACCCCTTCTCTCAACAAAGATCTATATCTCTTCAAAGATCGAACCCATCTTCGATTCATCTTCATTTTCTCGACCTGGTCACGGTAGGAATCATCGATTTTCAGCTCAAATTCCACCATCAACCCATATCATCACTTTCGTTTCCAACCCCTGTAACTCATCCATCGATAGCAACAACTTCATCTATCTTGATTAACCTCTCTGGTTCTCAATTTTTCAGTAACAGCAGCCTCTGCGCTGTTCTCTCAATTTCAGGTGAAATCAATAAATGAAATGAATGAGATAACTTCGATTTAGGGTAAAGGTAAAGTAGGGTAGATTCGGGTACGGGTGTGGGTGTGGGTCTATGGGTTTATGCATCCATGGACATTACCCATCCATTTTACCAGCTGATAATATCACTACATTTCTGGATAAGGGCTACCCAGTTTGGCAGCCCCTTAACTTGAACTGTCCTTTCTTTAGTAATCCTCCAATAGAGAGTAGCCCTTAACCTTGGCTGGGCTCCAAATAGTATTCCCTCCTTGGTGAAATGACAATTTTACCCTTTTGCTAAAATATGGTGATTTCTTCTCCTTTTCCTCCGTGTGACTCCATAGTAGCTATAAAACTCAAAACAAGCGTAAAATACATAATTTACAAGAAAAATAGCAAAGAAAGCATAAACAATAGATAGTAAATAGGATGTATTCTACACCCTATCAATGAACACTCAAAGCTCAACCACCAATGCTGATCTGATGAAAATCCTAAATGATATAGTAACAAATCAGGCGAAAATTGTTAAGATACAGAACGAGGTGTTCGCCCTTTTGAAAGTTATTACAGATCAATTATCAAGGGAACCAACATATGATCGCTCTAAAAAGAATGTTGCTGGTAATCCTTCCTATGTTACCAATGGTGTTGATTTCTCTTCTAAGATCCGTACCTCGACCAGCGACGATGAAGAAAAAGTCCACACCCATTCTAAGCGCAAAAGGCTCCACCAATCTAGCTTGGACGTTCGTGAAAGCTCGGAATAATTCTCACGGATTCATAAAGAAGACCCGTCCATTTTGGCACGATTCAATCAAGACTCTTACGATGGAGGGATAATGTCATTTTATAAATCTCTTTTGGAGGATTTACATTCTCGGATCGTAGCCGAAGCAACTGACCGATCGGCTTCTGCTCTTCTCAGCAAATCCGAGCCATTCCAGAATAAAGAAGTTTGCAAGGGTATAAGAAAAAACGGGTATTCTTCCAGTCCGAAACTCAACCTCCATCCTTCCATGAACGTTGTTGCTGAAAGAAGTAAAAGGAAAAACGAGGCACATCAACACAGGCATGCTTCTCCAGTATCCCAGGCTCTTCCACAAAGGAAGGATAATCAAACCCGAAATGCACAAATGTCGACTCAGCGTCGACAAAATGACAGACAGATCCAGACTTCCCCCTTCCCATTGAAAAAGTGATCGAGTTGCTAGAAGGCTGGATCCAAGATGGTGTAATCAAATTTCCATACGTCAGGAAAAAGCCTACTGAAGAAGAAATGGAGAATCCTCGTTATTGTCGCTTTCATAGGTTCGTCAATCATCCAACAAGCGACTGCAAGGTTTTGAAGCGCATCTTCAAGGAAAAGGTCGAATCAGGAGAACTTAACCTGGTGACTGAAGGGGTGCACTGATGCGTGTCGTAACCACAACAAATTAATTAATATATTTCCCACTAATTAACTAGCAATATAGCGGTAGTAAGGATCGTTCCCACAGAGAGTTGTGTAATTGATAGGTTATTTAGTTCAACAAATAAAATAAAACACAAAGGGGGATTGTTTTAAAGTGAAATAAAAAGAATAACAAATAAAAGAAAGATATGATCAAGGAATCCTTCGGCAATTACCAAGCGATAACTGGATTAGTATACTTATCTATCTTCGTTAGAACCATTCATCACCAACCGTAGGAAAGCAACTAGCTCAGTGCTATCCCCAAAACTCCTTTTACCACGGATACGGAAGCTCTCCAATATCAGATTCTATCCAACCGAACCACCAAGTAGTAGCTCACTCAAGGTGTAATCCGATCGAACGCTTAGGTTTTGTGAATTAGGTTGATCCCAGTAGTTAAAGTCTTAGCTCAAGGTCCACTTGTTGGTGTTATCTTCACTCGCAATTGCTCCACAGAATCCCTATGCAAGGTCTCGCGATTTCTACTTGTGTATGAATTATTCGACGATTACTTATCTCCTAACCCAATACTAGCAATAGAACAATTAATAGACTAATCTAGTATGCATCCCAAATCAATCTAAGAATCACTCATAAAATTAGATGTAGTGAAAACAAACGATAAGATGATTAAAACTCACAACAAACTTGTATAATAATAAAGCTTCACGCTAGAACATTGAATTCATCCTCAATCAATAAAGTTTAGCCTCTCATGTTTACACCGTTTCTCTGTTTCCCCCTAAAGGGTAAACCCGAGAATATTAATGAAGAACAATAGTGTATTATGAGATGTGTAAAAATATGATATGATATGATAGAGATCTTCTTTTATAGGTATCCAAGAGTAGAAGTGCCCATGCTTTAAATCCCGTGTAAAGTTGGTTGCCAAAACTTAGCCTACATTCCAAAATAAGCTCACGCCAAAGTCTTGGTCGTGAGAAATACTGCAAACACCACTGATGGGCTCACTCGAATGTCGAACAAGTCCAGCCCATTATCATCGTTCAACTGCCGTTGGCCTGTCAATCCACAGTACTTTCTTCTTTTCCTCCCGTCAGAATCACGGATATTCTGGTCACCGTGAAATATTTTTTTCCCTGGATTTTGTAAACTTGGCCGATACTTCCACGGATACTCATGCCTCCGTGAGCTTTTTAATTCCCTGACTTTTCTAAAAACTCAAACTGCTCCGACATCTACACAGCTTCCTACTTTCTTCATTGCTCACCGTTTACAAACAACAGACTCATTAGCACCTTATCCTTACCATTCTCCATACAAACTAATTTTCTCAAGTTCAACCATAATCAACACTCCCTGCTGCACTTCTCGTAATCTCTGCCAATTTCCAAAGCTAGAGCGCTCAACTTAACCCCACTTCATCATCTTTAGTGACTGTTTACTCGAGCCTGTGAACAACATCAGCATCCACTATCTCGAGCTCTAAGCATTATCACTTGTCATAAACATCGATTACCACCAGCCCGGATCACCACCAATCACCGATCCTTCTAGCACTGGCAGCAAGCCACCATCACTCTCTGTTTTGAATTATCAGCATCACCACCAATCCCCAAATCCAGCTCTCCTCCATACTCTCGATGATCAACAGTAGCTACCACATCTAAATCAATCATTCCCTGTTATGTCTAGCTTAGCTTCATCTTCTCGATCAATCCCATCGTCTTCTCACCAATGATACTGTCCCTAACTCAATCTCTGCCGATCATCAATCACCACCATTAATGGAAGCAACTAACTTTGCAGCTCGATCTTCATGGCAGTAAAGAACTCAAGCCCATTGCTTCTTTTCTCATCTTTAATCATGACAACGACCAAGGTAACTCGGACCGTCTCCATGTTCATCACGTTCCATCAATGGCAGCGCATCATCATCCTTTTCCATTCCTCCGAGCTCATCACATATAACTTATTCGAGCTTCTTTCATCTTCTGTATAGCTTCGAACTCACCCATCATCTCATGCTTGCGTCATAAAACCCTACCAGATAACTTGCCGTGAACCGGAGAGAAGAAATATTCAGCTGGACTTGTTGGTTACGTGGAGTGATAGTAATGGTTTTCAACTGTCAGTCTTGGAAGACTGACAATTCAGTCTTATACGCCTTGACTGCCTTGAGTAATCCTGGCAGGTGCCTTTATAAATTGTGTGCAATGCAACTTTGACTCGCTTCAATTGCGCGTAACTTTCTCATATGGAGTCGGAATGACCTCATTCTTTCGTCGTTTCCTTCGTCTTTTCGTCCTCTTGAAGGTGATAGTAAGAAATCCAATATTAGAACAAGATCCAATTGGTATTTGGCCCTTCTCCGCTTGTAGACTTCACTTTTGTAGCTCTTTTCACTTCTTTTTAGATGATTCACCTAATAAAATATAAATAGAGAAAAACAAACATAATATACAATAATTTGCAAGAATATATAGCAATTACTAGCATGGATTCAACACTAAATATATGCAAAATATGCACTTAACAAATTCCCCCACACTTGGCTTTTGCTAGTCCTCGAGCAAACTATCTAAAATACAACAACTCCATATCGCCGAGGATACGGTTACTCTTAGCATGAATAACAGGCCTTTAAACCCCTAGGTGTCCCTAGTGGACGAGTTATAGTCTCGTGAGGGTTTACCAGAGATATACCCACAAAACCTGCTCCAACTTCAAAGCGTTCCAGCTTCCCAAGCATCCAAAGAGCTATGAGGACATAGAGTTTCTGCATGCTTGTAGGATCAGAATATCGCGACATCAATACCTTGCGAGATCAATAAACGACAGTATTGCGAAGGTGTCGCAGGGAAATAATATAAATGACACAATGGATGACGACAGCCAGAACATGAGAAAAGTGTGAAGATTTGGCGAGATTTAGGAGTGTCGCGAGACGAACATTTATACACTTGCGATACTTCGCGAGTCATTCCCGAAAATAAAGGACAGCTTAGCTGTCATCCACTATGTAATACCCTATATAAAGGGTTGAGTAAATCTGTTGTAGGGGGTCTTTTTGAATTGTTAAGCAAGACATTAAGAGAGAGAAACTTTAGAGTCATTTTCTTAATTCTGTTATATCTTTCTTTGTAAACATTTCAAGAAAATAATCAATCAAATTCATAGTTATTCATCTTCAAATGGATTAATTGTGTTGAATCTAATGAGGGGTGTAGTGTAGGAAATCCTGCAACTACATATGCGCTAGAAACAGGGAATGAGTAGAAGATCAACCTTGTGAATTGAAAGAATTAGGAGTAACAAGAAAGAAATTTCGAATAACTTTCAACAATTTACTAAAATTGAGAAATGGCTAGAAGAAGGAATGCATCAGAACAACCAACAATTGTAAGGAGAAGTGGGAGATTAGCTGGGGAAAGGAGAAATGAAGTAGGAGAACCATCAAGGATAAACACAGGAGATAGGGAAGAAGGTCAAATTCAACCACCAATTTAACCACCAATTCAACCAAAGAATAGAGTAATGGATTATGATAGGGTGAGCGTGCATACATGGAGATCAGATTCTATGGAAGAAAGAGAAGAAGTGCAACAATTGATAAATAATGGACAAGAGGAGAGAAATCGAGAAGAAATAGGAGAAACAGCTCATAGAAATGAAGAAATCGCAGCATTAGAAACGTTGAGACAAACAATACATGAAGAAAGGCGATTAGAAGCGGAAGAACGCGCAAACTTAACAAGGCAAAACCATGAGTTAAGAATGGAAAATATGAGGTTGCAGAATAGGAGCTCGAGAAGTAATACAAGATTAAGATCAGGATCGGTTAGAGATAATACGAGAAGAATATTACCTGTAGAAAATGTTAATGAAGAAAATTTAGAAAGAGAGCTAAATCTCGGTGAAGGATACTGCGAAAGAAGGGAAGTGGTGTGTATTCCACGTCCGAGAGATTTTTCTGAGAATGACCAAAATAATGGAAATCAAGGAAATAGGCAATGAGAATAATCCAATTGATGAAGAAAATCATGAAGAAGGAAGAAGAATACTGCATGGAAGAGAAACACAGAGGAAATAAAAGGAGATTGAAGATGACATCGAAAAGCATTATATTGAACAAGCGCGTCTAGCTCACGAAAGGGAAAGATTAAGAGTAGAAATGGAAGAACGAGAATTGGAGGAAGCAATCCGTGAGAATAATCATGACAATCGAGAAAGAAGGCGCGAGCAAAATCGCAACAATGGAAATATCAATGAAGAGTATGAAAGAATACAAAGGAGAGCGATAGACAACCAAGAAGAGAAAATGATGGATACAATGGTGTGCGAATCGAGAACGAGATGGAGGAGAAAGTCGCGAGAGAAAGAAGAGAAGAAAATCTTTGAACAAGAAAATCAAGATAGACATGAACGCAGAAGGAGAGAAACGGAACTAAAAAGACCAATAAATTGGAACCACGATGTAAATGAACAAATCTTAAGAGAGTTGGCGAGAGATGAGAGGAATGTTGAATAATAGAAAAGGAGGAGGAAGAAGACAATTGGATGAGGCCATCGAAGAAGGCTGCGAAAACTCCCTTTACAATAGAGGTGCGATTAGGTGGAATACCCCCAAAATGCAATTTACCCGCATTAACCAACATTTTTGATGGAACAACTTATGCAATACAACACATCAAGGCGTATGTGAGATGTATGTTACAATGGGAAAATCATGATGCAATATTGTGCAAATATTTCGCATCAAGTTTAACGGAGAAGCAACTTGAAATGGTTTGAGGGTTTACCAAGAAACACCATTACGTCATTCAACCATTTACAAGCTATATTCTTAGGGGCATACATAAGTAACAACTCCTCGCGACCAGGAATTGAAGATGTATTTGGGCTGAAATAAAGAGTTGGCGAAAGTTTAAGACACCTAAGCGTGAGATGGAAGACGATGTGTAGCGAGATGGTGGAAGAGTGGATGAAAGATATCTCATTTTATCATTTATAAACGCTATGTTCGCAACCAATGTGCTATATATTCAAATTTTTAGAGTCAAGAATACAATCACGATGACGGAGCTGCGAGAACTTCAAGAGGAGTATATTGCTTTAGAGGAAAGGCAAAATGAGATGGAATCATATCCAATTGCGAATACAAGTTCAAATGTTGCGAATGCAAGTTTATTACCAAAACTGATAAACACGGTGGCGAGTACTTCGCAAGGTCAACAAGAAAGGGTAACAGATGATGGACAACCGAAGATAGTAGCCATGGGAATCCGTGATCAAGAAGAATTTGAGAGAGAAAGGAACTACTACAACCGTGGTGGCAATAACAAAATTCAAAGACTTGATCATCCGCAGGAGACTTATGGAAGTCAAAGGCAGAATTATCATGGAGGACAACGACGTCACAAAGTAGTATGGGAAGAAATCAAGATGCCACCACTAAATACTAGTGTGGAAAAAATATGGGAAGCTATACTCTTGATGGAAAACATACCTGCACCATGGAACATGGGAAATGAACCGCCACCGGGTGATAGAAGTCACAGTGCTCTTACCACCGTTTTCATGGACATCGACAAATGACTGCTAGAAACATAAAAAGAATCATCCTTAGAATGATTGATCAAGGAAAAATTTGAATCACTTTCTAATAGTGAAGAGAAAGTTCAACCATTGCCGCCACCACCATCGAAGGGGAAAGAAACGTTCGTAATAGAAGTTGGAGCGAAAGCTAAAATTTTATTTTGCAACTCCATTGTTCCCTCATATCGTACAATTGAAGATTTTCATGATAACATACTCGGTAGAGTTTTTGCGAGGATGTTGATGATAAAGAAGTGTTGAACATTGCGAGGACATCGCAATTAAAAGAGTGGCAATTGCAAATTATTTCTTTCTCTGCAAAAGAAATACCCAAAGGTAGAGAAATACATGATAGCCCATTGGTTGTAAAACTGGAAATTAATCCAAAACCTGTCGATGGCGAAGATGATGAAGCAGAAAATTGCTGGGCAATCAATAGAATATTAATTGATACTGGAAGCTCGGTAAACATCCTTTTTTACCATACTTACAAGACTATGGGGGGAAAGGATGAAGAATTGATACCTTCAACATACAAAATATATGGTTTCAATGGCACAGATGAACAAGCCTAAAGGAGAAGTTTATATGAGAATACCTTTGCAAGGATTATCTACGATATTTTGTTACGTGTGGTCGATGTGGAATCCCCTTATAATGCATTGATCGGAAGGCCATGGTTGCATGAAATTAAGGTGTAGCGTCAACATATCATCGGTGTATAAAGTTTCCTCATCCTAGTGGTGTTGGAATTATAAAGGGAGACTGGATGGAAGGGCAAAAATGCTATGAGATCGACGTGGAGAGTTGAGAAAAGAAAGGGTTGGAAGCAACATGCAAAAGATGAACAAAGAAGAGAAAGATTGATGGTGGATGCCATTGATGTAAGAGGAGAAGATACATTGCGAAACAGGTGCATGAAAACAGTTGAAAATTATGATGGAAAGGAATCATTAAGAGATTTGAATGGTGAAGAAGCAGAGAGCAGCAGGAGCAAAAAGTGTAAGAAGTGAATAATCATTAAAAGTCAGTAACAAAAGCTTTTTAAGGGTAAGAAGAAGAAAAAATAATTGAAGAAGAAATATGCGAGGATCTCGCCATCAAGAATGTATGACAATTTGATTGAAGAATTGCAAAACAAAAATGATTAAACAATATAAGATTGCGCGATAGCTTCGCAAACAAAATGAATGATTGAATGAATTAACAAAAATGAAAGAGTGAGTGAATGGGACGAACCTTTATGGCGTACGCCCTAGTTCGCGAATGATATTTCGCAAGAGGCAAATGTAAGACCTAAAGTGCGTCATATAAGGGGGTATCTCTTGACATGGCTCAGTGAAAAGGTTACACCGCTCCTGGAACCTGAGTCATGGAGATTTGGGGCCCATGAAAGCCTATCAGGAGAGATACCTTGGATTTCCAACTATATATATATGGTTATACCACAGTTGGACGCTTAGGGTCTCTTCCAAGGAGTCGATATATGCTCAAGGCGCCGGGGTACACGGTTGAGCCAAGAGTGCCTGGGGCATTTGAAGTGTCTCGGCCATTCTTGGCAAGTCTTGGTATATGCTGCACTCGGCCCGAAGAAAACTCCACTTAGGGTGCAGCATATACCAAGACTTGCCAAGAATGGCCGAGACACTTCAAATGCCCCAGGCACTCTTGGCTCAACCGTGTACCCCGGCGCCTTGAGCATACACTGACTCCTTGGAAGAGACCCTCGGGCGTCCAACCAGTATAACCTTATATATATAGTTGGAAATCCAAGGTATCTCTCCGGGATAGGCTTTCATGGGCCCCAAGTCTTCATGACTCGGGTTCGGGAGCGGTGTAACCTTTTCACCGAGTCATGTCAAGAGATGCCCCCTTATATGACGCACTTTAGGTCTTACGTTTGCCTCTTGCGAAATGTCATTCGCGAACTAGGGTGTACGCTATAAAGGTTCGTCCCATTCACTCACTCTTTCATTTTTGTTAATTCATTCAATCATTAATTTTGATTGCGAAACTATCGCACAATCTTACATTGTTTCATTCACTCTTTCATTTTCATTTTTTCAATTCTTCAATCAAATTGTCATACATTCGTAATGGCGAGATCCTCGCATATTTCTTCTTCAATTATTGTTTCTTCCTCTTAC
The DNA here is from genome assembly GCA_023531295.1 of Papaver armeniacum. Classification (NCBI taxonomy): domain Eukaryota; kingdom Viridiplantae; phylum Streptophyta; class Magnoliopsida; order Ranunculales; family Papaveraceae; genus Papaver; species Papaver armeniacum. The sequence goes on along the minus strand of JAJJWW010010808.1, from coordinate 91,788 downwards.
TCCGAACAATCTTTTGTTGGTTGCTTTTTGATGATTATTCACTTCTTACACTTTTTGCTCTTGCTATTCTCTGCCTCTATATCATTCAAATCTCTTAATGATTCCTTTCCATCATAATTTCCAACTGTTTTCATGCACTTGTTTCGCAATGTATCTTCTCCTCTTACATCAATGGCATCCACCATTAATCTTTGTCTTCTTTTCTCATCTTTTGCATGTTGTTTCCAACCCTTTATTTTCTCAGCTCTCTCTTCTTGACTCTCTCACATCGATCTCATAGCATTTTTGTCCTCTGTCCAATCTCCTTTTATAATTCCAACACCACTAGGATGAGGAAATTTTATACACCGATGATATGTTGGCGCTACTCCCAAAATGTCGTGCAACCATGGCCTTCCAATCAATGCATTATAAGGGGATTCCACATCGACCACGCTAACAAATATCGATAGATAATCCTTGCGAAGGTATTCTCATATGTACTTCTCCTTTAGGCTTGTTTCTTGTGCCATTGAAACCATATATCTTGTATGTTGAAGGTATCAATGCATCCTTTCCTCCCATAGTCTTGTAAGTATGGTAAAAGAGGATGTTTACTTGAACTTCCGGTGTCAATCGGTATTCTATTGATCGCCCAACAATTCTCTCGCTTCATCGTCTTCGCCATCTACTGGTTTTGGATTAATCTCAATTTTACAACCAATGGGTTGTCATCGTCTCTTTGCCTTGGGAATCTCTTCGCATTGAAAGAAATAATCTGCATTTGCCATTCTTTTAACTGCGACATTTTCGCAATATTCATCACTTATTTATTATCAACATCCCTCGCAAAAACCCTACTGAGTATATTATCATGAAAATCTTCAATTGTGCGATATGAGTGAACAATGGAGTTACAAAATAAATTTTTAGCTTTCGCCCCAACTTCTATTACGAACGTTTCTTTCCCCTTTGATGGTGGTGGTGGCAATTGTTGAACTTTCTTTTCACTTTTTAGAAAGTGATTCAGCTTCCCTTGATCGATCATTCTAAGGATGATTCTTTTTATGTTTCTGCGATCATTTGTCGAGATGTCCATGAAAACGGTGGTAGGCGAGTGCGTGACTTCTATCACTTGGTGGTGGTTCATTCCCCATGTTCCATGGTGCAGGTATGTTTTCCATCGGGAGTATAGCTTCCCATATTTTTCCACACTAGTATTCGGTGGTGGCATCTTGATTTCTTCCCATACTACTCTATGGCGTCGCCGACCTCCATGATAATTGTTTTTGACTTCCATAAGTTTCTTGCGAGTGATCAAGTCTCTGAATTTTGTTATTGCCGCCACGGTTGTAGTAATTTCTTTCTCTTTCAAACTCTTCTTGATCTCGGCTTCCCATGGCAACTAACTTTGGCTGTCCATCATCTACCACTCTCTCTTGTTGCCCTTGCGAGGTACTCGCCACTGTGTGTATTAACCTGGGTAGCAAACTCGCATTCGCAGCATTTGAACTTGTATTCGCAATCGGGTACGACTCCACCTCATTTTGCCTTTCTTCCAAAGCAATATATTCCTCTTGCAATTCTCGCATGACTCCGTCATCGTGATTGTATTCTTGACTCTAAAAATTTGAATATATAGCAGATTCGTTGCGAACATAGCGTTTATAAATGATAAAATGAGATATCTTTCATCTACTCTTCCAGCCATCTCGCTACACATCGTCTTCCATCTCACAATTAGGTGTCTTAAACTTTCGCCAACCCTTTGTTTTAGCCCAAATACATCTTCAATTCCTGGTCGCGAGGAGTTGTTACTTATGTAGGCCCCTAAGAATATAGCTTGTAGATGGTTGAATGACGTGATGGTGTTTCTTGGTAAACCTTCAAACCACTTGATGCTTCTCTGTTAAACTTGATGCGAAATATTTGCACAATATAGCGTCATGACTTTCCCATTGTAACATACATCTTACATACGCTTTGATGTGTTGTATTGCGCAAGTTGTTCCATCAAAAATGCTTTGGTTAACGAGTAAATTGTATTTTGGGGGTATCCCACCTAACTGCACCTCTAAAGTAAAAGGGGTTTTTGCAGCTTCCTCGATTGCCTCATCCAATTTTCTTCTTCCTCCACCTCATCTACTATTCAACATTCCTCTCATCTCCGCAATTCTCTTAAAATTTGTTCATTTACCTCAGTGTTCGGATTCATTGGTCTTTTTAGCTCTGTTTTTCTCCTTCTGCGTTCACGCCTATCTTGGTTTTCTTGTTCAACATTCTCTTCTCTTCTTTCTCTGCGACTTTCTCCTTCATCTCGTTCGCGAATGTGCACACCATTGTATCTATCATTTTCTCTTCTTGGTTGTCTACCAATTCTCCTTTGTACTCTTTCATATTCTTCATTAATATTTCCATTGTTGCGATTTTGCTCGCGCTTTCTTTCTCGATTGTCATGATTGTTCTGCCGAACTACTTCCTCCAATTCCTGTTCTTCCATTTCTGCTCTCAATCTTTCCCTCTCGCGAGATAAACGTGCTTGTTCAATATAATGTTTTTCAATGTCATCTTCAATTTCCTTTTGTTTCCTTCGTGTTTCTCTCCCAAGCAATATTCTTCTTCCTTCTCCCTGATTTTCTTCATTAATTGGATCATTACTGCCCTTGGCGACCGCCTATTTTCTTGATTTCCGTCATTTTGACCATTACGTAGATCTTCGGGACGTGGAATATAACGATCTTCTACTACTTCTCTTCCTTCCACGACCTCCTTCGCCAAAACTTAGTTCCCTTTCCAAATTTTCTTCATTAACGTTTTACTGCGGGGTAATGTTTCTGCGAAGATTCTTGATCTGTTATTACTTCTCGATCTTCTATTTTGCAGCCTCCTATTTTCCATCCTTAATTCGTGGTTTTGCCTCGTTAAATTTGCGCGTTCTTCTGCTTCTAGACGCCTTTCTTCATGTATTGTTTGTCTCAACGTTTCTAATGCTACAATTTCTTCATTTCTATGAGCTGTTTCTCCCATTTCTTCTCGATTTCTCTCCTCTTGTCCATTATTCATCAATTGTTGCACTTCTTCTCTTTCTTCCATAGAATCTGATCTCCATGTATGCACGCTCACTCTATCATAATCTATTACTCTATTCAGTGCTGGTTGAATTGGTGGTTGAATTGGTGGTTGAATTTGACCTTCTTCTCTATCTCTTGCATTTATCCTTGATGGTTCACCTACTTCGTTTCTCCTTTCCCACTAATCTCCCACTTCTCCTTACAATCGTTGGTTGTTGATGCATTCCTTCTTCTAGCCATTTCTCAATTTTAGTAAATTGTTGAGAATTATTCGAAATTTCTTTCTTGTTACACTGATTCTTCCAATTCACAAGGTTGATCTTCTACTCAATCCTGTTTCTAGCGCATATGTAGTTGCGGGAAATCCCACTACACCCCTCACTAGAATTTGCTTAATTAACACATTGGAAGATGATTAATTATATACTTTCATTGATAATCTTCTCGAAATGTTTACAAGGATAGATATATCGGATCTAAAGAAATTACAATCACTCTAGATTTTCTCTCTCCTTATGACTTGCTTAACAATTCAAAAGAACTCTCCTCTCAACGAGACTAATTCAACCCTTTATATAGGGTAATACAGTGGATGACACTAAGCATCCTTTATTTCGGGAATAACTCGCGAAGTGTCGCGAGTGTTATAAACGTTTTTCCTTGCGACACTCCTAAATCTTGCCAAGTCTTCACACTTTTCTCACGTTATGGCTTTCGTCATCTATTGCGTCATTTATATTTCTTACCTGCGACGCCTTCGCAATGTAGTCGTTTATTATTCTCGCAAAGTATTGATGTCGTGATATTCTGTCCCTACAAGCTCCTGCGAATATGTGACAATGAATCATCAATTTAACAACAATTTCATGAAAGACAAACAGTTAAATAGAGAAGAACAATTAACAACCTTCTCTGTCAGAAATCATATCCCTAACCAAAGCTGTATGCTCAGCTTGAAAACTAACGTTAACACCTAAATTATTTCTGGCATCATCTAGAACTTTCGCATCCCAAGCGAATTCATCGTCATTATTTATGAGAAGAAGGGAGCGAATTTGATTCTCTCTTTCGCTAAGTATAGCATTTTTGCGGGTAGATTCATCTCGTTCAATTTGAACCTCAAGAAGAGTCTTTTGGAATTTCGCTAATGCTTGAGCACCTTGACTAGCGATGCGATCTTTATCATCTATGAGATCACTGATTTTGGTTCTTAAAGTATTAATTTTCTCTTTAGAATTAAGATAAAGACGTTTAAATTGGTTGGCTAAGCCTAAGCTAGATCTATTCAAATAATTGTTGAGGTGATCAAGAAGGGCATTGTTATCCATAGGGTCAGGAAACGAGTGAAGAAGAATGGCTTCATCAGAAAGATTATAAACGTTTGCGAAAATGGTAAATCAGATGAGGGAAGATAATGAGAGAATAAACCAAAGGAAAAAAGAAAAGTCTCATACCATAAAGTTGTTGGTTGGCACTTTGAAGACTAGAAATCTTATTCTTCTAAGTGGAAGAATCAGCTTCTAATTGCTTAGTTTTCTCGCGAAGAGTAGCAGCTTCAGTTTCAAATTCTTCATTTCTCTTGTAAAGAGCGTGACTTCGATTTCAATTCTTCATTTTTCTTGCGAAGTTGAAGATTCTTCTTTTCGAGAATCTTTGCGCCTTTTCTCAAGATCGAGGCAACGTTGAAAGGAATCTCTCCCGGACTATAAAGGAAAGTAAAGAAGTTATCAAGATATAACTTAAAATCAAAATTATGAAGAAATAGGGAACAAAGACATACCAAGGCACCAAGCGAATTTAGAAAGCTAGGAGTCACTGATCTGGAAACCCCATGAAGAGAATCATCACCCTCTAGTAAAAGAGGATCGCAGATACTCGCGAGAGCTTTGCACGTACTAGAGAGACGATCATCTCCAATCCCTTGCATGGAGTCAGAGAAGATGCTGGACAGTTGTGCCATAGAATATTCAGTTGGAAAATCCTCCTTTGCGAGAGAAGTATCAACATCATCATTATCTTCATCATCAGAGCTTTCGCTGGACTGAATCTTTCGTTTCTTTGAAGGTGGGGCAGTAGACTTCTCCCTGCGAAGAGAACCTTTACCCTTGCCTTTGGTCTTCGCAACCTTAGAACTTTCTTCTTCTTCAACAACTTCAACACCAACCTTCGCACACGAATGAAGATAAGAAATAGAGGCAACAATATTGTTAAAAATAATAAAGAAAAGTATTTCTTACTTCATCCGTGATCGAGCGGAGTCTTTGCTAGGTACTTGCCTTAGCATTTCTTTTGTAGCTCTTTCTCAACTTGATAATCTGAAAATTTTGCAAGATTAATAGGTATAAAAAGGAGTGAAGATTAAAAACTGAGCGAAATTTAGGAAGCATACCTCTTTTGATTTCTTAGGCAAGTTAAAAACCCAAGGCTGATAATTGGCGAGATTCGCAGGGAGCACATTTGAACCTGAAATATAAGGTCCTTTCAAAACTAGCGGAAAGACGCACCATCTGTCGTCTTTGGAATGACAAGGAACATTGTTCTTGCCAGAATGCCAGTCGATATCCTGCTGTTGATGGTGGATTTTCGTTTAAGGTTAAATTTGTAAAAACCGAAAAAATCATGCGCTGACATCTTGTAAAAGATAAAGCCATTTATAAGTGTTGGATACTCCCTCACTTAATTCACAAAGAATGGAGCATGTAGCAACAATCCCGTTCTGTGAATACATGAAATTCCTCCAGGTTGGAGCATGTAGCAACAATCCCTTCCTGTGAATTTCATATAAGCCTTGTATTTCCGGTACTCATTATCAGTGTGGCATGACGACTGAGTGTTATTCTTACAGAATAACACGAACCTCCAAGCACTATAATGAAACCATGTACGAAATACCCGTACATCTGATTCTCGGTGTGTTATACTAGCCCGAGCCCCTCTCGGTGTATTATACTAGCCCGATTGAGCCCCTCTCGGTGTGTTATACTAGCCGATTGAGCATCCGGACTGGCCGTATCGGTCGGATATGATCTCGATCGCGATCATCCAACTCCATAAGCATGATTGGATGACCCCGGATCAATTCCATCACCCCCAAGCGGTATGGAATACCCACGGCCGACCCCGCATGGTTGGCCATTGGCCTTTGCTTGCCAAGAAGGACGTTCATACCAAGCATTATGGACGGAAAACCTAAATAAGGGTTTGCGGCATATTACATGTGTCGCAAAACAGTCTCAACCATCCATCTTCGCAGGTATAGATGGAGGGTGTAGATGTAGACTCAAAGGGCCCAGAGCATGTCAACACGATCACCGTGGGCCCGCCTACATACTTGACCAATCGGTCAAGACCAACAATGTTTGGCCGTGACAAAAATCATCACCCAAACAAAAGATGACGCACGGCTTGAAAGCCAAAATTAGGGTTTCAAGTCATCACGCGCGTCCATCTTCTCCTAGGCACGAATGGAGGGTCACGGATTAGATTAAACAAGGGTCGGTCATACCAGCATGACCACCGTGAGCCCATCTACCCCCTCATGTGTTCGGCCAATGCATATCACGCCTGGTCAATCCAAAACATGCGTTCAAACTAGCATGGCCGCGCCTCCCAAACCACGAACTGATCTCGACCGCTCAACTTCACCGGATGATTTGAGTGGCTTAGATCACGTTTTCATTGGATAGTCGGTATAGGTGTGAACACCAGCCTACCACCTACACGCGCTGGTATGATCGACCAAGACCGACCAAGATGTGTCGTCTTGAAATGCGTGCCCAAACTAGGGATGTCACGCGGTTTTCAACCCTTTTGCGGCATCAATTTCACTGCCGCAAACCGATCTCGACCGCTCAACTTTGCTACCGTTAAATTGAGTGGCCTAGATCACGCCTCCATGGGACGGTGAGGTGTAGGCGTGTACACCGGCATGCCGTCTACACACATGCCCTGGTCGGTCCTCTCCAAATCCCTTTCCATGCTTGGTTTCGACCAAGGCGAAGAGTGATGCTTGCGCACCTCTTCGAAAACCTAATATTCATTAACGGTCGCGAGATGAGTGTCTCAAAGATCATCTCATCCGTCCAACTTCACCAACTTGGTTATACAACCACAGTCGGGAGTTATTTGGTCGGTGAGGCGTCATTACCCATCACTTTACCACACTATAATGCAAGATACACATAAAATACACACGATACTTCACAAGTATCGACTTCTGAATAACACAATTATTCAATTCAAAGATTACATGCTATCTTTCGTGGATCCACGATCCACACATTCCAGACATCAATCATGTCACAAACAGGGGATACATCTCGGGGTATTGGTGCGGCGGTTTACGGCGTGCGGCGTGCAACGCGCCATCACAAGAACGTGTCGGAAGTCATGGACGGTTAGAGATGAACGGGAGAAGTGGGCAAGACGGTCGTGTGTATCACCAACGCACAACTCCACTACTCCATCACTCCACTTCCTCCACTTCCCACGAGAGATGTGAATGAGGCTCAATGACTTGTATAAATAGGTTCTCCTCCCTATTTCAAACAACACAAGTTCAGACGAAACAGAAAACCAAGTGTTAATACAAAAACGTATTCAAACACCCAGAGCTTGCTTGCATCAATCACAAGCCTGCTCACCTTTACATTTACAAGTCATAAGCAAGCCAACACCTTCACAATCTCAACACCTTCTTCGCTTCCCTCCCTAAGATCAACCCCATCTCCTTCACTTTGTGACCGAAACAAGTCTGGAACGGCCATTTATTGGTTTAGGCCGGACTTGCACGGTTGATCTCTCGAATCTACAAGCACTCACCGCAGATGCATTTGTTTAAGGTTTAAATTCATTCCTCATCCACACCCCAAATTACCAAATTCTACGGAGTAGTTTTCACCCATAAACAATTGGCGACCACAGTGGGAGGTTGATCTCTCGGTTGTAAAGTCAATCTCTTCAATACCGTTCAATCAATTCTGAGATGGTTGGTCTTAGGACCGATTCGACGTTCTCAAATCCTGGTGGCTCCTCCAACGGAGATACCCCCTCCTAACGGTGTATCCGACGGCATACTCGAAGACTTCCAACATTAAGCGAACTAGCACGGCACGGAGATTCACCCACGAAGAACATGGAGCTGATCAAAGAAGCGGTAAACATCATACTTGATCTCCTCATCAAGATGACGTCGAAAATGAGCATTCGGGGGATTTCTACAGGGACTAATTCCCCTCGGATCAGCGGTTTTACTACGAACCGAGAGACCGGTGGATCGAGAAGCGGCATCTCTAGTAGAAAGCTTGTGTGAACTCTTGCACCTCTCGAGGAATCAACGGGCATAGGCGTTTCTTTGCAATTAATAAAATAGCTCGGATGCACACCTGACTCCTTCTCGTCCGAGAAGTCCTAGCTGCGTCGGAAATATCGTAAACAATGTCACATTTACGGAAGACGACATGATGGCGGATGCAAGTCACAACAAGGCCCTACATGTTACCGCGCACATCAAGGGCTCGGAGTTCGGGAGAGCCCTCGTCGACACGGGAGCATCTTGAACGTAATCACTCTCAAGACTCTCGGGACAGCCAAGGTTAACCCATGCAAGATCGTACTGCAGCATACCACGATGACTGACTTGAAGGAAACCAAACCCGGCACATACGGGTATGTCAATCAATTTATCAGTAGGACCTGTCCGGTCAAAAGCAAGGTTTGAAGTCATAGAAAGGGAGCCGGGACTACCATATGATACTAGGAGACCATGGCTTCATGACAACAAGGTCATTCCCTCGACGTATCACCGAGTGCTGAAGACCATGCTAGACGAGAAAGTCATCCGCATTCCGCATCATTGTCTCCGTATGTGCCCAATATGCGGAGTGGAGCTGTTCGAGCCAAAAGGTACCACACAGGGAGGATCAGACAAAGTCCTGCACCCCACTACCCACGTGGGCTTCAATCAAGGAAGGAGACCGACTTACACCACTGGAGGCCAAGCACTACAGCACACGTTCTGTAACGAGGCGTCCATCTCTATCCGATGAGACTCCAACTCATGCTCACACCAAAAGGGGACGCACTTTCAAGGTGAAACGTGATCAGAAGGGGAGAACAATATACCGGCGCCGATGTTAGCAATTAGCAGGAGAGACTGGAACCCAGCCTCTCCGCCCAATTGAATGCTTTGCAAGAATGATGAAACGCAAGACGAAGTACCGAGACGCCCGCAAAGCAACTACAAAGACGGAACCAATTCCACAATCGCGAGCTCGAGGCTGTTAACATCGGGAATGAAGAATCTCCCGTAGGTCTCTATCGGTTCGACTCTATCCACGAGACGAACGTACGAGTCTTGTTCAACTACTCAAGGAGTACCAAGATGTATTTGCCTGGACATACGAGGAAATGCACTGTGCGGATGAAAAATTGGTCACCCATCACTTACATGTCATACCGGATCCAAGACAATCAAGCAATCTCCGAGGCAATTCGGACATGAAGTAGAGGATCAAATCAAGAACGAAATTCGAAGTCTTTGCTAGCTGCTGGCTTCATCGAGCCTATTCATCATCCAACACAGTTAGCCAATGTGGTCCCGAGTAAAGAAGAAAAACGGACGAGATCCGGTGCTGCGTAGATTTCAAAGACTTGAACAAGTGCTTTGCCCCAAGGACGACTTTCCTCTACCTAACATCGACATGTTAGTGGACGCCACCAGGGACACGGCATGTTCTCCTTCATGGATGGTTATAGCGGATACAATCGAGATAAGGATGTATGAGCACGATGCGAGTAAGACGGCTTTCCGGACCCCTCTTGGCAATTTTTATTATACCGTTATGCCATTCGGTTTAAAGAATGCCGCGCAACGTATCAACGTGCTATGACGGCAATCTTCCACGACATGATGCATAAACAAGTAGAAGACTATGTGGATGATATCGTGGTCAAGTCAAAAGCTCGAAGCGAGACCACACGAATGTCTTGAGGCAAGTGTTTGAGAGGTGTCGAGAATACAAGTTGAAGATGAATCCTTTGAAATGTGCTTTCGGCGTCTCTTCAGGTAAATTTCTGGGATTCCAAGTGACCGCGTGAAGGAATAAAGGTAGACCCGTCCAAAACTCAGGCTATCCTCACAATGCCGCCTCCCCGAACCATGAAAGAACTCCAGAGTTTCATGGGCAAGGTAAACTACATTCGACGCTTTATACCTGGTCTAGCCCAACTTACTTCGCCTCATTCACCACCTTCTTTGAAGAAAGGAGCCACTTTGTTTGGACCACAACCCAACGAGAAGCTTTTCGGAAAATTCAACGAATATTATCATCTCCAACCGTCATGAAGTCTCTGTACAAGGGAAGCCATTTGTCCTCTACACCGCCTTCGGTGACACCGCCGTAGGGCTTTACTCGCTCGGGAAGACGATGAGGGAATCGAACGTCCCATATACTATTTCAGCCGGATATTGAGAGACGCTTGAACTCGGATACCCCGGAGCGAGAAAAAGCGTGTTTAGCCTTAATCCATTCCATTCGAAGTTTAGGCATTACCTGCTATCTAATAGGGTGATACTCGTGCCTAAATCCGATCCGGCAAAGTTTTTACTTTCAAAGCCGGTCTGACCCCGGGAGGACAGGCAAATGGCTTCTCCAAATGTCGAACTAGACATAACATGTGCATCGCCTAGAGCTATCAAGGGCCAAGCGATTGCGGACTTGCGGCAGCATTTCTGGAAAAAGCACAACGAGACTACATGAAGAACTCCTGGAGAATTTCCGGACGTCTCTATTCGGAAGAAGAAGTGTGGCTCTTGTATTTTGATTCGGCTCCGCTACCCCTAGCAGCAATCTTTGGAGGAGCGGGCGTGGTGTTAGTCTCTCCAACCGGAGAAGTATTTTCACATTCCTTCAAGTTAGACTTGAATGCACCAACAACTCCATGAGAATATGAAGCTTTCCTCATAGGGATTTCAATAGCTAAACAAGCGGGAGTCACACGTCTGGAGATAAGAGGTGACTCCAAGTTCTTGGTGAATCAAATGAATGGAGTATATGCATTGAAAAAAGTAACACTAGCCCGTCTGCGTCCGAAGCACGAGAGGTTACTAAACTACTTTGCCGATGCAACCATAACCCATGTTGGTCGCAGCAACAACAAACACGGATTGCCTAGCAACATTGGCTTCCAAACTGAAGTTTGAAAGAGCGCGAAACCACGACGGTGAAGAGGAGAACCATAGAATCAACTTGGCTGCCGCAACACAAAGACACCAAGGCCAGACGATTGGCGAACTCCGATCATTCGAGAGCTCAACAGCTCACTCTCCCAAGGAAAGGTCGGTCTCAAAACTCGCAAAACTTCTTCATGCTTCATGGTATCTTTGTATTATCGGAATCCAGATGGCTCCCTGTCAAGATGTCTGGGAGGTGACGAAAGCACAACTACAATTGGATCGTATTCACAATGAAATTTGTGGACAATCACTTTGGTGGTAACGCTTTCCGGCGACTTCAACGCTGGGTTATTGCGGCGAGAGATGGAGGCTCAATCCAGACTACTTGAAGTCCTGCTCAAATTTCCGGACACCACCACACCAATTGGAGATTTTTAATGTGAACTGCACCGGGACTGGGAGAGAGAACCCTACATTAGCTATCTCCGTGATGGGATAATTCTGCTGGTCAAAAGGACGCCATTAAGATGAAGCAAAGAGCCAAGCGGTTCATATTCCATGAAGGGATCTGTATCGCAAGAGCTTCGGGGTTATCTCTTTGCGATGCCTGGCCGGAGAAGAAATCCCAGTCATCTTTGAAACAGACACACGAAGGAGAACATCAAGGGAAGAGGAAACTGTTTCTCCAAATACATGAGAAATACTATTGGCCGACCATGGAGGACGATGCAGCCGTTTTTGTTCAAAGCTGTCACAAGTGCCAAATCCATGGGAACCTTGTTCATGCGCCTTCTACCCCTCTGCACTCTATAAGCAGCCCATGGCCTTTTTACAGCTGGGGACTGGACATTATTGGGAAAATCAATCCACCGTCATCGAAGTAGCACGAGTACATCATAACCGCGACGGAATACTTCACCAAATGGGTAGAGGCCATTCCCCTACGAGGAACCACAGGATCAACAATTGCGGCTTTCATTAAAGAATACATCATTTGTCGTTTTGGCGTGCCCAAGCACATCATCACTGATAATGGCACTCCCTTCGCCAACAAGCAGGTACGGGGATTACTTGAGGAGTACGGCATTAAACAGGTCTTCTCCACCGTCTACTATCCTCAAGGTAACGGGCAAGCTGAGAGTACCAACAAGACATTGATCCGGATCATCAGCCGAACGGTACACGACAATCCTATGGAATGGCATGATCAGTTGCCAATGACACTATGGGCGTACCGTACGTCACCCAGAAGCTCCATTGGGGTTTCACCGTACTCACTTGTCTACGGAGCGGATGCAATTCTCCCGGCGAGAGATCGAATCCCATCATCCGGGATTGCGGCGATGAATCGGATCCATTGGAACAGGTGAAGTCTCGACTCTAGAATAGCGAGTTAGACACTCGGATTTTAGAAGGAATAAAGCAGAAGAACACGCTCAGGTGTACAGGAATCGGATTTCCAGGGCATACAACAAAATTGTGAAACCACGCGTTTTCAAAGTGGGAGATTTGGTTTTGAAAACGGCCAAACACATCCAACAAGACATGTCTGCACCAAAATTCTCACCAAAATGGGAAGGTCCTATGCGGTCACCAAGGCTTATAATACTGGAAGCTACTACAAGATCATTAAGGTAGACGGAGGCGAGGCTGGAAGCGATTATCAATGGAAAGTGGCTCAAGGCATATCATGCCCGACCACCTTTCTCTTTGTGTCAACAATACATGCATTTATTTTCATTACATGTTTGAATCATCAATTATATTCGAGAGATGTGTCAATGAAAAAACTGTTTCACCAATCAAAAACCAATGAAGTTTATTCCGCAAAGAGGTTTAAAAACTTTTGACATAAACGTCATTAACAATAAAGGAATGAAGTTTAGAAGAGGCCGTCTAGAAGATTATAGTTCCTTGAGAGCATCATCTCCAGTCTAGCGTGATATCTTTCCGTTCTTTTCTTCAAGTCCTGCATAGCCTGCTCTACCTTCTCCGATTCTGCAGCCAGAGCCTTCTCCTCTTCCAAAATAGCCTTCGCTGCAGGAACAACATTTACAAGGATACCAGCTCGATCAACCTTGATGATATCAAGACGCTGCCGCAACCAGCCCACGTTGAACTCCATGGATTCACAGGTAGATACCATATTCTCCCACTTTTCGAGGCTTGATTCAGCAACGTTGCGGATGGAAATACTCTCCATCTCGGCAATCATGGGAAGAAGGCGGTTTACATGCGGTGACCAAAGCGGAGAGAACAGTGTCGGACCACGTTTCTAGTTGCGATATGGCCGTGATTCCTCCATAACTTTGTGTACAAAGGCACAAACTCCTTCTGCACCGAGAATCCACAGACATCTCGGTAGGCTGGAGGATAAACACTTCATGCGGACATCGAATGAAAGACCTGCATTTGGATATTCATAAGATGAGATACCCAAGTCGGCGTCTTCAAGGTTCACAGGGGTAAGCGTATTTGAGTTTGAAGGAAGAGGAGTGGTTAAGTCATCGTCATCAATGATCGTCACACATGTCCGGTAGGATATCTCTGCAAGAATGAAAGGATTATTTACGACCGTTATGAAGAACAAACAATGGTTCGAAAAGGAAGAAAAGACAAACCGGTATGATCTTCTTGACTCGGAGAACACGAACGGGGATTGATCATGAAGCTCGAGATGCGGTCGTGCACGTTTAACGAAAGATCTGGATGGTATGAAGAAGACGATCCACTTGTTGTTAGACATGATGGGGAAACAAAGTTTTAGCAAGGAAGCTCTACCGCAAAAAACGTAAAAATGGTTCAAAATTCTCTACACTGCACATATCTTTGAGGAAACCCTAAAATGATTGCGGCGCCCGATGAATGAGGATTCAACACCGACCGAGTCAGGTTTTCTTGTGAACCCTAATCGAGAATCATAAGGTCATCCGGATTCTAGCGATTCAACCGGCAGTGTGTAAAGCACCCACACACTGGTTCCGTGAAGAAGAATCCTACCCTAGCTCAAGCACCTAAGGGAGGAAGCCGGTCTGTCAAGACCTGTGACCACACAGGTATGGAGGATTACCCACGGTCGGAACCCTCCAGGTAGACTTTCTTTATCTTGTCTTCTTACGTTTGTATATGTCACCATCTCATGCCTACCACACAATAGTGTAACCATTATGTGCTAGGCAGGGGACTTAATGTTGATGGTGGATTTTCGTTTAAGGTTAAATTTATAAAAACCGAAAAAATCATGCGGCGACATCTTGTAAAAGATAAAGCCATTTATAAGTGTTGGATACTCCCTCACTTAATTCACCAAGAATGGAGCATGTAGCAACAATCCCGTTCGTGAATACATGAAATTCCTCCAGGTTGGAGCATGTAGCAACAATCCCTTCTGTGAATTTCATATCGGCCTTGTATTTCCAGTACTCATTATCGGTGTGGCATGACGGCGATAGTGTTATTCTTACTGAGAATAACTCGAACCTCCAAGCACTATAATGAAACCATGTACGAAATACCCGTACAGGCTGACTCTCGGTGTGTTATACTAGCCCGAGCCCCTCTCGGTGTATTATACTAGCCCGATTGAGCCCCTCTCGGTGTGTTATACTAGCCCGATTGAGCATCCGGACTGACCGTATCAGTCCGGATATGATCTGATCGCAGTCATCCAACTCCATAAGCATGATTGGATGACCCCAGATCAATTCCATCACCCCCAAGCAGGTATGGAATACCCACGGCCGACCCCGCATGGTTGGCCATTGGCCTTTGCTTGCCAAAGGACGTTCATACCAAGCATTATGGACGGAAAACCCTAAATAAGGGTTTGCGGCATATTACATGTGTCGCAAAACAGTCTCAGCCATCCATCTTCGCAGGTATAGATGGAGGGTGTAGATGTAGACTCAAAGGGCCCAGAGCATGTCAACACGATCACCGTGGGCCCGCCTACATACTTGACCAATCGGTCAAGACCAACAATGTTTGGCCGTGACAAAAATCATCACCCAAACAAAAGATGACGCACGGCTTGAAAGCCAAAATTAGGGTTTCAAGTCATCACGCGCGTCCATCTTCTCCGGCACGAATGGAGGGTCACGGATTAGATTAAACAAGGGTCGGTCATACCAGCATGACCACCGTGAGCCCATATACCCCCTCATGTGTTCGGCCAAGGCATATCACGCCTGGTCAATCCAAAACATGCGTCCAAACTAGCATGGCCGCGCCTCCCAAACCACGAACTGATCTCGACCGCTCAACTTCACCGGATGATTTGAGTGGCTTAGATCACGTTTTCATGGGATAGTCAGGTATAGGTGTGAACACCAGCCTACCACCTACACGCTGGTATGATCGACCAAGACCGACCAAGATGTGTCGTCTTGAAACGCGTGCCCAAACTAGGGATGTCACGCCGGTTTTCAACCCTTTTGCGGCATCAATTTCCTGCCGCAAACCGATCTCGACCGCTCAACTTTACCGGTTAAATTGAGTGGCCTAGATCACGCCTCCATGGGACGGTGAGGTGTAGGCGTGTACACCGGCATGCCGTCTACACACATGCCCGGTCGGTCCTCTCCAAATCCCTTTCCATGCTTGGTTTCGACCAAGGCAAGAGTGATGCTTGCGCACCTCTTCGAAAACCCTAATATTCATTAACGATCGCGAGATGAGTGTCTCAAAGATCATCTCATCCGTCCAACTTCACCGACTTGGTTATACAACCCTGGTCGGGAGTTATTTGGTCGGTGAGGCGTCATTACCCATCACTTTACCACACTATAATGCGATACACATAAAATACACACGATACTTCACAAGTATCGACTTCTGAATAACACTGATTATTCAATTCAGCATTACATGCTATCTTTCGTGGATCCACGATCCACACATTCCGAACATCAATCATGTCACAAACTGGGGATATATCTTTGGGGTATTGGTGCTGGCGGTTTACAGCATGCAGCGTGCAACGCGCCATCACAAGAACGTGTCAGGAAGTCATGGACGGTTAGAGATGAACATGAGAAGTGGGCAAGACTGGTCGTGTATCACCAACGCACAACTCCACTACTCCATCACTCCACTTCCTCCACTTCCCACGAGAGATGTGAATGAGGCTCAATGACTTGTATAAATAGGTTCTCCGCCCTATTTCAAACAACACAAGTTCAGACGAGACAGAAAACCAAGTGTTAATACAAAAACGTATTCAAACACCCAGAGCTTGCTTGCATCAATCACAAGCCTGCTCACCTTTCTGTTACAAGTCATAAGCAAGCCAACACCTTCACAATCTCAACACCTTCTTCGCTTCCCTCCCTAAGATCAACCCCATCTCCTTCACTTTGTGACCGAAACAAGTCTGGAACGACCATTTCTTGGTTTATGCCGGACTTGCACAGATTGATCTCTCGAATCTACAAGCACTCACCGCGCAGTGCATTTGTTTAAGGTTTAAATTCATTCCTCATCCACACCCCAAATTACCAAATTCTATAGGAGTAGTTTTCACCCATAAACACCTGCATAAGTATTTTATCGCTGGCAACATTTTCTCTACTCTTCAAGCGAGCACCCCAGCGAGTTCTATCGTTCTTCATGTTTATTATTTCATAGTTTTCGAAGAAGCTCTGTACTGTATACTTTTCAGCGAATATCTCTAAGTCCTCAAATTTAGGATTCCTGATTTCTTTGGGATAAAGAGATCCCTTACCAGCACCACAGTTGGCGAACTCAAGCATTAAGCGGATACAATCCCCACTCAATTGGTAGATGGCTCGCGAGAATTTCGCATGAGCAAGAGTTTCATAAAATAAGGGAAGATCAGGGTCATAGAGAGGAATGGGAAGACCAGCGATAATCTGACCTAGCGAAATTATGATTTCCTGATCATCATAATGATGATCAAAAAATAGTTTGGCAGAAAGAATGGATTTAGATTCTTGATTGTGAATGGTGGTTAACGTGAAACCTTTATCTTCGAAATCTTTTTGCACTTTGTCCAGAGAAGTTTCATATTTACGACCAACTGGAGGCATTTTCAGAGTATGGAATGAAGATAAAATCGAAGATCAAAAGAAGTGAAAAGAAGAAGATTTACATAACATATTACTAGGAAGACAGAAGCGGAAGTTACGGAGAGAGATTAAAGAAAAGTTGCCAGAGAAAATAAGAAAGAAAGTAAAAAAGAAGAAGAAAAGAATAAGAAAAGTATATATAGAGAAGGATTCTCGAAAAGATAAACACATTTAATGCGAAGAGTAGACGTGAACGGTTGAGAAATAACAATTGAAAAAGACGTGTCAAGAAATGGATGGAGGAAGAGATACGTGTAATAAATTCTGCTTAAAAGAAAAAATATGAAAAAATGAACATCTGCGGCATTTTGAAAGTACTAATTCTCATGACATTCTCTCCTTCGCAGAGAAGACATGAGAAGAGGCAAGATGTAGGATCAGAATATCGCAACACCAAGACCCTTGCGAAATCCATAAACGACACATTGCGAAGATATCGCATATGGGTAATATAAATGACGCAACGGATGACGACAGCCTGAACACGAGAAAGATATGAAGACCTAGCGAGATTTAGGAGTGTTGCGAGATTTAACATTTGAATACTTGCGAGCATGTCGCAAGTCAGATCCGAAAATAAAGGACAGCTTAGCTGTCATCCACTATGTACTGTCCTATATAAAGATCCGAACAGGCTTAAGAGAGGAGAGATCTTTTTAGACGAGAGAGAAAGTTTTGAGGAGAGAGAAAGTTTAGAGTAGCAATTATATTCTTGATTTAACTTCCTTCTTGTAAAATTTCTAACTCAATTAATAAAGAGATTGATTGTTGATCTTAAAGATGTGTTGAATATTACGAATTATTGTGAGGTGTGTATTGTGGGATTTCCTGCAATTACACTACTCATGTTCCATCTCAATCAAGAATCATGAAGGAACGCTCTGAGATGCCTATGGCTACATTTATCTCAAGATGAAAATAGACAACAGCCAAGTTTTCATAGTCAAGGAAGATCCGGGATATGACATGATCCTCGGACGAACATGGATCCATGTTGAAAAGATAGCTACTGACAAAACGCCTTTGTTTTCACATCTCTCCAATGAAGAAGGTTCGATCCAGGGGATTTGGTGAGCGCTTCATCGTCATGGCACTAGGAGGAATTTCTAATGAGGTTGAAACAAGAACCTGAAGAAGATGCATTGACATTTCTCAAAACATTCTGCACTCAGGCAAGTATTATTCCTCCTTTGTCCATATCATATATTCTCCTACATGCTCTCCTAGCATGGGGACTCAATTCCGCTAACAACTTAGCTGCTGCAAGATGTCATGAATGGATTTCGTCACCACAACAATATTTTACCAAGTGGTCGCACCTCTTCGAATCGAGAATCTCACTGGAATGTTCATTTTAGAGACGATATGCAATCATGACAAGGAATGTCTTGGATGTACTCCTGTTCCGCATTCAGGAATGTCCACCGCCGAATTATGGAAAAGTGTTGATGCCTCTACGAGCATGAATACTCACACGTTAGAGGACTGATGAAGGAAAAGTCGAACAGAAGATATTCAGGGCCAAGACGATCATGCCTAAGAAGTTCTCTCAAGGGGTCTGATGCTTTGACCCTCAAGCATCTGAAGTTTGAAGCAGGATTTTCTTAATTTATTCGTGTTTTGATCAATCCCTCCAAAGCATATGTGATGTGATTGTAGAAGTGGTAAATAAGATGTCGTTCTCTCGAACTTGTGAAGGATTTTTTTAGACTTAAATTCAAAACTAAAATAGAAAACACACTAAAACTTATAGAAAACTTAGATAAAGATGATATCAATATTAAAAGAAACACTGAGGCTAAGATTCCACTATTTTCCAAGTTCAAAGTGATTAAACCAATACTTATATTTATGTAATTTTCTTGTTTAATTTGATTCTAAAATATTGCAACAAGTAGATTTTCAAAAGTAATAATTGTAAATACCAAGTATGAAGCATCAAAAGTCTTAAAACTAAGCATACTCCATCAAAATAGATCACAATCACTCAAATAAAAATCATATTCAATAATAGTTCAAGGCAAATAATCATATAATAATTGCAAATAAAAAGATAAAATAGAATATACCACGTTTTGTTGGAAAAATAGCTTCCTCTATCGCCTCAACAATGGGGTTTAGCTCCTCATATTAATCATGTCTCAAAATACGTGTTTGTTGCTCAAAAGTTGATTAAAAGAGTGAAAAGTAATAACACAGACTGTTTGCAACGGTGTATCGGCGTTACAAAACAACTGTTACAATGGAACTGTTACGGAAGACTGTTGTAAACACTGTTGGTAAACGATACTTAGGTTACATTGTTGAATAGCGATAGTTGTCTGCGACAGTTCCTTGTGCGTCTTATGTTCTTCGTGTTCTTGGTATTGCAGCAGCAGAAATAAAACTCCAACTCGTGATTTCAGTGTTCTGTTCTCTTCTAAACTTCCCCCAAAGTATCCGTAACCCCTCTATGACTCATACCCAGGCTATATATACACAACAACAACCCTAAATCTCGATTAAATCTCCTCTTTTCTTCGGCAGAAAGTCTCGGAATTTTCCACTTTCCAAACTCTTCTCTACGCGTTTCTTAGCCGTACAGATCATTCCAGTCCCTCTATTAGATTGATATGAATCTCAGGAAAGATTATCTTGCCTCAAATCTCCCATAACTGCCAAATATAATCAAACAAAATCCCGTGAAAAACTTCACCTCCCTGTTTTGCTCCAACTCGAGTTTTAGCCAATTTGGATTCAAACAAACGGCTATACCAGGCCTGTTAGGCTCTAACAGGTCCAGTCCACCAAAATCTCGTGATTGAATCTCCTTAAATCCTCCCAAAAATGCGAACCCTAATCTGCTTCACGTCTGCACAAGTTTTCCCGCCAGAAAAAGATTTGAATTTTGGGAAGAAGCTGGTCGCCCCCTATCCTCGGCTGGAGTGTAAATAACAGCTGTCTCGGGGGGTGCCCCTTAGTAATTTGGGTACCCCTTATCAAAAATGAGGGTCCGAATAGTAAGTGTCCTCCGGGTGCAACTTTTCGAGCCGATTTTTCCAAAAATATTTATTGGCCAAAAATACCTACACACACATAAAATACCATAATAAGTACAAAAATGAGCACTATCAAATTATAGAATCGAGACAAATTAGACACAAAAATGTGTTATCAAATACCCCCAAACCTATTATTTGCTAGTTCTCGAGCAAAAATAAAACAAAAATAAAATCCTAACTCACTGTCGCAGGCATCGTCGATTGCATTTAGCGTACGCAATAAGCCTTTAAACCCCTAGGTGGCCCTAGTGGCCGAGTTATAGTCTCGGGAGGGTTTTCCAGAGGTGTACCCACAAAACCTTTACACTCCAGACTCTAGCTATCTACGCAGAACCTTGGAAGGCACTAAAGAATCTCCTTGGTTGGCATACTTATTGACTACATGAGGAAGTTCCCTGATGCGAAATTCCAATTGTTGTACACGAGTTTGCACTCAAGCATACTAAAATTCATATATAAGTGACAGAGCTCTACTCAGATAGTTTCTGGACATCATAACCGGAGTCAACCAATCACATGGATAGATTAAGAAGATGGATGTAGAGAAAAACGTAGATGGTTTTTATGTTGACTAAGGTGAACGGTGTTTCTCATATCTGTCTGAAGGCCACTGCCAAAACAAACCTATCCTAATGGACTGAGATCTTTGATGCGGACTAATATCAACACACTTTGGCATATACAAGGGTACCAATGGTCGAAAATCCTAACTCTAGGTCAACACAACCGCATATACAAGGGTTCCAGGTGGTCGACTTTATTGAATTTATTCCTGGTTGGTCTGATGGTCTGGTCTTAATTTTTTTTTTTTTTTTTTTTTTTTTTTTTTCAATCACTCTATTTCACCCTAGCAGTGGTAACAACTTGAATCGTGAGCCCCACCTAATCACTTAGACAAACATATTTTGAAGAAAACAAACAAAAAATAGAAGTGAAAAGGATTCAACGAGATATGGCGAAACTACCATGTTTTTTTCTTTAATTTGTAATTGCAGGAAATCCTACAATACACACCTCACAAGAATTCATAATATCTAGCACATATATAAGATCAATAATCAATCTCTTTATTAATTGAGTTAGAAATTTTACAAGAAGGAAGTGAAATCAAGAATGTAATTGCTACTCTAGACTTTCTCTCTCCTCTAAACTTTCTCTCCACTCTCGAAAAAGATCTCTCTTCTTTCTTAAGCCTGTTCGGCTCTTTATATAGGACATTACATAGTGGATGACAGCTAAGCTGTCCTTTATTTTCGGATCTGACTTGCGACACGCTCGCAAGTATTCAAATGTTAAATCTCGCAATGCTCCTAAATCTCGCCAGGTCTTCACATCTTTCTCGTGTTCAGGCTGTCGTTATCCGTTGCGTCATTTATATTACTTATCTGCGATATCTTCGCAATGTGTCGTTTATGGATTTCGCAAGGGTCTTGGTGTTGCGATATTCTGATCCTACATCTTGCCTCTTCTCATATCTTCTCTGCGAAGGAGAGAATGTCATGAGAATTGGTACTTTTAAAATGCCGCAGTTGTTCATTTTTTCATATTTTTCTGTATTGACATGATTTTGTACTTTTACGCAGAATTTATTACACGTATCTCTTCCTCATTACATTTCTTGGTCTTTTTCAACTGCTTTTTCTCAACCGTTCATGTCTACTCTTCACATTAAATGTGTTTGCCTTTTCGAGAAACCTTCAGTCTATATATACTTTTCTTACTCCTATCTTCTTCTTTTTTACTTTCCTTCTTGTTTTCTCTGCGACCTTTCTTCAACATCTCTCTGTAACTTCCGTTTCTGCTACTGTAAATCTTTTCCTTTTCACTTCCTTTGATCTTCAATTTCTCTTCATTCCCATACTTTGAAAATGCCTCCAGTTGGTCGTGAATATGAAACTTCTCTGGACAAAGTGCAGAAAGATTTCGAAGAGAAGGGTTTCGTATTAACCACCATTCCCAATCAAGAATCTAAATCCATTCTTTCTGCCAAATTGTTTGCTGATCATCATTGTGATGGTCAGGAAATCATAATTTCGCTAGGTCAGATTCTCGCTGCCCTTCCCATTCCTCTCTATGGCCCTGATCTTCCCTTATTTTATGAAATTCTTGCTCATGCGAAATTCTCGCGAGCCATCTACCAACTGAGCGGGGATTGTATCCGCTTAATGCTTGAGTTCGCCAACCGTGGTGCTGGTAAGGGATCTATTTACCCAAAAGAAGTCGAGAGATCCTAAATTTGTGGACTTAGAGATATTCGCCGAAAAACATACGGTGGAAAGTTTCTTGAAAACTATGAAGTAATAAATATGAAGAATGATAAAACTTCATTTGGGGTGCTCGCTTGAAGAGAATTGAGAATGTCGCGGCGATAAAATACTTATGCAAGATATCGACTGGCATTCTGGCAAGAACAATGTTCCTCGTCATTCTAAAGACGACAGATGGTGCGTCTTTCCGTTGGTTTTGAAAGGACCTTACATTTCAGGTTCACATGTGCTCCCTGCGAATCTCACCAATTATCAACCTTGGGTTTTTAATTGGCCTGAAAAAGCAAAAGAGGTATACTTCCTAAATTTCGCTCAGTTTATAATCTTCACTCCTTTTTATACCTATTAATCTTGCGAAATTTTCAGATTATCAAGTTGAGAAAGAGCTACAAAAGAAATGCTAAGGCAAGTACCCTAGCAGCACTCCGTTCGATCATGGATGAAGTAAGAAATACTCCCTCCGTTCCGATTTACTTGGCGTTGTAGAGTTTTTCACGGAGATTAAGAAATATCAGAGAGAATAAAATCTTCCCAATTCTACCCATATTAATTCTTTTTAAAAATTTAAATGGCCTAGTTTTTAGTTTCTAGATTCTAGGAATATTTATCAATCCCGTAGTGATTTACTTGGGATGTGCTACCAAATTCTCCATCATTTTGGAACATAATAAAAAATAGAGTAGATTTAAATATTAGAGTACTGATTACAATAAAAATTAATGATATTGTGTGATTCCAAAGCAAGGGCAAATCAGTGAGAATATGAGAAAAATACTAAAACTATCATCTATTTTGGAACACAAAACAATCCCTAAAACATCAAGTAAAATGGAACGGAGGGAGTACTTTTCTTTATTATTTTTAACAATATTGTTGCCTCTGTTTCTTATCTTCATTCGTGTGCGAAGGTTGGTGCTGAAGTTACTGAAGAAGAAGAAAGTTCTAAGGTTGCGAAGACCAAAAGCAAGGGTAAAGGTTCTCTTCGCAGGGAGAAGTCTACTGCCCCACCTTCAAAGAAACGAAAGATTCAGTCCAGCGAAAGTTCTGATGATGAAGATGATGATGATGTTGATACTTCTCTTGCAAAGGAGAATTCTCCAACTGAATCTTCTATGGCGCAACTGTCTAGCATCTTCTCTGACTCCATGCAAGGAATTGGAGATGATCGTCTCTCTAGTACGTGCAAAGCTCTCGCGAGTATCTGTGATGCTCCTTTACTAGAGGGTGATGATTCTCTTCGTGGGCTCTCCAGATCAGTGACTCCCAGCTTTCTAAATTCGCTTGGTGTCTTGGTATGTCTTTGTTCCCTTATTTCTTCATAATTTCGATTTTAAGTTATATCTTGATAATTTCTTTACTTTCCTTTATAGTCCGGGAGAGCTTCCTTCGTTGTTGCCTAAGATCTTGAGAAAAGGCGCAGTATTCTCGAAAAGAAGAATCTTCAACTTCGCGAGAAAAATAAAGAATTGGAACTGAAGCTGCTGCTCTTCGCAAGAGAAATGAAGAATTTGAAACTGAAGATGCTACTCTTCGCGAGAAGACCAAGCAACTAGAAGTTGATTCTTCCACTCAGAAGAATAAGATATCTAGTCTTCAAAGCGCCAACTAACAACTTTATGGTATGAGACTCTTCTCTTTTCATTTGTTTTGTTCTCACATTATCTTCCCTTATCTGACTTACCATTTTCGCAGACGTTTATAACCTTTCTGATGAAGCCATTCTTCTTCACTCATTCCCTGATCCTATGGATGACAATGCTCTTCTTGATCACCTCAACGATTCTTTGAATAATTTTTCAAATAACAAGATTAAATCTCTTCCTCTAAACGAACTTCAATCCAACTTTCGCCTTTTAGAAATTGATCATAGATCTAGTTTAGGCTTAGCCAACCAATTTAAATGTCTATATCTTAGTTCTAAAGAGAAAATTAATACTTTAAGGAAGAAAATCAGTGATCTCATAGATGACAAAGATCGCATTGCTAGTCAAGGTGCTCAAGCATTAGCGAAATTCCAAAAAAACTATTCTTGAGGTTCAAATTGAACGGGATGAATCCATCCGCAAAAATGTTATTCTTAGCGAAAGAGAGAATCAACTTCGCTCCCTTCTCTCATAAACAATGACGATGAATTCGCTTAGGCAGCGAAGGTTCTAGATGATGCCAGAAATAATTTAGGTGTTAATGTTAGTCTTCAAGCTGAGCATACGGCCTTGATTAGGGATATGATTTCTGACAAAGAAGGTTGTTAATCATTCTTCTTTATTTAACTGTTTGTTTTTATGGAATTGTCATTAAGTTCTTGATTCATTGTCATATGTTCGCGAGTCGAGGAGAGATTTCGCAAAAGAATTGAAGAACTTGAATCTGAGAAGGAGCAGCTCGCAAAGGACTTTTCTTCTCGAGATGACAAATATTCTAGATTGAAGAAGCAACTACAAATTACTGTTGCGAATTTCAAGAATGATGCTATTCTTTTTCGCAATCAAACTAATAAGATGGTCTGTGACGACAACATCATTCCTCATTCTTCATACCCTTGCCTCCTTGATGAAATCCCTGAGAATGTGCCTTCTTTGGATATCTCTGACAGCGATGCTAGCGAAGAAGAGGAATCTCATAAAGATGAAGAAATAGAAGGATCTGATGAAGATGAAGAAAATGAAGAAGAAGAAACAAGCAAGAAATAGTTCTGTTTTCTTCCTTATCTTTTTGTAATATCTGTATATCCATTCTTTTAATCTTCTATTTTTGTAGTCTTTTCCTGCGAATTTCTTGGATCTTCAAGTTCTAACTTTGTTTTTCCTTTCTGCACATGTTAAAAGAGCAATTCTTTTTTGCAATATAATTAATCAATATATTATCAACTTTTCAATTTATGAGCGCGTAAATCTATCATATGAAGACAAATAACATGTTTTTATTCTATACATTCCCATACTTGCCTCTGTTATTTGCATTCAAATGAGAGATTAAGCAAGTTAGTTTCGAATAATGATGTGTATTCATGCCTCAATCTCGCAGCTGTTGCTGCTGAATTTTCGCAAGTAAGGAAATCTTGGTTTCTTCCAAGATTTCCTTTTTTCTTGTTCCCTTATGTGGTCTTATTTTGCCTTCCTAGTTAAAGGTCTTATTGCGCCACCTCTTGTCATTGCGACAAAATCGCGGGACCTCTTTGCATTTGCATGCAAAAACCCATTGATCTTGCCTTAACCTTTTCTTTAAAATTTTTGTTGCGACAATATGACAGGCCTAAAAATTCTTGTGAAAATAAAGCCCCATGACATTGCCGTCTTGCGACGAGATCGCAGGACGTCCTTACACTTTCATGTACTGACCCATTGATCTCGTCTTATCTTTGTCTTTTGTATTATTGCCTCTTCAGGATTGTCGCACAAATATGACAAGCCTAAATTTCCTTGCGAAAATAAAGCCTCATGACATTTGCATCTTAAGACATTTATCAGCTCCCTAATGGAGGGTGCCGCCCTGATCTTCCCCCTGGTTGCCCCTTCAAGGAGACGTACTTCTGCCATACAAGGCTAGCTCCTCCCATCCGGTATTAACAACAACCAGTTGTTTTCGCAGCCTCTTATCCCTTTTTCCTATAGGGCTTATGGTTACGAGATTGCACCCTAAATGGAGTTTTCTTCGGGCCGAGTGCAGCATAAGCCAAGACTTGCCAAGAATGGCCGAGACACTTCAAATTCCCCAGGCACTCTTGGCTCAACCGTGTACCTCGGCGCCTTGGTCAAATGATGACTCCTTAGAAGAGGACCTCGGTCGTCCAATCTAAGTCATAAGCTTAGATTGAAATCCAAGGTACCTCCCCTGGATGGGATTTATTGACCCCAATTCTCCATGACTCAGGTTCCAGGGGTGGTGTAACCTTTTCCCTGAGCCATGAAATAGGTACCCCCTTCTATGACGTACTTTAGGTCTTACATTTGCCTCTTGCGAAATTTTGATTTCGCGAACTAGGGTGAACGCCATAGTTGGTTCGCCTCTATCTGATTAATTTGTTGATTCTTCTGCATATAAATTCTTTTGTAATTTCACAATCTCATCTTTATCATTCATAAAATATATTCTCTTCTTCTGCATATCATCTCTGCTATTCATAAAAAAGATTTTCATAATCAATTATTTATTTATTTATTATTATTTTTCTTTAAGATCGAACCAATCATACATTTTTCTTTCACCTCCCAATTTCTACTTTGGCAGTCAACAAGTACATTCATTGTTTAAGTCTCTTATTTCTGCCACTTTCTGCCTCTGTATTTTTTAATTTTTCTGTCATTTTCTTGTCTGTTGCGAAGCCTTCGCCACTTCTTATCTTCATCATATATTGGTTTCGCAGCATTTCGTCTTCTCTCTGTTCTATTACATCTACCATCAATCTTTCACCTTTTTGTTTTTCTTTGATGTTGTGTTTCCAATTCTTCTTCTTCGCAGCTCTTTCTTCGCAAGATTCTATACCAATTTCATAACACTTCTTTCCTTCAACCCAATCTCCTTTTATGATGCCAACACCAGTGGGATGAGGGAACTTGATACATTGATGGAAAGTCGATGCCACACCTAAAATCTCATGTAACCAAGGTCGTCCAATCAGTGCGTTGTATGGTGATTCCACATCAACTACACAGAATAA
Source organism: Papaver armeniacum (assembly GCA_023531295.1). NCBI lineage: Eukaryota > Viridiplantae > Streptophyta > Magnoliopsida > Ranunculales > Papaveraceae > Papaver > Papaver armeniacum. Next base: position 64,511 of record JAJJWW010010808.1, on the reverse strand, counting down.
AATTTCATAGGATAATCCTTTCAGTGGAATTCGCATATGAACTTCTCCTTTTGGTTTATTTGCAGTACCGTTAAAACCATAGATTTTGTACGTTGAAGTCATTAGATCTTCATCTTTCCCTCCCATAGTTTTATAAGTATGATAAAAAAGAACATTCACGGAACTTCCAGTATCGATCAAAATTCTGTTGATTGCCCATGAATTTTCGGCTTCATCATCTTCATCCTCGCTAGATTTTGGGTTAATCTCCAATCTTACCACTAATGGGTTGTCGTGCATTTCTCCACCCTCAGGTACTTCTTCTACGGTAAAAGAGATAGTCTTCTTTTGCCATTCTTCCAGTGGCGATGTCTTCGCAATGTTCATTATTTCTCTATCATCGGCATCTCTTGCGAAAACCCTGATGAGAGTGTTATCGTGAAAATCTTCAATCGTCTTGTATGAATGTACGATAGAATTACAAAACAGATTCTTTGCCTTTGCGCCAACTTCAATCACAAATGTTTCTCTTTCTTTTGCTATGTTTTCTTTGCGAATATCTGGAGGAGGTGGTAAGGCTTGAGTTTGCGTTTGTCCTACTAGAAAGTGATTTAATTTTCCCTGATCTATCATCCTAATAATGATTCTCTTTATATTTCTGCAGTCATTTGTTGTATGTCCATGGAAATGATGATAAGAACAAAATTCATTACTTCTGTAGCTTGGAGGTGGTTCACTCCCCATGTTCCATGGCGCGGGTATGTTTTCCATTAGGATTATAGCTTCCCATATCTTCTCCACACTAGCATTCAAAGGTGGCATTTTGATTTCTTCCCATATTGTCTTGTGACTTCGCTGTCCTCTGTGATAGTTTTGTCTCGGACCTCCATAAGTTTCTTGCAGCTGATCAAGTCTTTGGATTTTGTTATTTCCACCACGGCTATAGAAGTTTCTCTCTCTCTCGAATTCTTCTTGATCATGACTCCCCATAGCTACTAGTTTTTGCTGATTATCATCCATTATCCTCTCTTGTTGCCCTTGCGAGGTGCTCTCCACTATATTTATTAACTTGGGTAACAAGCTTGCATTCGCTGCTCTTGAACTTGTGTTCGCAATGGGGTATGATTCCATCTCATTTTGCTTTTCCTCAAGAGCAATATACTCCTCCTAAAGTTCTCGCAACTCAGTCATTGTGATTGTATTCTTGATTCTGAAAATTTGAATGTATAACAGATTGGTTGCGAACATAGCGTTGATGAATGACAGAATGAGATATCTTTCGTCCACACGATTAGCCATATCACTACACATTGTTTACCACCTCACAGTTGGATGCTTCAAACTTTCGCCAACTCTTTGCTTCAAACCAAATACATCTTCAATGCCAGGTCGCGAGGAATTGTTACTGATATATGTCCCTAAAAATATAGCTTGTAAGTGGTTGAAAGATGTTATAGTATTCTTTGGCAAACCTTCAAACCATTTTAATGCCTCTCCTGTTAAACTTTATGCAAAATATTTGCATAATATTGCATCATGGTTCTCCCATTGTAGCATACATCTCATATAAGCTTTGATGTGTTGGACTGCACAAGTTGTTCCATCAAAAATGCTGGTTAACGCAGGTAAATTGCATTTTGGGGGTATTCCTCCTAATTGTACTTCTTGTGTGAATGGAGTTTTCGCAGCTTCCTCTATGGCTTCATCCAATTGTTTCTTACCTCCTTCTCTTTTATTATTTATCATTCCTCTCATTTCCGCTAACTCTCTCAAAATTTGCTCATTTATACCAGAATTTGGATCCATTGGCCTTTTTAATTCCGCCTCTCTTCTTCTGCATTCATCTCTGTTTTGACTTTCTTGTTCATCATTTTCCTCTCGTCTTTCTCTGCGATCTTCTCTTTCACTTCTTTCATGAATTCGCACACCGTTATATCTCTCATTTTCTCCTCTTTGCCGCCTTTCAGTTCTCCTTTGCACTCTATCATATTCTTCATTGATATTAACATTATTGCGATTTCGCTCACGCCTCCTTTCTCGATTATCATGATTATTCTGTCGAATAGCCTCTTGTAGCTCTTGTTCTTCCACTTTTGCTCTTAGTCTTTCTCTCTCGTGAGCTAGATGTGCTTGTTTAGTATAGTGTCTTTCAATTTCATCTTCAATTACTCGTTCATTTCTTTGTATTTCTCTCCCATGTAATATTCTCCTTCCTTCTTCCTGATTTTCTTCGCCATCTTGATTATTTCGCCCCTGACGGTGTCTATTTCCCTGATTTCTATCATTTTGCCCATTTTGAAGAGTTTCAGCACGTTGGATATAACGATCTTCCATTATTTCTCTTCCTTCGCGATGTTCTTCGCCTGGTTTTTGTATTCCCTCTCGAGTTTCTTCATTAGCATTTTCTATAGGCAAATTTTGTCTTATTTCTTCTCTAACTGATCTTGAACTTGATCTTGTAGTGCTTCTTGACCTTCTATTTTATAATATCATATTTTCCATCCTCAATTCATGATTTTGCCTTGTCAAATTCGCACGTTCTTCTGCTTCTAACTGCCTTTCTTCATGTATTGTTTGCCTCAATGCCTCTAATGCTGCAATCTCATCATTTCCATGAATTATTCCTCCAATTACTTCTTGGTCTCTCTCCTCTTTTCCATTGCCTCCTAATTGATGCTCTTCTCCCATTTCATCTACATAATCTGATCGCCAAGTATGTACACTCACTCTGTCATAATCCACAGTTCTATTTTGTATTGGTGTACGTTGAATTGGTGGTTGAACTCAATTTTCTCCATTGTTCCTTGTATTCATTGTTGAAGATTCCCCCATCTCGTCTCTCCCTTCTCCAGCAAGTCTCCTACTCCTTCTAACAGTTGTTGGTCATTTTGATGCATGCCTTCTTCTAGCCATTTTCCGATCTTAGTGAATTGTTGAAAATTATATGAAATTCCTTCCCTATTACTCCAAATTCTTTCAAATCACAATATCAATCTTCAATCATTCCTTGTTTCTAGCGCCATATGTAATTGCAGGAAATCCTACAATACACACATCACAAGAATTCATAATATCTAGCACATATTTAAGATCAATAATCAATCTCTTTATTAATTGAGTTAGAAATTCTACAAGAAGGAAGAGAAATCAAGAATGTAATTACTACTCTAGACTTTCTCTCTCCTCTAAACTTTCTCTCCACTCTCGAAAAAGATCTCTCTCCTCTCTTAAGCCGGTTTGGCTCTTTATATAGGACATTACATAGTGGATGACAGCTAAGCTGTCCTTATTTTCGGATCTGACTTACGACACGCTCGCAAGTATTCAAATGTTAAATCTCGCAACGCTCCTAAATCTCGCCAGGTCTTCACATCTTTCTCGTGTTCAGGCTGTCGTCATCCGTTGCGTCATTTATATTACTTATCTGCGATATCTTCGCAATGTGTCGTTTATGGATTTCGCAAGGGTCTTGGTGTTGCGATATTCTGATCCTACATAATTCTAACACCTGAGCTCTGTGCTTTTATGAATAGACTCTTTAGATGTTTCCATCTAATCAGATTGGTTCCTCAACTCCTACAACCAAAATGCTTCCATCCACTTAGATTGGTTAGTGCCATCCTTAATAAGCATAAATTTCTAGACTCTGGAGTTTATTTATTGTAACAAAAAGGTAACAAAAGGTAACAAAAGTTTCTACCCCACCCCCAAACTTAAATCTAACATTGTCCTCAATGTTTCTAATTAAAGAACAGTACCAAAAATATAAGTAACATGAGGAAATAGTAAAGAGAGAAGTCGGAAAGATAGTACCTGGGTGAAGTGTAACCAAAAACCTACAAAAATAATATACAACATACAAACCGCCTCGATGGTCAATCAAGGTAAACAGGGTCCTCCAGAGGGACCTCCTCAATATCACCTGTAGGAAAAGGCTCTAAAAAGGTCTTCAATCGCTGACCGTTAACCTTTGAAGAACTACTACCATCTGGTGTCTCAATCTCAATAGCGCCATGAGGAAAAACAGTACGGATCACAAAAGGACCGGTCCACCGAGAGCGCAACTTCCCGGGGAATAGATGCAAACGAGTGTCATACGGAAGAACTTTTTGACACGGAGAAAATGACTTCCGTAAAATATTCTTATCATGCACAAGTTTCATTTTGTTCTTATACTCCTTAGCACTATCGTATGCATCTCTACGAATCTCGTCCAACTCATTGAGCTAGAGCTTTCTGTGAGCTCATGCCTTGTCAAGTGAAAAGTTTAGCTGCTTAATAGCCCAATAGGCTCTATGCTCTAACTCGACAGGAAGGTGACATGCCTTGCCAAATACTAGACGATAAGGTGACATTCCAATGGGTGTCTTAAACGCAGTACGATAAGCCCATAAGGCATCAGTAAGCCTCGACGACCAGTCTTTTCTGTTGGGATTAATTGTTTTCTCTAAAATACGCTTAATTTCCCTATTGGAGACCTCTACCTGACCACTAGTCTGTGGGTGATATGGGGTTGCTACTTTGTGGGTAATACCATATTGTTTCATTAAAAGAGCGAACGGTCTATTATAAAAATGTGAACCTCCATCACTAATTATAGCTCGCGGCGTACCAAAACGTGTAAGTATGCTCTCTTTCAAAAACTGGACTACGAACCTGTGGTCATTTGTTTTACACGGAACCGCCTCAACCCACTTAGACACATAGTCTACAACGACAAGTATGTAAAGATAACCAAAAGAATTAGGAAATGGACCCATAAAATCAATGCCCCACACATCAAAGACCTCAATCACTAAAATAGGGTTCAAAGGCATCATATTTCTACGGGAAATGGTTCCTAACCTCTGGCAACGCTCACAAGAAACACAATGACTATGGGAGTTTTTAAACAACGAAGGCCAGTAAAAACCACACTGCAATATTTTAGCAGCGGTCTTCTTAGCACTAAAATGACCCCCACATGCATGTTCATGACAAAAGGATATAATCTTTGGACTGGTCACTCTCGGGCACACATCTCCTAATAATATGGTCCTGGACAATACTTAAACAGATAAGGATCGTCCCAAAAGAAATGCTTAACCTCGGCTAAAAACCTAGAACGATCTTGCTTACCCCAATGTTGAGGCATCCGACCAGTAACAAGATAATTCACTATATTCGCATACCAAGGTGATTGGGAAACAGAGAACAATTGTTCATCATGAAAGCTATCCCTTATAGGAAGGGAATTATTAGGGGAACTAATAACTAGCCTAGACAAGTGGTCTGCTACTACATTTTCGGCACCCTTTTTGTATCTAATGTGTGGACAAAATTCTTGTAACAAAAGGATCCACCTAATCTTCTAGGTTTGGTATCCTTCTTAGACAAAAGGCATTTCAAAGTAGCATGATCAGTATAGATTACGATCTTAGAACCTAATAGGTAGGATCTAAACTTATCCAAGGCAAACACGATGGCTAACAGTTCCTTCTCGGTAGTTGTATAGTTCATTTGGGCATCATTCAGAGTTTTGCTAGCATAGTAAATCACATGAAGTAATTTGTTTTCTCGCTGACCTAGCACAACACCTATAGCATAATCAAGCATCACACATAATTTCAAAGGGTAGGTTCCAGTTAGGTGCCTGGACTATTGGGGCAGTAGTGAGTAAATTCTTAAGCTTCTCAAAAGCCTCTAAACAAGAATCATCAAAGACAAACTTAACATCTTTTGCTAGCAAATTGCAAAGAGGTCTAGAAATCAAGCTAAAATCCTTAATGAATCGACGGTAAAAACCTGCATGCCCTAGGAATGACCTAATATCTTTTACGGTTTTTGGGACCTGTAAAGTCTTAATAAGGTCAACTTTGGCTTTATCTACCTCTATAACCATTGAAGAAACGATGTTCCCTAACACAATTCCTGATTTAATCATGAAATGGCATTTTTCCCAATTAAGCACTAAATTCTTTTCCTTACACCTAGTCAACACTAATGTCAAATGATGCAAGCACTCATCAAAAGATGAACCAAACACTGAAAAATCATCCATAAAGACCTCTAGAAACCATTCCACCATATCGGAAAATATGCTCATCATACAACGCTGAAAAGTTGCAGGGGCATTACATAGCCCGAAAGGCATGCGTCTATACGCAAAGGTACCAAAGGGACAGGTAAAAGTGGTTTTCTCTTAGTCTTCTGGGGCAATAACGATCTGATTATAACCAGAGTAGCCATATAAGAAGCAATAATGACTATGTCCAGCTAATCTCTCTAGCATTTGGTCGATAAAAGGAAGGGGAAGTGATCCTTCCTTGTGACCTTGTTCAATTTCCTATAGCCGATCTGACACGCCATCTCGTGGTCACTCGGGTTGGGATTAACTCATTATTATCATTCTAGACTACGGTGATACGATTTCTTGGGGACAACACAGAACAGGGCTGACCCACTTCTTTGTCTTGAAATTGGGTAGATAATACCCGCATCTAACAACTTAAGCACCTCTTTTGAACTACTTCTTTCATGTTAGGGTTCGATCAACGTTGCATCTCCCTAGAAGGTTTGGAGTCTTCCTCTAAATGAATCGATGCATACACACGGTAGGACTTATGCCCTTAATGTCTGCTATAGTCCACCCTAAAGCTTCCTTATTGTCTTGAAGTACTTTTACTAGCCTACTTTCCTGATCACTATCCAAATCAAAAGCTACAATCACAGGTAAAGTCTCAGATGGGCCTAAAAACACATACTTTAGAGTGTCGGGTAGTGGTTTTAGGTCCAACTTAGGAGGCTTTTCTAAAGAAGGAATTAAGGTAGTCTCAGAAACTGGTAATGGTTCGAATCTAGCTTTCCATCTATCAGTGTCTAACACAGGGGTAGAATCTAATAGAGCATTCACTTGTTCAATAATGCTATCGTCATCAAAATCTAAACCAAAATGGGATAAACAACTTTCTAATGGGTCTTCAGACAAAATGTTTGGTAATGACTCCTGAACTAAGGCTTCTATCATATTCACCTCTTCAACACATGTGTCATCTAGCTCATAAGGTAGCTTACTGACATTAAAAATGTTCATCTCCATATTCATATTACCAAAAGATAAATTCATCACACCATTTCGATAGTTAATGATCGCATTAGACGTAGCTAAAAATGGGCGACCTAATATCACAGGTATTTGGTTTTCCGAGTTAGGGACATGTTGGGTATCTCGGACAACAAAATACATTGTATAAATAAACCTATCGACCGCAATAAGAACATCCTCTATAACACCATGAGGAATTTCAACGGACCTATCATTCTAACTGCAATGTCATCAGAGTAGGTTTCATTTCACCAAGTCCTAGGCTGTAAGTACACATGGTACGACGGTAAGTTCACACTGTTGGCTCCTAAGTCAAGTAAAGCTTTTTCTACCGGTGTTTACCTATTGTACAAGCAATGGTAGGGGAACACAGGTCTTTGTACTTTGGAGTTGTGGTGTTCGAATGATTGAACTTACATGACTAGCTAAAAAGGCTTTCTTATGGACTCTAAGTTTTAGCTTTCGCGTACACATATCCTTAAGAAACTTGGCATAAGCAGGAATTTTCCTAATTGCATTTAATAAAGGAAGGTTTATGGTAACTTGCTTAAAAACCTCCAATATGTCATTAAAGTTCGATTCCTTCTTTGTTGGTACTAATAGTTGGGGAAACGGGGCTCTAGGCACGAGAATCGGACCTCTCGGGAACCGAATTGGCATCATCGGAAATTTTATCGGTCCCTCGGCTAGTGGTGGTCTGAGGGTGAGATCTGAGGGTGAACTACGGTATGTTCACTATCGGGCATGGTTACCGATTGTCTACCACTCTACCACTCCTAAGGGTTCTAATAGCATTCAAGCGATTCGATGTTTTTGCACCTACTTCATGAACTCCTCTAGGATTGGGATTAGTCTGACTAGGGAACCTTCCATTATCTCTCTCACTTAAGGTCTTAGATATTTGGCCGACTTGAAGTTCTAACTTAGCAAGAGTCTGAGCATTTGTTTGAAAGTTCTGCTTGGTTTCCTGTTGAAAACTAACATGGCTCTGTGCTAACATTTCCTAAGTTTTTGCTAACATCTTAATAGATTCCTCTAAGATAGTCGTTTTATTTTACTGGGCACGAAGAATTCTTAGTGTAACCAAAACACTGGGGAGCATTAGAATTACTAAAGCGACCTTGACTCGGCCCTTAGACCACGAAAAGTTCGGATGGTTTCTCCAACCAGGATTATAGGTTTCTGAATATGGGTTAAACTTTTGACAGTTATCAAATCTAGTGTTATTATAGAGAGCATTGGCTTGCTCTTCATTATTCTGGCCTTCCCAAAAAGGTTCCAATCTACCACTAGTGTGACCCACTTCTAAAGCTTCTAACCTTTTTGCTATTGCAGCAATTTTGGCATCTGATTCAAAGCCTCCTTCTACCCTATTAACGTTTCCTCTGCCTAGAAGAATTGTTTTCCGGGGTTCCCTATTATTTTCCCATTGTTGGGTCTTTTCGGAGATTTCATGCAAATATGTCATCGCCTCATCAACTGTTTGGTTTTCAAACCCACCTGTACACATAGATTCTACTGTGGTTGTAGTGGAATAATCTAAACCCTCATAAAGGATCTGAACTAACCTAATCCTTTTCTAAACCATGATGAGGAAATTAGGCTAATAAATCATTGAACCTTTCCAAATACCTATACAAAGATTCTCCCTCCTGTTGAGAAAACGTGCAGATTTGCGTCCTAATAGACGATGTTTTGTGCCTAGGGAAAAACTTGTTCAAAAAGGCAGATGTGAGTTGTTCATATGTTTCAATTGAACCAGAAGCCAAACTATATGGCCACAATTTAGCTTTATCTTTCAAGGAAAAAGGGAATAACCTAAGTTTCAAAGTATTATCATCAAGGTTTCTAATCTTTAGGGTACTACAAATTTCCTCAAAGTCCCTAACATGGAAATAGGGGTTTTCATTTTCTTTCCCTAAGAAGATTGGGAGCAAACAGAAAAGTCCCAGTTTAAGTTCATAATTTGCTTCTGTTTGACTAACTTTGATACACGAGGACGAGTAGTCTAGTCGGGTTCAACAAAGCTTTCAAAGTTGCCATTTCTGGCACTATCAGAATATTAGGGATTGTCTCCCCAAACGGACGTTCAAAACGGACTCTTCAAAAATCGGACTTTCTAAATTGAGGTAATCGAGACGCTTAGAAAGGGCGTCTCTTTTACGTTCCGGCATGCAAAAGAATAAGGAAGGGGATTCTATGCAATCAAAAAACAAGGCTGACTCAACCAAATCAAACCTATTGATTTCTAGCAAACAAAAAGCATGATGGCTCCACTTAGATTGTTTCTAGACCAGCTTCTAATCCTTCGAAAGGGAATTCGTTACAATTTAAGCAAACCCCTCTGGAATCAATCCGAGTCAAAGTAAGTTGAATAGAGGAGAGGGAAGCTCGGTGGAGATTTGATACCCAAGGCCTCACCGGAATAACAAGGCGGCGCAGCCACGCATTCAACTCACAGAAACCATCATGAACTTCGAAGTATGCTTAAAAGAGTAACCAATATTTTTCGAATGACTTTCCTATTAAGCTCGTTACCTTATTGGTCTCGTTCTAGTCAAAATTTTAAGGCTTAGGTTCGCGTAGGTTACGTGTTCCTAAGGCGGGCAAGAAGAGAACGGTGATGAAATCCGAACCCTTATCTTGTATGGCCAGGCCTTTCCCTTTACTAGAAAATTAAAGCAGCCATATTCAAGTCCTCAGCATATATGCAAACGAAGGAAGACAGTAACTCGCTGACAGGGGATTCGCGAGTGTTCAGAATCTTACCTCCCGTTCCAGACGGGGATGAATCGGTTGTAGTCGACTCGGGCCACTGACTCCTATGTCAGTGTACGAACCCAAGGTGCGGAGACAATATCGTAATTGTCCTCCTTCTCTGCAAACAGTTTATATTTAAAGTACCCTTCCGTAGGGTAAAAATAAAAATAATGTCCAAAGTCCAAAAGTCCAAAGTCCAAAAAGAAAAGAAAAATTACAAAAATAATAAACCCTAATACAATTTTTTTTTTCTTTTTCTTTTTTCTAAAAATAAACAAACCCTAAAAACAAAATAACTAAAATAAAATTATCTTCTTTTCCGTTCTTTTCGCTTTAATCTTTAGCTCCAAGTCTTTACGAAATCACCAAACTCCTTGGCTCAATTTTCTTTATGATCCAGAACCTGTAGACAAAAGATAAATACCCAAAAACGTAAAAAAGAACAAAAACAAAAAAAAACAAAAAAAAATAATATCTAAAACCCTAAAAACAAGTCCGCGTCGGCTGCGCCAAAAATTGATGTGATTGTATAAGTGGTAAATAAGATGTCGTTCTCTCGAACTTGTGAAGGATTTTTTTTAGACTTAAATTCAAAACTAAAATAGAAAACACACTAAAAATTATAGCAAACTTAGACAAAGATGATATCAATATTAAAAGAAACACTGAGGCTAAGATTCCCCTATTTTCCAAGTTCAAAGTGATTAAACCAATACTTATATTTATGCAATTTTCTTGTTTAATTTGATTCTAAAATATTGCAACAAGTAGATTTTCAAAAGTAATAATTGTAAATACCAAGTATGAAGCATCAAAAGTCTTAAAACTAAGCATACTCCATCAAAATAGATCACAATCACTCAAATAAAAATCATATTCAATAATAGTTCAAGGCAAATAATCATATAATAATTGCAAATAAAAAGATAAAATAGAATATACCACTTTTTGTTGGAAAAATAGCTTCCTCTATCGCCTCAGCAATGGGGTTTAGCTCCTCATATTAATCATGTCTCAAAATATGTGTTTGTTGCTCAAAAGTTGATTAAAAAAGTGAAAAGTAATAACACAGACTGTTTGCAACGGTGTATCGGCGTTACAAAATAGCTGTTACAATGGAACTGTTACGGAAGACTGTTGTAAACACTGTTGGTAAACGATACTTAGGTTCTGCCGTTGAATAGCGATAGTTATGCTGCGCATGAGTTCCTTGTGCGTCTTATGTTCTTCGTGTTCTTGGTATTGCAGCAGCAGAAGTAAAACTCCAACTCGTGATTTCAGCGTTCTGTTCTCTTCTAAACTTCCCCCAAAGTATCCGTAACCCCTCTATGACTCATACCCAGGCTATATATACACAACAGCAACCCTAAATCTCGATTAAATCTCCTCTTTTCTTCGGCAGAAAGTCTCGGAATTTTCCACTTTCCAAACTCTTCTCTGACGTTTACGAGCCATACAGATCATTCCCGGTCCCTCTATTAGATTGATATGAATCTCAGGAAAGATTATCTTGCCTCAAATCTCCCGTAACTGCCAAATATAATCAAACAAAATCCCGTGAAAAACTTCACCTCCCTGTTTTGCTCCAACTCGAGTTCTAGCCAATTTGGATTCAAACAAACGACTATACCAGGCCTGTTAGGCTCTAACAGGTCCAGTCCACCAAAATCCCGTGATTGAATCTCCTTAAATCCTCCCAAAAATGCGAACCCTAATCTTCTTCACGTCTGCACAAGTTTTCCCGCCAGAAAAAGATTTGAATTTTGGGAAGAAAGGCTGGTCGCCCCTATCCTCGGGTGGAGTGTAAATAGCAGTGTCTCGGGGTGCCCCCCTTAGTACCCCTTATCCAAAATGAGAGTCCGAATAGTAAGTGTCCTCCGGTGCAACTTTTCGAGCGATTTTTCCAAAAATGTTTATTGGCCAAAAATACCTACACACACACATAAAATACCATAATAAGTACAAAATGACCTTATCAAGTAATGACCCATTGACCTTGTCTTATCATTTCTTAAGTATTTTTGCCTCTGCGGGATATTTTATTTGCGACAATATGACGAGGCTTAAATACTCTTGCGAATGTAAAATCCCATGACATTGCCGTCTTGCGCGACGAAATCGCGGGGACGTTTTTACATTTTCATGCAAAAACCCATTGATCTCGTCTTATCCTTGCGTTAGTATTATTGCCTCTACGAGGATCATCGCACGAAATATGACAAGCCTAAATTTCCTTGCGAAAATAAAGCCTCACTGACATTTGCGTCTTTTGACACTTATCAGGCTCCCTAATGGAGGGTGCCGCCCTTATCTTCTCCCTGGTTGCCCCTTCGAGGAGGCGTACATCGGCCATACAAGACTAGCTCCTCCCATCCGGTCTTAACAACAACCGGTTGTTTTCGTGACCTCTTATCCCTTATACCTATATGGTTTATGGTTACGAGGCTGCACCCTAAGTGGAGTTTTCTTGGGTCGAGTGCAGCATATACCAAGACTTGCCAAGAATGGCCGAGACACATCAAATGCCCCCGGCACTCTTGGCTCAACCGTGTACCCGGCGCCTTGAGCATACTGCTTGAATCCTTGGAAGAGACCCTCGGGCGTCCAACCAGGGTATAACCTTATATATATAGTTGGAAATCCAAGGTATCTCTCCCGGATAGGCTTTCATGGGCCCCAAATCTCCATGACTCGGGTTCCAGGAGCGGTGTAACCTTTTCACTGAGCCATGTCAAGAGATACCCCCTTATATGACGCACTTTAGGTCTTACATTTGCCTCTTGCGAAATATCATTCGCGAACTAGGGTGTACGCCATAAAGGTTCGTCCCATTCACTCACTCTTTCATTTTTGTTAATTCGTTCAATCACTCATTTTGTTTTGTGAAGCTATCGCACAATCTTACATTGTTTAATCATTTTTGTTTTTCAATTCTTCAATCAAATTGTCATACATTCTTGATGGCGAGATCCTCGCATATTTCTTCTTCCTCTTACCCTTAACATGCTTTTGTTATTGCTTTTTGATGAGTATTCATTTCTTACACTTTTTGCTCCTGCTGCTCTCTGCCTCTGCACCATTCAAATCTCTTAATGATTCCTTTCCATCATAATTTTCAACTGTTTTCATGCACTTGTTTCGCAATGTATCTTCTCCTCTTACATCAATGGCATCCACCATCAATCTTTCTCTTCTTTGTTCATCTTTTGCATGTTGCTTCCAACCCTTTCTTTTTGCAGCTCTCTCTTCGCAACTCTTCACGTCGATCTCATAGCATTTTTGTCCTTGAGTCCAATCTCCCTTTATAATTCCGACACCGCTAGGATGAGGAAATTTTATGCATTGATGATAAGTCGGCGCTACGCCCGGAATTTCGTGCAACCATGGCCTTCAGATCAATGCATTATAAGGGGACTCCACATCAATTACACGAGAACAAAATCCCTAGTTGATAATCCTTGCAAGGGTATTCTCATATGAACTTCTCCTTTAGGCTTATTATTTGTGCCATTGAAACCATATATCTTATACGTCGAAGGTATCAATTCTTCATCCTTCCCCCATAGTCTTGTAAGTATGGTAGAAAAGAATATTCTTGAGCTCCCAGTATCAATTAAGATTCTATTGATCGCCCGACAATTCTACTGCTTCGTCGTCTTCGCCATCTACGGGTTTTGGATTAATTTCCAATTGTACAACCAATGGGTTGTCATGCGTCTCTCTGCCTTCGAGGAATCTCTTACGCGGTGAAAGAAATAATCTGCATTTGCCATTCTTTTAAGCTGCGATGTCTTCGCAATGTTCATCACTTCTTTATTATTAACATCCCTCGCGAAAACCCTACTGAGAACATTATCATGAAAATCTTCAATTGTTCTGTAAGAGTGTACAATAGAGTTGCAAAACAAATTTTTAGCTTTCGATCCAACTTCTATTACGAATGTTTCTTTCCCCTTTCTTGAATTTGTTACGTGCATTTACGGAGGTGGTGGTAATGGTAGAACCTTCTCTTCACTTTTTAGAAAATGACTCGACTTTCCTTGGTCAATCATTACGAGGATGATTCTTTTTATATTTACGTAGTCATTTGTTAAGTGTCCATGAAAGCGGTGGTAAGAAGCGAGAACTCGTGACTTCTATCACTTGGTGGTGGCTCATTCCCCATGTTCCATGGCGCGGGTATGTTTTCCATCAAGAGTATAGCTTCCCATATTTTTTCAACACTAGTATTTAATGGTGGCATTTTGATTTCTTCCCATACTACTCTGTGACGTCGTTGCCCTCCATGATAATTCTGCCTTTGACTTCCATAAGTTTCTTGCGGATGATCAAGTCTTTGAATTTTGTTATTGCCGCCACGGTTTTTGTAGTTCCTTTCTCTCTCAAATTCTTCTTGATCACGGCTTCCCATGGCTACTATCTTTGGCTGTCCATCATCTATTATCCTTTCTTGTTGACCTTGCGAAGTGCTCGCCACAGTGTTTATCGAGTTTGGGTAATAAACTTGCATTCGCGAGCGTTTGAATTTGTATTCGCAGCTGGGTATGATTCCATCTCGTTTTGTCTTTCCTCTAAAGCAATATATTCCTCTGAAGTTCTCGTAACTCGGTCATTGTAATTGTATTCTTAACTCTAAAGATTTGAATATATAACAAATTGGTTGCGAACATAGCGTTTATGAATGATAAAATGAGATATCTTTCATCCACTCGTCCAGCCATCTCGCTACACATCGTCTTCCATCTCACGGTTAAGTGTCTTAAACTTTCGCCAACTCTTTGTTTCAGCCCAAATACATCTTCAATTCACGGTCGCGAGGAGTTGTTACTTATATATGCCCCTAAGAATATAGCTTGTAAATGGTTGAATGACGTGATTGTGTTTCTTGGTAAACCCTCAAACCATTTCGAGTGCTTCTCTGTTAAACTTGATGCAAAATATTTGCATAATATGGCATCATGATTTTCCCATTGCAACATACATCTTACATACGCTTTGATATGTTGTATTGCACAAGTTGTTCTATCAAAAATGCTTTGGTTAATGCGGGTAAATTGCACTTTGGAGGTATTCCTCCCATCTGCACCTCTAGTGTAAAGGGGTTTTCGCGGCTTCTTCGATGGCCTCATCCAATTGTCTTCTTCCTCCTCCTCTTCTATTGTTCAACATTCCTCTCATCTCTGCCAATTCTCTTAAGATTTGTTCATTTACATCGGGGTTGAATTTATTGGTCTTTTTAGCTCTGCCTCTCTCCTTACTGCGTTCATGTCTATCTTGATTTTCTTGTTCGACATTTTCTTCTCTTCTTTCTCTGCGACTTTCTCCTCCATCTCGTTCACGAATTTGCACACCATTGTATCTATCATTTTCTCTTCTTGGTTGTCTATCGGCTCTCCTTTGTATTCTTTCATATTCTTCATTGATATTTCCATTGTTGCGATTTTGCTCGCGCCTTCTTTCTCGATTGTCATGATTGTTACTGCCGAATTGCTTCCTCCAATTCCCGTTCTTCCATTTCTACTCTTAACCTTTCCCTTTACGCAAGCTAGACGCGCTTGTTCAATATAATGCTTTTTCGATGTCATCTTCGATCTCCTTTTGTTTCCTCTGTGTTTCTCTCCCATGCAATATTCTTCTTCCTTCTTCTGATTTTCTTCATCAATTAAACCATTCTGCTTGCCTATTTCCTTGATTTCAGTTATTTTGGACATTACGCAAAATCTTAGGACGTGGAATACACACTATTTCCCTTCTTTCGCAACATCCTTCATGAGATTTGGCCCTCTTTCTAGATTTTCTTCATTAACATTTTCTACGAGGTAATATTCTCCTCATATCATCTCTAGCAGATCCTGATCTTGATCTGGTATTACTTCTCGACCTCCTGATACTGTAACCTCATATTTTCCATTCTTAACTCATGGTTTTGCCTTGTTAAATTTGCGCGTTCTTAAGCTTCTAATCGCCTTTCTTCATGTATTGTTTGCCTGCGTTTCTAATCTTTGCGATTTCTTCATTTCTCCCATCTCTTCTTGATTTCTTTCCTCTTGTCCATTATTTATCAATTGTTGCACTTCTCTCTTTCTTCCTCGAATTTGATCTCCATGTATGCACACTTCACTTTATCATAATCTATTACTCTATTCGATTGCTAGTTGAATTGGTGGTTGAACGCTAATTGGTTGAATTTGGACTTAACCTCTCTATCTCTTGCGTTTATTCTTGATGGTTCACCTACTTTATTTCTCCTTTCTCCGGCTAATCTCCCGCTTACTCAACCGTGCTGGTGTTCTGATGCGTTCCTTCTTCTTAAAGCATTTCTCGATTTTAGTAAATTGTTGAAAATTATTCAAATTTGTTTCTTGTTACTCCCAGTTCTTTCAATTCACAAGGTTGATCTTCTACTCGGTCTGTTTCTAGCGCATATGTAGTTGTAGAAATCCCACACTACACCCCTCACTAGAATTTACTCAACTAATCCATTTGAAGATGAATAACTATAGATTTTATTGATTATTTTCTTGAAATGTTTTACAAAAAGAAGATTGAATGTATTTAAGAAATTACAATCACTCTCAATTTTCTCTCTCCTAATGACTTGCTTAACAATTCAAAAAGAACCCTTTTTACAAATTATTCTGACCCTTTATATAGGGTGAGTACACAGTGGATGACAACTAGTGTCCTTTATTTTCGGGAACAACTCGCGAAGTGTCGCAAGTGTGCATAAGGCTGAATTCTCGCGACACTCCTAAATCTCGCCGCAGTCTTCACATTCTTCTCGTATTCGCCGTCAGTCATTCCATTGCGTCATTTATTTTACTTCTCCGTGACTCCTCGCGATATCGTTACTTATTAATCTCGCGAAGTATTGATGTCACGATATTCTGATCTACATAGGCATTCACTTCGTTATGAATTTTCTAAAAACAAAAAAAAAACAACAAATTTCTCTTTATTTTTATGACTTGACGGTTTGTGGATAGGGATGGCCATTTGCCCCACCCAAACCCCATCCACATGGTACCTTGCCTCACATGGGTTGGGTTTTACCCTAACAAATGGGGATGGGGTTGGGTATGGGTATTACCGAAACCTAAGCTACGGGATAGGGTGGGGGCGGGATTCAAGGTCCACAATTTCCACACCCGCCCTCGTACCTTTCATAGCTTAGGGGTTTAGACTTTTGTGAAACAATGTGTATAATTTTTATACTTTCACCACTTAGTCGAGCTTTCATTCATTTTATCATATTCTTGATCGTTCTTGTACATTTATCATTTCGTTCTTTTATTGTCATCGGAACACATTCTCTAAAAGTTAAAATAGAGAAAATGAAGCGAGATAATGAAATGGTTAACGTGGTGAAGATAGAATGAAAGGAAAAAAGCAGAAAAACTAATAAGTCATTAACATATTCTTTTGTTTACTTTAAGATAAATTATTGAATTTAAGATTTCGAGAATGCATTGTTCTTACGTTATTATTTTTGTTTGAATCATATTTAAGTTTTGATTATAATCAAATTCATGTGTATTAACTCGGTGTTACGGGTAACCCATGGGAAACCCGCCCCATATGGGTATTCCACATGCCGCCAGCCCCATCATATGGGTAGCTGGCGGGGATGGGTATTTTTTTAAGAAGCGGGCGTGAAGCGGGATTGGTATTTCCGCCCCATACCCGCCCATGACCATCCTAAGCGAACTTACGTAGTAACAACTAAAATAACCACAAGAGAATGATCAATTTAGTTGGTCATGCTCAAACATAAGTAATCTTATGGAGCAACACGGTATGTGCACAAAAATGTGATCGGAGACGACCAATGCTAACGGAATAAACAAGGATTCATTCTATTTTCCATCACTATTTGCACAAATTAATGATATATAATAGACTTAATCCCCAGAACAAAGCTTTATCCATTTCTTCCATCAAAACAATGACATAAAAGGCTGACTTTTTGTAATGTCAAAAGTTCATTCTATCTTGTATCAATACTTTCATCACAGGCATAATAGAGATAACTTTTGAGCAAGTATAGGATAGTCACGAGGTTCACGGACGTAAACAACATATCCATAACAATTTGCAATATATAAAATCATAAAGATTAAAATTGCAAAAATCATCTTCAAAAAACTTTAGAATTTAAATAAATAAATCTAAAAACATTGAAGATGAAAATCGTTGGACATAGCTATGTGTACTCATAATAATGGCTATTCCAAACCCTAGTTATTCTTCTAAAAACACAAGAAATAGATTCTCTAAAAGAAGATTTACTAGACAAAATCAAAGTTCTTTGAGAACCTCATACCTTACAATGAATCCATCATAGAAGGTATCAACGATTTCCTTTACTCTCTTGGCCAATAGAAACTCCATGTTCGTGAGTTAGAACACAAACTTTTTGATCAACAATCCGGCAAGTTTTCTAGCTTTGACACATCCATGATGAGCTTTTTTTGATTCCATATCAGAATATTTTGATTTTCAAGGATTTTGGCCTGACCATCCAAGAGTTGGTTTATTTGCAGTTGGAGATTTGCAAATTCTACCTTTGAATCATTACGAAAATGAGTTAAACCTTGATGGAATCATCAATCCAGGAGTTGTGGTCCTTTCTTGCAAGCATCTTCTTTAGAACCAGCTCTTGAATTGACTCACGTCCTTGAGTGTCTTCCTCCATATCAAGATGCACAATCTCTTGAGATTTTGCGAGTTCTCCATATAATTTTTTTGTTAGGGATGGATTAATACAATATAAGATGTATATGTATTAAGAGAAGACACTTCTCATTAAAGGAAACCCTGTGAACTCAGGAGAAGGACACGAGACGTTCACGGACCGTTCTGAGAAGTATGGAATTTAGGCAAAACCCGGTGAGAGAAGAAAACGCAAAGATTGTCAATATTGCTCAATAATTCTTAAAATTAGAGAAAGAATCGGGGCTTGTATACCCAAAGTGGCCCGACATCGCAATGAAATGAAACCAATCTGATGAGACTCCCATAGTTATCATCCTTGTACCTCCAAGATAGATTCAAGGATGAGGTTACCTAGGTTAGGTAAATGAGTTGAGAAGTGATCTCACTACCAATCATGGGAGAAGGTTGTACAAGTTGTTCAACGTTTACGTATATTCCTTTTTCCAGTGATTATAACGTATTCCCGAGAGGAATTTGTCATAAACCCTTTTAAGTCCATCTGGAAGGTTTTTAAGACCTAGTCTATATGACCTCTAGAATGGTTCCGGAAAAGGGAATTTAAAAAGGATTTCCATTTCTTGATCTAGACTTACGGACTTGTTCTTATAACTGAGGAAGTTCTTCAATAATGGCACAAGAGCAAATGCAATGAGGAACATGCAACATGTGATGATTTATTGAAGAGAGATCATTTTATAAGATTTGGTTTTACATTTGGTAAGAGAATTCACTTTGTAGACGTCTTGGACGATTTGCTCCATTGACCGGTGGAAAGAAGCAAATTATGAAGAGTGAAATTTGTTTCCTCTGGCAAAGCAATGAAGAGCATAGTGATTCTTTTTCCCCACGAAGGAACATCACGTGGTTTGAAACATGATATCCTTGACTCAACCCTTCGGCGCATCTGCCAAATTTTGCAAGTGCTTCACCGTAGGTAATTCCTTGGAGGAATTTTTCTTTACGCTAGGTAAAACCTTGTGAGTATCGAGGAAGGTGTAGAAGATGACTTAATCATCAAGATAAAGTTTTCCCTTTTCAAGGTGTTACATTGTTCTCGGTCAAGTAGAAGAGATGCAACAAGTTTCTCTTTTTCAACACGATAGGCTGTCAATTTCGATGAATGAGCCTTGATTAAACGCTTTCTCGATTGAGTCTTGTCTAATGGTATCTTCAAGAGAACTAATCTTTTACGTTGTAGAGTAGTTTCTTGAACCAATAGTTCGATGTTGTTAGAGATACAATGAAGATATAGAGTTCACGTTCCCTTTCAAGAGATTTCTCAAATTCATCAATAAATTTCGATCATTCTTTTCTTCAAGAATCTAAATTTTAGAGCTTGAAGGTCAGCACAATCTTTGAAAGATCGGTGAGTTCCATTTTGATTAAGCACAAGCTCACAAACTTGTTTTTCCCTGGGATTCGGAAGAATCTACTAAGGAGCTATCCTTTGAGGCAAATCCAAGTTTTTGTTGTAAACAAAATTTAATGGAAGACATATCAATACGCGCGTTATCTTGTGAGATACTTCTTAGGTCCTCGGAGACATAGATTCTTTCAAACACGAGACTTATAAGGTCTTTAATGTGTTTTAACAAATAATTGAAAATGCGGGGTAACAACCCACCCAACAATTCATTTGGCAATCTAAGAGGACTTACTCCAATACACTTTCTAGAGAATCAACTAGGCAAGTCCCGACTCAATCTTGAATAAAGTGTGTCAAAAAAGAGTTTTAATATCTTTAACTCTTAATTCAATCAAGAATCGCCAAATAGAAATGCACAAGCGATTGAATATAAGAGGAGTAACTTGAACGGTACCAAGACCGATGTTCAGTGTCAATCAATGTAAATCAACAACCAAAGGTTTGATATTATAATTGATTGATCTTAACAGCACAAACTCGTGATATTTTGAATTATATACATAATGTGGAAAAGAAATAACACATACACCCGAATTTTGTTAACGAGAAACGCAAATGCAGAAAAACCCCGAGACCTATCAATTCACTAAACAAAAGAATTGTCTACATCATCGTTTTCTTCATCGAACTCTCACTAGATTGAGGACTTGAGCGAGAAGAAGAATGGGTCTTTTGTTTTTAGAAGACGGACGTGATTTTTCTTGCAAGAGGCCTTTACCCTTTCTTTTGTTCCTCTCACTTGACTTTTGGAAGCTTCTTCCTCTCGTGATTTCAAAGACCAACCTACATACACGAATTAAGACAAGAAATGAGGCAACAATATTGTGGATAACAAGAGAAAATATTTCTTACTTCATCCGTGATTGAAATGAAGTATCGACAAAGTACTTGGCTTTGGATTTCTTTCATAACTTTTTCTCAATTTAGTGATTCGAAAATTGAGCAAGTTTAGTAGATATAAAAGGAAGGAAACATCGCAAAGTGAATGAAAAATAGGAAATATACCTCTTTTGCTTTCCTAGGGCCAATTAAATACCTGGAGGGCGATAATGGCGAGATACGCGGAAGAATATTTGAACCCTAAATGTAAGGTCCATTCAAAAGTAGTGAAATACACACCACTTGTCGTCTTTGGAGTAGCGAGAACATTGTTCTTGCACGAGTGCGGTCAATATCCCGCATAAGTAGCTTGTCCTTGAGAATATTCTCTTTTCTTTTCAACCGAAAGCACCCCAACCCAGACCTATCGTTCTTCGTATTTATCACTTCATAATTTTCAAAGAAGTTTTATACTAAATACTTTTGAGAAACTATTTCTAAGTCCGCGAATTTAGGACTTTGGCCCAGTGGCGTAAGAGATCCTTGCTAGCGCCACGATTATGCGACCTGGGCATTAAGCGGATACAATCTCCACTTAATTGGTAGACGGCTCGCGAGAACTTCTCATGAGCAAGAATTTCATAGAACAAGGGCAATTCGGGATTGTAGAGAGGAATGGGAAGACTCATGAGATTTGACCTAGCGAGATTATGATCGATGATCATCACAATGATGATCGGAAAATAGTTTCTTGAAAGAGCAGATGATGCTTCTTGATGGGGAATGGTGGATAAGTGAAACCTTTCTCTTTTAAATTCTCTTGAGTCTCACCCAAAAGGACTTCATATCTATGACTAGGTGGAGCCATTCTTAAAATATGAGAATGAATGTAGAGTTAAAGATCAAGAGAAAGAGGAAAAGAAAAATTCTGATGGAGAGACGTAAATTGCGGAGGAGGAGAATGGAAGAAAAAATTGCGGAGAGAAAGTAAAAAGAAGAAGAGGAAGGAGAGAAAAACTATATATAGAGAGGATTTCTCGAGAAGATAAACGCATTTAATGCGAGAAGAGACGTGAATGGTCAAGAATAAAACGGTTGAAAGAGACGTGTCAAGAAAAGAGTGGAAGAAGAAACATGTGTAATAAATTATGTATAAAAGTACGGGATCATAACGAGATAAAGACGAACCGTTGCGGCATTTCAATCTCTTCTTCGCAGAGAATTCATTACTTAATGAGCCTTGTTTACAACTAAGTCGCATTTTATTTAGAAAGATTATCTATTTGATCAACGAGAATATGTATGAAGATTATCTAATTAGTTATATTGTTCCATCCAAGCATCTCTATCCATTCGAGCTTCTTCAACAAAAGAGATTCCAACCGATATATCTCCATTTTTTAAACTTCGGTTTAAAGCTTGAAGGGCGAACAAGGGCTTGAGAGAGAAAAAAAGATACAGAGGCAAGATTGTACCTTTCTGATTCTTCGTTCTTCTTTGCGAAGATTATCACGATCCAACGAAACATTTTGAAGTTTTTGATTCTCAAGTTGGAGAATATTACACTTTGCAGTCATAGCTTGGAGATCATTCTTCAAAATGTTAACTTCTTGCTCCAAAGATGTTTGCGAAATTCTATCGGAGCCAAGGTATTTGTTCAAAACCTCGCAGACATTAGATTTGATAGGATCGACAGAATCTTCTTGGCATCGTTCACAATATCCGATAGAACTTTGAAGGCCACGTCTATTCCTTCAAAATTTTCCTTAGTAAGAGGGATTTGCTCGGATAAGGAAGTAACGCGATAGAAGAAGGAAGAGATGAGTCATTTTTTGTTAAAGGAATATCATGAGAAGAGGAAGTCTCATGAAGATCAATGACTGGGGAAACGGTAGAGGCATTGACAATAGGAGAAGAAGTTGGCTCATTCGCAACGGGACTGTTATGAGGGATTTGATCTATGAAAAATTCGAGGCATAGGAGAAAGATCATCAACAATATTTTCGCGGGTAGAAAACATTAGGTTTATCTTGCGAAGATTTCGCAGGAGGAGTTGTAAGTTTGAATGTAGGAAAGGAAACAAAGAGTGCAACGGGTTTAGAACGGCGAGGTTTCTTGGGGGACCTATCAACATTTTTGTCATCCTGCGAATTACAAGTTAAATAAGAAACAGAGGCAACAATATTGTTATTAAAAGAGTAAATGTTTCTTAAATACCTTGCTATCGCAGACTTTCTTTTAGTGACAGTGGTTTTCGGTTGCGAGCCCATGGAGATAGTAGGGTTCACAATGGTGAACTTGGTGTTAGATTTGTTCTTGCTAAAACAAAAACAGCAGAGGAATCATTAAAAAAAAGAACAGTATCAAAACAGAACAACTTCAATAAGAGAGATCAATCACAAAGTGATCAAATTGACAAAATTAACAAACCTTGACGGCTCCATAGAAAGCAGTAGCGAGAAAAAGAAAGATGAGAACAGTAGCGAGGAAGAATAATAGCGGGAAAAATGATGAAGAAGACGATGAAGAAAAAACGGCAGAAAAGTTGCAAAGATTTATGAAGAAGACGAAGTAAAAGAAAAGAAATACTTTCATAAGGAATTCCCTTTAAATAGACAAGAAAGAGTAACCGGATAACATTAAATGTGCCGTAAAAAAGGAAAATTTTAGATACGTGTAAAACAAATCATCCCTAAATCCACTAATCTTGTCGGCAAAAAATTGATGAAAAACAAACGATTGCGGCATTTCAAAATCTCGGTTCTCATGACATTCTCTTCTTCGCAGAGAAGACATGAGAAGAGGCAGAATGTAGGATCGAATATCGCGACATCAATATCTCGCGAGATCAATAAACGACAGCGTTGCGGGCGTCGCGGATGAGTAATATAAATGACACAAGCCCAACACGAAAGGTGTGAAGATCTAGCGAGATCTAGGAGAACTGCGAGATTATGTATTTGTACACTTGCGATATTTACTGCAAGTCATTCCCGAAAATAAAGGATAGTCTAGCTGTCATCCACTATGTACTACCCTATATAAAGAGTTGAACAAGTCCGTTGAGAGGGATCTTTTTCCGAGTGTTAGGCAAGTCATTAAGAGAAAGTTTGTAGTGATTGTAATTTCTTTAGCTCTTTTTCATTTTATCTTGTAAACATTCAAGGAATTACTCAATAAAAATCATAATTGTTCATCTTCAACGGCTTAGTTGTGTGGATTCCACTACAAGAGTGATTAGCGAAATGATAAGACAAGATCAATGGGTCGTTACATGAAAGTGTAAAGACGTCCTGCATTTTGTCCCAATGAGGGGTGGCGAAATCAACTTATTCTTCTAGGTAAAGAACAAGAACGATCTCTTTGTTCGCTGAGAAATCAACTTCGAAGAAGTTCTTTGAGAAGGATAAACTTATCCGGGGTAGAATAATCTTAAGTGTAAAGGCAAAACCAATAGAAGGGACATACCGATGGATAATCACACTTGAGTTGATTATGGTATAATCTTCCCGATGAAGCCATCCTCTCCATTTCATTTTCACGAGCACATGGATAATGATGCTTTCTTACCGCTCATCTCAACGAATCTTTAAGTAGTTCATCAAACAAAATTAACTCTCTTTCATTAAATGAACTTCAAACCAAATTTCATATCTTAGAAATTGAGCATAGATCTAGTTTAGGTTTAGCCAACCGATTTAAACGTTTATATCTTAGCTCCCACGAAAAAAAATAACATTCTAAGGAAGAAAATTAGTAGCCTTATAGATGACAAGGATCGCATTGCTAATCAAGGTGCACAAGCATTAGCGAAATTCCAAAAAGACTTCTTGAAGTTCAAATTGAACGAGATGAATCTTTTCGCCAAATGCCTTACTTAATGAGCGAGAAAATCAAATTCGTTCACTTCTTGTCATAAATAGTGACGATGAATTCACTTGGGCTGCGAAAGTTCTAGATAATGCCAGAAATAACTTAGGTGTTAACGTCAGCCTTCATGCTAAGCATACTGCCTTGGTTAAAGATATGATTTCTGACAGAGAAGGTTGTTAACTGTTCTTCTTTACTTTACCATTTCTTTTTTGTGAAACTGCTATTAAGTTACTGACTCGTTGTCATTTGTTCGCAGAATCTGAGAAGAGGTTTCAAACTAGAATTAAAGAACTTGAATCTGAGAAAGCACAACTTGCAAAGGACCTCTCTCTTCGCAACGACAAGTATTCCAAGTTGAAGAAGCAACTACAAACTATTGTAGCGAATTTTAATAATGATGCTGTTCGTTTTCGCAATCAAACTATTAAGCATAGCTTTGCGATGACCACTAATGGACTGTCATGCATCTCGCCACCCTCGTACTTCTTCGTGGTAAAAAGAAATAATCTGCGTTTGTCATTCTTTTAGTGGCGATGTCTTCGCGATGTTCATTACTTCTCATTGTCGGCATCTCTTGCGAAAACCCTACTAAGAACACTATCATGAAAATCTTCAATTGTCCTGTCTACGAATGTACGATAGAGTTGCGAGAACAAGTTTTTGGCCTTCGCTCCAACTTCTACTACAAACGTTTTCCTTTTGTTGTATTTACTCTTGCCAATTTCCGGAGGTGTTGGTAATGGTTGAGTCTTCTCTTCACATTTTAAGAAATGATTTAGCTTCCCTTGGTCTATCATTCTCGAGGATGATTCTTTTATATTCCTACAATCATTCGTTAGGTGTCCATGAAAGTGGTGATAGGAACAAAATTCATGACTTCCTCACACTGGAGGCGGTTCATTCCCATGTTCCATGGTGCGGTATGTTTTCTATCAGGATTATAGCTTCCCATATTTTCTCCACGCTAGCATTTAGTGGAGGCATCTTGATTTCTTCCCATACTACCCTATGATCTCGCTGCCCTCTATGATAATTGTGTCTCTGACCTCCATAGGTTTCTTGCGGTTGATCAAGCCTTTGAATTTTATTATTTCTGCCACGGTTGTAGAAATTTCATTCTCTTTCAAATTCTTCCTGATCGCGACTTCCCATGGCTACCAACTTTTGTTGACCATCATCTACATCATCATTCCTTGTTGACCTAGAGGTACTGCATGATGTTATCAATTTGGGTAACAAACTTGCATTCGCAGCTCTGAACTTGTATTCGCGACGGGTTATGATTCCATTTCATTTGCTTTTCCTCTGAGCAATATACTCCTCTGACTCATGACTTTCGGTCATTGTGATTGTATTCTTGACTCTAAAAATTTGAATATATAACGATTTGTCGCGAACATAGCGTTAATGAATGATAAGATGAGATATATGTCCTCCGCGACCGGCCATTTTATTTGCACATTGTCTTCTATCTCACGCTTAGATGCTTCAAACTTTCACCAACCCTTTGTTTTAACCCAAATACATCTTCAATGCAATTCGCGAGGAATTATTACTTATATATGCCCCTAAAAATATAGCACATAAGTGATTGAAAGATGTTATTGTATTCTTCGGTAGTCCTTCAAACCATTTCAAAGCTTCTCTATCAAACTTGATGCAAAATATTTGCACAATATAGCATCATGATTCTCCCATTGTAACATACATCTCATATAAGCTTTGATATGTTTATTGATCACAAGTTGTTCCATCAAAATCTTTGGTTAATGTAGGTAAGTTGCACTTCGATTATTCTACTAATTGTATCTCTTGTGTGAACGGAGTTTTGCGACTTCTTGTGGCTTCATCCAACTGTCTCTTTCCTCCTCCTTTTCTTGTTCATCATTCCTCTCATTTCTGCAATTCTCTCAAAATTTGTTCATTTACATCAGAATTTGAATCCATTGGTCTTTTAGTTCCCGCTTCTCTTCTCCCACGTTCATTTTATTTTGACTTTCTTGTTCATCATTCTCTTCGTCTTTCTGCGATCTTCTCCTTCATTTCTTTTACGAGTCCGCTGCAGATTATATCTATCAATTTCTCTTCTTTGTTGCCTATCGGTTCTCCCTCGTACTCTTTCATATTCTTCATTGATATTACCATTGTTGCGATTTTGTTCTCGCCTTCTTTCGATTATCATGATTATTCTGCCGAATTGCCTTTTCTAACTCTGTTCTTCCATTTCTTCTCTCAATCTTTCTCTCTTGGGCTAGGCGTGCTTGTTCAACATAGTGTCTTTCAATTTCATCTTCAATCTCTTTTTGCTTCCTCCGTGCTTCTCTCCCATGCAATATCCTTCTTCCTTCTTCCCCGATTTTCTTCATCAACTGGATTATTCGCCCCCGACGCGCCTATTTTTTGATTTCCATCATTCTCGCTCTAATTTGAAGAGTCTCGGGGCGTGGGATATAACGATCTTCCATCATTTCTCTTCTCTCACAATGTTACATGCCCGGATTTTGCGCTTCTTCTTGGTTTTCTTCATCAGCATTTTCTGTAGGTAAAATTCTCCTTCTTTCCTCTCTAACTGATCTTGAGCTTGACCTTGTAGTGCTTCTCGGCCTTCTATTTTGCAATCTCATGTTTTCCATCCTCAATTCATGATTTTGTCTTGTTAAATTTGCACGTTCTCCGCCTCTAATCGTCTTTCTTCATGTATTTTTTTGTCTCAACGCCTCTAATGCTGCAATCTCTTCATTTCCATGAATTATTTCTCCAATCCCTTCTCGGTCTCTCTCCTCTTGTCCATTGTTTACCAATTGTTATTCTTCTCCCCTTTCGTCCTCAGAATCTGATCTCCAAGTATGCACGCTTACTCTATCATAATCCACAGTTCTATTCGCTACTGGTTGAATTGGTGATTGAATTTGATTTTCTTCATTATTCCTTATATTCATTCTTGAGGATTCTCCCATTTTATTTCTCCCTTCTCCGGCAAGTCTCCTACTCCTTCTAACAGTTGTTGGTTGCTCGGATGCATTTCTTCTTCTAGCCATTTCTTAATTTTGGCAAACTTGTTGAAAATTATATGAAATTCCTTCCCTACTACTCCAAATTCTTTCAAATCACGATGTCAATCCTTCCTTTCTCCCCGTTTCTAGCGCCAATATGTAGTTGCGGGAAATCCACACTACACCCCTCACAAGAATCCACACAACTAAGCCATTGAAGATGAACAATTATGATGTTTATTGATTAATTCTTGAATGTTTACAAGATAAAATGGAAAAGAGCTAAAGAAATTACAATCACTACAAACTTTCTCTCTCTTAATGACTTGCCTAACACTCGGAAAAAGAATCCCCCACAAACATCTGCTTGACTCCTTATATAGGGTATTACACAATGGATGACAAAGCTAAGTCATGTCCTTTATTTTCTGGGAATGACTTGCGAAATATCGCAGGCGTTCAAATATATTATCTCGCAAGTTTCCTAAATCTCGCTAAGTCTTCACATATTTCTCGTGTTTTGGATGCCGTCATTCATCAAGTCATTTATATTACTCATTTGCGACACTTCGCAATGTCGGCGTTTATTGATCTCGCGAGGTATTGTTGTTTGCGATATTCGATCCTACTGTGGCATATCGTTGTTTAAACACCAAACACCGCACTTACAACAATGATATTTGGAAATGCACAAGAAAACTCGGAAAATGAACAAAGACAAACTTATACAATTGGTTTATAATTCCTGTAAAAGATCTTGCAATTACGAAAATATACAAAAAATAACCGAGTAAGTTTTCCAAACAACAATGGACGCAAAACACAACAATGATGGTCATGGTGCTTTGCTAAACCACGTAGCACCGGGATAACTTGTATATCTAGTAATCACTTGATTAGCGTAGAAATTGATGTCCGTATATGATCCACAAAATGAACAAATACTATTGGTGCATTAAACATTAACATAAAGAAGAATACTTTCTCGTGCTAGAAAGCTAAACAATGATAATGGAAAGAGCTTACTCTTTGTTTGAGGAGAACCACTAACAACCCATGTGTTGGCCGGCGATTGAAACTTAACCGAAGAGACAATTCAAATTCCCTAAATAGGAAAGCATACCTAGCCAAGGTGGACTAACTTGCACATCAAGAGAATATCTCGGAAGAAATCTTCATATACGTACCCCGCTCAGCCGCACCAAGTAAAAAAAAGTAATTAAAGCCAAAACGCAATCACAGAAAGTCTTATACTACTAAATTAGAAAAGAAAAGATAAAATAGACCAGATGTTCCAAGAGGGCACAAAGTAATTTAGGGGTTGATGGATTTCTTTGCTTCCGAGCGACTCAAGAGCCTTTTTCGCAACTCAATCTCATGTTGCTTTGGATCAATATATTCTTCAAGGTCGACTCCTCTCAAAGCAACATCATCATGGTTTTTCTTAGTATTTTGTTAGGAATTCTTATTCTTGAACCTAAGATCCTAAAACCTATTGCACATTATTATCAGTGAAAACATTAGCTTTACATACTCGCTCATATATGCTCTATGGATTACCACAAAATAATACTAACTACGATTATAATCAAATTGAAACCGCGAACAAAAATAATACCTTCAATCAATCTTAAAACACCAAAGAAAGTTTTGCATACCACCGCTATAGAGTATACCCGCTACGAAATAAACTTATGACTCTCATGGTCGTATTGAATAGGTCCGGGCGATTATGGCGCCGGCGGTGATTACTGATTATGCTAGATTAGGATGAGAAAATTCACTAATTTCAAAGTAAATATAAAAATTTATCTAGTTTTGAGGATTTCTATACCCTAACATCAATTTCAAAGTACAATCAAAATACCCAATATGCATAATAGAAACAAAAAACAACAAACCCTATTGTTAGCGACTTACTATTAAAAGCAAACCGTCATTAAATCGGCGAGATGAAATTGGGAAGAAAACCATCGAACAACACACTCGAGGCATTCTCCATAAGCAACCCATTGCAACACCGCGAACACCATTCTACTTTCTTCTCGGGCCAAATCACCATCAATCTCATTCCCTTGCATACAATCAACACAGAAACCCATGTAAGCAATCCATTTGCAGTACCCATCAACTCCATCTCACCATTTTCTTGTAAACCTAATACATTCATCTAGTCTTCTTCTGAAGTTTCTCATCTAACAATACCACCAGTACTATCAATAATTCACGCACTTTGTGACTCCATTCTTTCTCATTTGCAAAAACTCATCCATCTCCAATTTCTTGTTCAAACCTTCTCCAACACCAAAAGACCAGAACCCGCAATCTCAATGCATCTAAATCACCAAACCCTAGATGTCAATTCTTCTGGACAGCTCGTCACCAATATCTCAAAACCTAATTCAGACAAAACCCAATCAACAAACCCTAGATGTCAATTCTTCTGGCATGCCAATGATTGATTTGCCCACGAAACCCCAATTTCTACTTTCTCTATCTCTCTTTGTACAGGACAAGCAGATATTAATAAAAGAAAATGAGGAGATAAAACATAAAAGAAGAGAAGAGAAAGAGGTTTGATCGAGAGATCGATGGAAGAAACTGAGAAGGTTAATATGTTTCAATTTTTGCCTCTCTGATCTTTGATTTTGGACAGAAGAAATGAAATTTATTCGAAAGATAGAACTTAGGGTTAGATAGAAATTTTATGATCGAGGCGCATCTCGAGAAGAAAATGAAGGGTATAGATATTAGGTTAGGAATAAACGGTGTAGATGAAACACAATAGCCACGCATGTGAATGGCACACGCACATCCTAAAGGTGTTACCACCTAGTGTGACCAAGCGTGTGACTGGCACGCCTATAAAAATTTTCGTAACGGCTTAGCCCTGTTATGAATTTTAAAAAAAATAGTAACGGCCCGTGCCTGTTACGAAATTTTTGTAACGGCCATTTGTAACGGGAAATTTGTAACGTCCCATAAGCCGTTACGATTCCGGGAATATGGTGCAGTGTATACTACATAGGAAAGCGTAGACTATCCCATCTAGACCTCTTGGATATTAGATTTATGAACATTCTTTTACTTTGTATGCCATGTATACATAGTGATTAGGGTTTCTACTTTTAGGTCGAGATCAAACAATCCTTAGTCGATTATCGTCAATAGTTTTTAACGACACATCTTAGTGCACTAGTAGCTAGGTATTATCGCTATGCATGAGTAAAAGCGAGACTCTTGCGAAAGAACATAAGTAAAACCTATCCTATGATAAATTCCCGGATCCTTAACCTCTTTTCCTCTTGCTTGACACTTTAATAGCTTAGTTTGCATTTTGTTTTCTTAGTGCAATATCTGAAATCATCCTCTTGAATTGATCTTGATTAGAAAATTAGTTATATTAGTTAGAAGTAGTTTAGAACACTCCTCGTGGGAACGAACCACATTTGCTACTGTGTACAATTTCGACACTGTGCACTTGCTGTAAAACAAAGTCGGTTTCCCGACTCATCAGTTGGCCAGATTGGTTGTAAGCGCGGGGATACTGAAGAAACTAGATAACTAGGGGTAGTTTAATTGGTTTCAACTATAAGAAGTAGTTGGTAGTGTCTTTGTATAGCGGCTTAATTCTGAGAGTTTTCAAAACTAAACTAGGTCCCAGGGTTTTTCTGCATTTGAGGTTTCCTCGTTAACAAAATCTTGATATGTCATTTACTTTACTTCTGCATTGTAATTGTTTAGTTACAATAAAGTAAATGCGTTGTACGCTAATCCAAAGCACTTGATATTGATTTTATAGTATATCGGTCTTGTACCATAACTATTATCAAGTGATTAACTTGTTGTTGTATTGTATCGACTTTGTCCATAGACGATCACACAAGGTGTATGAATTATAGGTTGATATCGAAGATATTATGGTGTACTATTGGTACCCACGTAATTTCAATTGGTATCAGAGCGGGCAAACACGAAAAGATCTAACAATTTGTGTTTGGTGTTGTCCAACCTATAAGACATGAACTCGAGTTCACATGAGTCGGTTTCTGTTAATGTACCTCCAAGATTTGATGGTATTAACTATCTGCGGTGAAAATCTGCTATGAGATTTTTTCTTCAGTCACACGACTTTAATACCTGGTTATTAGTCGTAGAAGGGTATAAACGTCCGACGATGGAAAATTCGGAAACTAAATTAAACGCTTATTTTCTATGCAAATTAAGAAAAGGCTACAGCCAAGCAGAATTCAGATGGTTTGAATGCCATAATTTATGTAGTGGGTCGAGATCTTCAACATCATGTCTCCACGTGTGAAACTTCCAAGGAAGCATGTGATACTCTTGAGACTCGTATTTGAGCGTAACATATTAGAAAAGGAAGCTAGACTTCAATCTTTCACTTATGAGTAGGAAAACCTTCGAATGGACGATAACGATTCTTTTGAGGAGTTCAATGTAAAACTCTCTGAGATTGTCAATACCTCTTTTCTCTTAGAAATGCTATTTCTAAAAAGATATAATGTGCAAGATTCTCGGATCGTTACCATCCAGATACAAGTCTAAGAAACATGCTATCATGCAAGCAAATGATATTTCTATTTGTATGAGAGTCGAGTTTTTGTTGTTTCCAAAAATCTCGGTCAATCTTAATCTATATGCGGTTTCCAACTAAAGAAATGACTATAGGCGATATTTTTGGTAAAGATAAAGAACATCGGAATTTGGCATTGCCAAGAAGATTAAATCCTCGCTGCAAGTATTGAACTTTTCGATCTTTGAAGGAATTTAAGTTTGATTGTTATTAATATGAAGTTGCAGATGAAATTGAATGATCTACTCCACTTATGATGCGCTTGCCAATACTAATATTGATCATGGTCAGCTACCTATTTTTAAGTACATTTGGGGTCAGAAATTTACACCAAAAATTTGCTTCTTCTTATGGACATTGGCATACAACAACTTACCTACAAGAGATATGCCAAGAAGAAGAGGAATTGAAGTCCCATAGAGTCAGTCTTTTGTAACCAACAAGAATCTGTAACACATCTTTTTCTTCACTATGATTTTGCACGGAAAATTTGGTCTCACTTCAAAGAGAAGCTGAAATGGGATTACACTGTGCCAGATGATCTTTTATCTATGTTGCTGTCTTGAAGTACTACTCTGCCTTCAAACGGGCAATTGCAGTTTGGCATATGATCTCGGTTACTTATTATTTGGTGTATTTGGCTTGAAAGAAATGCAAGAGCTTTTCATAACAAGGAGGCATAAGATAAAATATATCTTGTTTACATGGTGTCTTGTCTTTAAAGAACTTGAATCTCCTAGCTTCAAAGATGTAATGACTAGTTGGCCTAGAGTGTATTTAATTTTCTTTAAATTTCTGAAGTAGTATGTCGTTTCTTTAAAAAAAAAATCTCTTTATCTTATTCCTTTTATATTCTCACCTTTTGATTAATATATTTTTTTTACCGATAAAGAAAATATATTAAAACATGCTCTACATAACGAGATTTTTGGACACCACTAAAACCGACAAACACATTAAATGGACCAGATTTGCTAGTCTTGGTGGTAAGGGATGAGCCCACCAAAAATCAGGAGGGTCCATTTTTTTTTGTGTCCAAAAATTTGGTATGTCCAAAATTGTTGTATATAATTTGAAGGGTAATTTTCTCTTAGTTTCTTCAGATCACTCTTTACACATTTCTCGATTTTCACCTTCAAATACGAGTCAGATTCAAACATTTGGTGAGCATAATAATGTCATGGATTACAAAATGGGAAACGATGAATCTTTTGTGGTGAATAAATAGTGGTTCGTCCGTGACATGAGCGTGAAAGAGGTTCAAGTCCCGTATGAACGCCATGTATAAATAGTTTCAAATTCAAATTCAAATTCAAATTCAAATTCATTCTCAATTCTCAGATCCCCTAATGGCCAGATCCCCACCAGTATTGCCATTTCTCATTGCCCGAGAGCCACCCTATTCCTACCTTACCTAACCACGTGAGCACATGATGGGACACAACGCTGAAAAGTAAGAGAATCCTATTTCAAATTCAAAATTTCCTACTCATAGATTTTCCCTCCCTCGTCTTCTTTATAATTATAATAATAATTCCCCAAAACCAAACTAGTCTATTTCTCTCTCTTCAGTCAAATCTCCATCAAACCCTCCTGTCTCTCTCTAGATTCTAGGAGAATAGAGAGATTCTCATTTCTGAAACACAGTAATGGCTTCTTCGACGTCACTCCGCCGAACCAATTCGAATCGAACTAACAACATGGCCGTAGCAGGCGTAACCACAGCAACAACTGCATCTTCCAAAACCCTAATCTCAATTTCAGACAATAACAAAAAACCAACTGGAACTGGTAAAGAAAACCCTAGATCAATTTCTAGAACTAGAAATTCAGTAATTCCTCAAAAACCTAGACAACTTCCGATTCCCGCGATTGAAAAACCGACCAAGGAGTTCAATGATTCGAAAGTTCGGAAATCAACTTCATCAGTACCGAGAGGTAGGAGTTCCAGTCCAAATGATTTTACTAGGATTTTATCTGATTTTCGTAATAATAAAGACAACAGAGATCGAATGCCAAGGGTTTCTGTTTCTGATAATCATCGATCTACTAACAAAACCCTAGAAAATGTGGGTCGAAATGATATTGTCGGGTATGGTAAAGGTAAAGACTTTTCTAGTTCTTCTAGGGTTCTGGATAAATCTCAACCTAAGAAAGCTAATTTTTGTTCAAATTTGAAAGATAATGAGAAGAGTAGGAGGCCAAAAGATGGTGTGAGTGAGAGTCTGAGTTCAAATGTCAAGCCAGTTGAAAAGATTTTTGATGTGTTTAAGAGGTTATCGAGTTCGAAAGGAGGGGAAGTAAATTTAAGCTCGGGTTTGGTAAAAATCGGTGTAAAGGTTGGGAATTCTTCTGCAACGGAGGGTTGTAAGGAGAAATGTAATGTTGTTGCGAATACTGAAGACAAATTGGAAGAATCTAGAATTGGTATTTCTAGGGTTTTTGTGAGGTCTGGGAGCACTGGTTCTGTTGGTGTAAATTTGAAGCCGCAAGGTTCAAAAGGTTGGAATAGTTCCAAATTTGTAGATAGCGTGAAAGAAAAGGGGAATGCGGAAGAAGAGAAAGGTGTTAAACTAAGTGGCAGTACCAAAGCAAACTTCATGAGAAGCTTGCTTTTTTAGAAGGAAAGGTTAAGAGAATTGCATCGGATATCAAACGGACAAAGGATATGTTAGATATGAACAACCCTGATGGATCAAAGGTGATAATTTCAGATATCCAAGACAAGATTTCAGGGATCGAGAAAGCTATGGTTCATGTGATAGCTGATGACAGTTCCAGTTTAATTGTGTCCAAGGCTGTTGAAAGTGATGGTTTGAACTCTAAATGTTTGGAGCATAGTGAGATTGAGCAAGTGGGACAGCTGAAAATTCAGTCAAGCGCTTGAATAATGAGGACATAGAAGCAAGGCTGTTTCCTCACCATAAACTACTTAAAGGCCAGACATCATGGAGCACATCATCAGCAAGTGGTCAAAGTGATCGACCACATCTTCCTGAAGTTACAGGTGACTCAAAGCTGGAAAATGTGCCATTGAGCCCGATTGATGATAATCCTATTGCATTGGAGTTCTTGGCTTCCTTGCATAAAGGAAAACCTAAAGAAATCACTCAAAATGATTACGTTGTAGAGTATTATGAAGTTCATGAAATGGATGGTGCTGAAACTTCAGTGTCACAAGATAAATCGAAAGCTGTTGGTAGTCGAAATCGTGATGGAGATGCCACTCTCATTGCTGATGAAGTGATCGAGGACATAGAAAATCAGGAAAACAAACCAACAATGGCCCTTGTAGAAGAGATCGAAGATATGCGTGTGGATCAGCTGCATGAAATAGGTCGCAAGGCCTCAACGGGTGGATGGTTTGTCTCAGAGGGCGAATCAGTTCTTCTTGCTCACGAAGATGGTTCGTGCTCCTTTTATGATATCACCAACTCTGGGGTATATATTCTTATTATCAGTCTTTTACGTATCACTTCTTCTTTACGATTATCTTTTCACCTCGGCGTATTGCTCTTCCTTTCTTCTTTCTGGCCAACCCTTCACATTGTTCTGCAGAGTTATACATTGTCTTTGGTCCGCGTTATTCATTTGCTTTAGGGGATAAATTGTCTGCAACTTATAGCTTGTATGTCTCCTTAAGCATTTATTGTGTTTTAGAGCATCCAAAGTGGGAGCTCTAAAACACTAAAACTAGGAGTGTGCCCCTTCTTATGTAAACTCGGGTTACTGTTAGGGAATCAAGGAATAGACTGAGAGGGAAAGCAGCCTGTAGATTTGTTTGTGGTGGGTCATGGTATACTATGACTGTCCATAGGATAGCCGAGCCAGAACAAAGAAAGTAAAAAGGAACAATTTTCAAGTAAGACCTAATTCCAGTGATGGAATCATTTTGATTCTTACTTCAGGCATATGATCCCCTGTCTCAGTTAAAAGGGGTCATGAAAAGGACATGTTTGAATACACACAACCAATGTTGTAGCAATGAACTACAACTGTAGTATTTTGTTACTCATTAATTGTGGGTTCCACAAGCTGAAATCAGAGGGATTAGGTGGGTTTCTGCTTGTTTAGGTCGTGATACTAATTAACTGTCGTGCAATCAATGCACAAGATGGAGTTCTTAAGGTCCTGAAAGCTATTCAACAATTGTGTATTGGAATCACAGGCCATAGGCGAGTCGTTGGCTTCCCAATTCTGTTTTATATCATAGTTCATTCCCAGGGCAGCAACTTAGAGGTGTGGTAATACCTTGGTCGTAATTCATCTACAACCACCTGATATTTTTGAGGGATTCCACTGTAGTTGTTCCTACTCTAGTTACTTTTGACATGAATATGGTGGGAAGGATTGGTTCAGTTGAGGGAAGGCGGCATAATTTAGATGTCAATATGCAACACATTTTATATTACTATGTAAATTAAGCATTTGTATCCTCATTTCAGGAGAAGGCTGAATACAACCCCCAGCCGGACTCTCGCCCCAACTTGTGGGGAGATTGTTGGTTAATCCGTGCTGCTGGTGCAGATGGTTGCTCAGGAAGATATGTTGTTGCAGCTTCATCTGGAAATGCTTTGGAATCAGGTTTTTGCTCTTGGGAATTTTACACTAGAGATGTTCGAGCTTTTCATCTTGAGGATGCAACAGTAAAATCTTCGAGAACAGTACTTGGTCCTCTACCCAGTATTGGTTTATATAGAAGAAGTGCATCATCTACAATAATGGTCCCCGAAAACCGACAATGGTGGTATAGACCCTGCGGCCCTCTTCTTGTTTCAACTGCAAGCGGTCAGAAAGCTGTTAAACTCTATGATATACGTGATGGTGATGAAGTAATGAAATGGGAATTACAGAAACCAGTAGCAGTTATGGATTACTCAAGTCCTTTACAGTGGAGAGATAGAGGAAAGGTGGTCTTAGCTGAAGCCGAATCTGTTAGTCTTTGGGACGTGAATTCACTCACTCCTCAGGCATTACTTTCTGTTTCTTCTAATGGACGTCAGATTTCTGCTCTTCATGTACATAACACTGATGCTGAGTTGGGTGGAGGAGTACGCCGCAGGTAGATTTTCTGTTCGTACACTTTTATTTTTAACTCTGCTTTTGACCATTTGGTTGTTCTTGAGACTTAGGAGTTAGGATATATTTTTAGCTGATTTACAAGTAATTAATTATGGCGGGCACAAATAAAATCTGGTTTTAGCGTATTGACATTTATTTTTGACCCTTTATGCTGTGTTTTTGATAATACAATGACTAGGACTAAATTTATCATTAAGAGACCAATATGGGAATATTAAACAGTTCATTCTGAGTGTGTCGTATTGGAAATGCAGGGTTAGTTCTGTAGAAGGAAATGACGGTGTATTTTGCACGCAAGAGTCCATTTGCATCTTAGACTTCCGTCTCCCTTCAGGTGTGGGTCTCAAGGTATCCAAACATGGATTGAATGTACAATCAATCTCCTCTCGTGGGGATTCTATTTTTCTTGGATGCACTGATGGGCAATTATCAACAGTAAGTGGAAAAGCCCATTCACGCATTCAGCAATACTCTCTGAGGAAGGGAACGCTTCTCAGCACTTACGCATTACCAGAATCAAACGCTCACTTCCATTACACTGCAATATCTCAAGTATGGGGTAATACAAATGTCGTAATGGGTGTCTGTGGACTTGGTCTTTTTGTGTTTGATACATTGCAGCAAGAAGAAGGAGAATCTTCTTCATTGGCGGTTGATTATATGAAGACTCAACAGATTAGAGATGTAATTGGCCCAAATGACTTGTACTCTCCTTCTTTTGATTATTCATCATCTAGGGTTCTTGTCATATCAAGAGATCGACCGGCATTTTGGAGGTACTTATTGTAGTTTTTGCGATTTAAGTATTCAAATAGATTTATAACTTCTACTTTCTTTAAATCATTCCTACTGCTGTATTGAAGTATCCAGTAGAAGTCATTACCTAAATGTCTTTCTTAGGTTTTTCCTGATATATATTTGGATGTGTTTATTCATTTGTTTGGTCCTCTGTATTCTTTGTGTAATTTTATCTGTTGGTTTTGGCTTGCCTTTTCTTGTCCAAGGTAAAAAAGAGGGTGAAAATCATAATAATAGATCTCTTGGATGTATCAAAACCTGGATGATATTTTTTGTGTTCAGGGGCTCACCAGAATTAATATTGAAAAGATTGTATTAGGTTGAGTGCGAGATAGCCCCACTCATAATAGAAATAACATAGGCAGCACTTTTATCAATCAGAGTATAATTCCATAAAAGGAGAATCACAGTGGAGATTGAAATTCATACCAGCAGTGGGAGCCCTCAGGATCATAACAACAATTCCAAGATTCCTTTTTTCCCCATACAAACCAACGCTTACTGTTTACAACCCCATTGGTTTCACTGAAACCGTTTCAGTGTTACAACTGGAACATCCCATTGTCTAGGCTTTCAAAAGAACCAGGCTTCTCATCTTCACGAAAACTATCTCAGCTTCCGATCCTCAGAGCTAAATCTAGTTGACTCATCTCCTCAGCAGTTAATACATCCCCGTATTCCCCACCATCGTCACCACCACTTATCATTGATTTCGCGCTCAGTATCACATTAAGCATTCCATAAACCTTCTCTTTCCAACTTCCAACGATCTCTGTCCTCTCCTGCCAGCACCAATATAAATGTGGAATAAGCTCGGCCTGTGTTACATCAATTCCAGGCATGTGCATATTAGTCTGACACGTCAAAGCTACCTCATGGGGAGCCTTTGTCGGCTGATCCCCAGCTCCCTCTCGAGCAGTTGTAATTTCTATCTGCTCGCGAGCGAGCACAGTGAAAGAACCAGAAGGTACAATCAGTCATCATCAGCTGATCCAAAACCCTTATGTTATGGTCTAACACCAAACACAATGAATATCAGACCAAAAACGTAAGAGAACCAGGATAAAACCCTTTGAGTTGAGGGTTAGCCACCTCTATGAAGAAGATTAAGAGAGAAAGAGTTGAGAATAGGGTTTGTTTAATTGATTGATAATCAAAATAATTGTTGGCCAGGCTATTTATAGCTTCAAAGCCGTGCAAAACAAGTAAAGAACTAGAGTTTTAATAACTCTAGATAACTATCTAAATAAGGAATTAAACAAGCTAACTAAAGTAGTTCTAAATAAGGAAACTGTGGAGTTGGTATCACAACATCCCACCCTCCTGGAAAAACAGTCTTGCCCTCAAGTCTGAAAGTTTGGAAATCTGGCAATGAACTCGTCAGCATCCTCCCAAGTGGCTTCATCTTCAGGATGATTCTTCCAATGCACTAACCATTGAGTACCAGCATGATGACCTTTCTTGTATATTCTCAGTCCGTAAAACCTGCAATGGTTCCCATTTGTCATAGTCAATGATATCTGGTAAAACAGCAACTACATTATCAGTCATGCCTAATTTCCTTTTTAATTGACAAACGTGGAAAACAGGATGAATGCGGCTTGTTGCAGGAAGCTCTAGCTTATAAGCCACACTTCCAATTTTCTCCAAAACTCGAAAAGGACAATAAAATCTAGGAGAGAGCTTCAAGAAAGATGTGCTACAACAAAAGAGTTTGTCGGTATGGTTGCAGGCGTAAATAAACCCAATCATGAATCTGAAAAGATCTTTCAGTGCGGTGAGCCTCAAGAAAGTGTGATTTCAAGAGTTTAAGAGTGTGATCTCTTGCTTGGAGATTTAGATCAACATCATGCACCGGTGTAGAGCCTGGTAAATATGATAAAATTGTTGGTGGAGATCGACTATATAAAGCTTCATAAGGAGTCATTTGAATAGCGGTATGAAAGCTTGTGTTATACCACCATTCAGCCCACGATAACCATTTAAACCAATCTTTTGGTTTCATACCAGCAAAACAACGTAGATCGCATTCCAAAGTTCTATTAGTAACTTTAGTTTGACCATCTGATTGTGGATGATAAGCTGAACTGTGACATAATTGTGTACCTTGTAAAGAAAATAAACTGTCCAAAAATTACTCATGAATATCGCATCTCGATCATTGACAATACTCCTTGGCATTCCATGAAGACGAACTATTTCTCTTATAAATACTTCTGCAATTGTGCTGGCAGAATATGGATGAGATAAAGCAATAAAATGAGCGTACTTAGAGAGGCGATCAACCACAACCAAAACTGAACTTTTTCTCTCGCATAATGGAAACCCATCAATGAAATCCATCGAAATATCTAGCCAAACATCAGCGGTATCGGTAAAGGGTTTAATAACCCGGAGGAGACACCGATTCGATTTATTGCGCTGGCGTATGTCACAATGATCAATGAACTCCTTAAGCAAATTTTTCATGCCTTTCCAATAAATTTTTTGTTGAAGTCTCTTTAGAGTTCTTAGATAACCTGAATGACCCCCCATTGGAGTTGAATGAAATTCCGCAAGCAATTTGGAACACCATGAAGAAGAAGAAACAACCACAATGCGCTGCTTATATAATAAAAT
This sequence comes from Papaver armeniacum, assembly GCA_023531295.1. NCBI lineage: Eukaryota > Viridiplantae > Streptophyta > Magnoliopsida > Ranunculales > Papaveraceae > Papaver > Papaver armeniacum. The sequence goes on along the minus strand of JAJJWW010010808.1, from coordinate 23,769 downwards.
GACATCTGTATAAGTGTAGTTACGTTTAAATTCAGGATTTGCATCCAAACTGGCAATAAGTGACGCATATTCTTCATCTTGATGACACTTAGCTATAATATCATGCACACCAGAAAAGATAGGTGTAGAGAGTAAAGCTAGTTGAGGACCTGACAGACGAAAAGAGCATCTCGCAAAGAATATTCTCTTTGCCTTTGCGAAAAATAATTTGATAGTCATACCCCAACAACTTAGACAACCATTTTTGTTGTTCCATGGATGATAGTTTTTGATCCAAGAAATATTTCAAGCTTCTATGGTCTCGTGTATATCTTGAAGTGTCGTCCCATTAAATATGGTCGCCATTTCGAACAAATTTCACAATTGCTAGCATTTCTTTATCATAAATGGAAAGATTCGAGTTCTTACCGAGATAATGGCTTGCTGTAATAAGCAATAGGTCTCTGGTATTGCATTAACACAGCGCCAAAACCCTCACCAGAAACATCGCACTCGAGATAAAATTCATTGCTTGAAATGCAATATTAATACAGAGTTGTAGTGAGAGCATGTTGCGGTTGTTTGAATGAGGATGTTGCAAAAGATCGGTCCAAATAAAAGCATATTTCTTCAATAGCCGAGTTAAGGGGTGACTAATCATGCCAAAATTCTTAACAAATTTGCGATAATAGCCAGAAGACCCAAAATGCTCTAAGCTCTTTAATTGTACTAGGTATAGTCCAAGAAAGAACACTCGAATTTTATCATCTTCAACCGAGACACCTTCGAGATGAAATAACATGGCCTAAATAACCCACTGAAGGTTGAGCAAATGTACACTTGGATTCCTTCACAAACAAATTATGACAACGTAAAATCTCAAAAACTGTCTTCAGATGTTCAACATGCTCAGAGAAACTCTTGCTATAGATCAATATATCATCAAAAAAAAACAAGCACAAACCTACGCAAATATGGTCTGATTATGTGATTCATCAAGCTTTGGAATGTGGTTGGCGCATTCGAAAGACCAAATGGCATAACAAGAAACTCGTAATGCCCATCATGTGTACGAAAAGCAGTCTTGTGAATATCAGGGCCAAAGAGTCTGATTTGATAATAACCAGAACGTAAATCTAACTTTGTGAATATACAAGCACCATGCAGTTCATCAAGGAGTTCGTCGACCATAGGAATTGGAAAACGATCCTTTATGGTGATCGTATTCAATGCACGATAATCCACACACATACACCAAGTTCCATCTTTCTTTCTAACCATCAGAATTGGAGAAGAGAAAGGACTTGAACTCCGCGTATAAATCCCGCTTGTTGTAACTCCGAAATTATCTTCTCAATTTCATTCTTTTGAAAATATGGGTAACTGTAAGGGACGAACATTGACAGTGAAGGTAACAAGGGAATATGATGATCATGTTTGTCTTGAGGGAGGCAAAGAAACCGGAGTCTCAAAAATATCTGAATAAGTAGATATTAATTGTTGGATTTCGAGTGTTAAGACTGAAGTAGTAGTAGCTGTAGCATCATTTAATGCACATAATTGGAACAAAATTCCATACTATACTCTTTATCCAATAAGCGCTGCATGGAAGAACTATCCAGCATCATTACTGTTGGAGAATCATTGCCCACCAAAATAATGTCAGAATCATTAATGCGGAATTGCATGGTCAAAGCTGTGAAATCCCAAGAAATTGCACCTAATGTCCGTAACCATTGAATGCCCAACACAAAGATCACAACCACTAATAGGTAAAAGATGAAAATCGATGTAAACTCATAATCTTGGAATTTAAGTGGAATATTAGAGCAAAACCTTGAGTAGATATCTCACCACCATCACCAATTGTTACACTAATACAAAGATCTTTAGAGCAAATTGGATAACCACAATGTTTAGCTATTCGGGATGAAGAAAATTATGAGTTGAACCCGAATCTAGAAGGACCGTTAATGCTTGTCCCTTAGTGCATTGTCCTAGGTGAAGGAGAACCCATTAGTGAATGAAGTGAAATTGTTGGCGCAATTTCTCGCAACAACCAAGTTTCTTGGATCAGACAATTTTTTCATTGACTTGCTCAATACAAGTTTCATCGCATCCGGTGATCCATCTAATATTAACAACCTTGGCTTCAAGCACAAATGACCAGGTGTAAATAATTGATCACAATTAAAGCACTGTCCTTTTTCGCGTTTTTCCTTTTGTTCTTCCCATGAAAGTCTCTTAGCTCCGGTGGTAAGTTAAATTTTCTAAACGGAGTAGCAAAGCAGTTTGGTGTAGACCTTAGTTGTGGAGGACGATAAGGTTTAGGGGTAGCATTGGTGGCTAATAAAGCATCTTCTTGATTTATTGCCTTTGTGAAAGCCGCAGTTAAGGTTTGAGGTTCAAGTAGTTTAACCATAGAGCCAATTTCCGGTTTAAGTGAATGAACAGAACAATTGATCAAATGATCTTCAGGCAAATCTGTGACAAAATTCAACAATCGTTCAAACTCAGGAATGTGCTCACGAACTGTACCTTTCTGCTTGATTGTGCTGATTGCCATGCGAGCATCTACAAATTTCGTAGAGGAAAAACGAGCACGAACAAGTGAACAAAACTCCAACCATGTAGTCACAGTAATTTTTGTTCTTTTCCATCGATACCAATCATTGGCATCACCCTTAAGATGAGCAGAAGCAATGGCAAGTTTCATATTATCAGCAGCAACGTGCAAAGTAAAATACTGGTCTGCATTAAAAATCCAACCATCAGGATCATCACCATCAAAAGTTGGGAGTTTCGGCATCGATTGAGCCAGCGCGGATATTAGTTTCATTACCACCGAGGGAGGTGGAGGTGGTGGAGGTGCAGCACCATTACGCTAGTGAACCCGAGGAATAAATTCCTAAATACCGCTCGTAAAGTAGTTCCCAAGGTTGCAGTTAAGGCTGTTGTGATCTCAGTTGGTTGACAGCTCTGTTGCATGTTCAGATAAATCCACTTTTCTATCAGCACGATCTTCTTCACGCAACTGTTTGTCCTCAGCTTTCTTTCTGTCGCGTGCTTCTTCATCGTGAACATGATTGTTGTTAATGGTTGTAATAAGAGTATCAAGTTTGGTTGTAACTCCATTGATGCTTTGTTGTAGGAGAGACAAATCTTCTATGTATGTCATTGCGTAAAGAATTTTTTTTTTTTTGTGTAGAATTTAGGGTTTGAGCAAAACTCCTCGCTCGATCCAGTGTTATGGTCCAATACCAAACACAATGAATATCGACCAAAACGTAAGAGAACCAGGATAAAACCCTTTGAGTTGGGGTTAGCCACCTCTATGAAGAAGATTAAGAGAGAAAGAGTTGAGAATAGGGTTTGTTTAATTGATTGATAATCAAAATAATTGTTGGCCGCTATTTATAGCTTCAAAGCCGTGCGTAACAAGTAAAGAACTAGAGTTTTAATAACTCTAGATAACTATCTAAATAAGGAATTAAACAAGCTAACTAAAGTATTTCTAATAAGGAAACTGTGGAGTTGGTATCAAAACACCTTCGCAAGAAAGAGGAAAGTTGGTTAGACCGGTGGATGTGAAACCAATCAAAACCGGCAAGACTCATGTCTGTCTGAGTAGATATCAGAAAGGAAATGACTATGCTCTCGGTATGAAAAGTTATCTTCATGTAGAATTAATGAACCCGATTTGGAGAAGATACAACGATTATGCGCCGGAGAAAACAACACCAACTTTCCCAGGCAAGGGTTTGCAATTCCATTCTCTCATGCAAATGGCTCCTTGGAGAGTTTCCATCAGACCTGAGCTCCACGACCAGGGACAACAAGACGATTTCTAGAAGCTGAAATAGCATCTGATTGAATTTCGGTTGCGATAGATCTAATGGTGATCTCTAGTCTCTACCCAGCCTTGGGACGACGAGGTAGAGAAGGAATGATACGTCTTAGGGAGGCACAGTCATGGAATGCCACTGCAAAGTGAATTTATATGTTCATACATCACAAGTTTCGTCTTTACTTGTCTCTAGTTTCATATTCGCTGAATCTCAACATTTTACGATATAATTAAAGTTTTCCAATCACCCAAAGAGCTTTAGATAATTCTTGCAACACAAAACTGATTGTCAATCTACTTGTATCTTTTTTAAAGCAACCATTATCCATATTCGATCTTGATAATAAAGGAATAATGATGGACAAACCTTACAAATTACAATCCATCTCATACAACCAAAAATCTAAGAACTTAAAGTCTATAAATTATCTTCACCAAGATTCTCATTCGCATTTTAGCTTTTGAAAATTGAAACTAACTACTTTCTATTATACTCGAAACTCAAAGGCACTTGAAACCACATGAGATAAAACTAATATGAACAATTGTATAAGCTCTCTTAACCCTTGTAGAGTACTAGAGGCAGGTATTTATATTGAGTGTATTAGGTATTTGTGTACATTGGACTCTTTACATAGAACCGACAATACATATGGACTATTCATGGACTATACATATGGACTTATATTCTACACCCCCCCCACTCAAGCTATACGCGGTGGTAGACAACGTGAAAGCTTGCCATAAAGAAAATTAAACCGTGCTGTAGAGAGACCCTTAGTGAATAAATCAACAAGCTGATGTTCAGTCGCAATATAGAAAAGTTGTAGACAACATGATGAAATACGTTCTCTGACAAAGTGATAATGAATTTGGATATGCTTCGAACGTGAGTGCTGAATAGGATTTATAGCAAGGTAAGTGGCACTGATATTATCGCAGTATAAGATGAGCGGATGTTGCAAAGAAGAACCAAGATCATGCAGCAAATACTGAATCATGTGAGCTCAGCAGAGGTGGAAGATAATGCACGATATTCAGCCTCAATACTACTAGTAGAAACAGTAGGTTGTTTCTTAGAACCCCATGAAATAAGATTCTTACCTAAGAATATACAATGACCTGAAGTAGAACGAGAGGAATCAGGATCACCGCCCCAATTAGCATCAGAGAAAGCCGTAAGTTGCATAGGGTTGTTACGCCAAAAATAAATTCCATGACCAAGTGTACCCTTAAGATAGCGAAGAATCCTTTTAACAGCCATAAAATGAGATTAAGTTTGCCGATGCATATATTGACTAACCTGATTAACTGCATAGGTAATGTCCGGTCATGTCATATTTAGATATTGTAATCCACCAACCAAACTATGATATAGTGTAATATCATAAAATAACGCAAAGATCATCGATGAAAGTTTAGAACGTGGAGCAACCGGAGTAGAAACAGATTTTGAATCTGTAAGATCAACTCATTTTAAAAGATCCTATGTGTATCGATTTTGAGTTAAGACAAGACCATCTTTAGTTCTCGTAGCTTCCAAACCAAGAAAATAATGTAAGTCTCCCAAATCAGTCATAGAAAACTCAGTCTAAAGCTTAGGCAAAAGAGATTGAAGTCCTTCAAGATCACTACCAAGAAGAATAATATCATCAACGTAGAGTAATAGAATCAAGATACCTTCACTGGATTGTTTGATGAACATTGAGCGATCAGAATGAGAAGACTTGAATCCTATTGCAAGGAGGAATGCATCAAATCGATTAAACCATGCACGAGGAGCCTGTTTTAATACATATAAGCTTGTGCAGTAAGCAAACATGATTGGGATAACGAGGGTTTACAAAACCCCGAGGTTGTTCCATATAAACTTCCTGATCAAGAGAGCCATGCAAAAATGCATTTTTAACGTCGAGTTGCTTAATAGGCCATGAACGAGAGACTGCAAGACTGTGAACTAAGCGAATAGTAACCGACTTCACAACAGGACTAAACGTCTCATCATAATCGATACCATATTTTTGAGAATAACCTTTAGCAACCAAACGTGTTTTGCGTTTGTCTAGAGAACCATCATATTTTTGCTTCACATGATAAACCCATTTAGAACCAATGATATTCATACCAGGTCGACGAGGAACAAGAGACCAAGTTCGATTGCGCAGAAGAGCATTAAATTCTTCAAGCATAGTAGCCCACCATTCTTTGAATTTAGATGCAGCAGTAAAGCACGACCAGTTTCAGTAATGTGACGAATCATTACTGAAACTGGAGTAGGAAGTCGATTTATCAAATAGACAGCTGTAGCATAAAACTCAGCCCAAAAACATTCAGGAAAACCACTTTGAAGCATTAAAGCACGACCAGTTTCAGTAATGTGATGAATCTTTCTTTCAGCCAGGCCATTTTGTTGAGGCGTGCTAGGACAAGAAGATCGACTAAGAATACCGTGTTTAAATAAAAAGGATTTTAAAGGATTAACATATTCAGTACCACCATCAGTTTGTAGGACTTGGATGGTTGTAGAGAACTGCTTTTCAATAATAGCTTTGAAGTTAAGAAAATAACGAAATACTTGTGTTTTATCAGATAGGAAATAAACCCAAGAGAAGCGAGAGCATTCATAAACAAATAAAAGAAAATAACGAAATCCACAATTAGAGAGAAAAGGTGCAGGACCCCATAAGTCTGAATGAATAACAACTCCAATTTTATTTGAATAAGTAGTTCTAGATGAAAAAAGAAGACGATGGTGTTTAGCACCCACACAACTAGAGCAAACAGACTTAGAAGAAGAGAAACTAGAATCAAAAGATAAACTAGGCCTAAAAACTGAAAAGTAGTATTATTGGGATGGCCTAAATGCATATGCTATATAGTTGGAGTTGCTCGAATGCCAATAGTGGTAGTAGAAAAAGCTGGGATGGAAGATGACTGAGGATGAACACTAGGAAGAATAGAGTACATTCCATCTTCATTCTTTCCCTTGTACAGAAGAGTTCCCGTTAGTCGATCCCGAATAGAAAAACCATCACGATCAAAAAAGAGAAAACACACGCGAATCTCTTGTAAGTTGACTAACAGACACTAGATTTTTAGCAAGAGATGGAACATGAAGTGTGTTTTCCAAAAGCAGTTGTGAGGAAGATGAGTTGAGAGTAACATCACCAATCCCTGTTATAGGTAACAGTTTACCGTTCCCAGCTAGAACTTTATCATTACCATTATAATCAAAACGGTTTGCCATCTGAGAGGAATCTGATGTTATGTGCGCAGATGCAGCAGTATCGGAAAACCACTGGTTCTCATATGGCATTGGTTGAATTTGCATTGCTAAAAAGGCTCGTGGTAGATCAAAGTTTGGAGCTTGAGTAAGACGATGGCAAGCCTAAGCTGTGTGACCTTTCACACCACACCGCTGACAGACAATAATTGTATTTTGAGGTGGATGACCAAGAACAGATCCCATGTTGTTGGCACGACCACGAGCATAAGAGTTTGACTGATATCCATTAGTGCTCCTAGCACGACCACCATTGTTCCATCCATTGGGATTCACATTATTGGTCCAACCATTGTTTCGACCACCAGAATTATTGTAGCTGAAAAGGCGAGGGTACCCAAATATACCTCAAGATAATACTTTTCCTACCTATAAGTCCTTTCTCCGAAAGTGATTGTCTATGGACTGAGTCGAGACAATACAACTAATCGGTTCACACTTCGTGTGATCGTCTATGGATACGAGATCGAGACAATACAACAACGAAGTATGTTTACTTGATACAAAGGTTCGGACTTAACCAAACATAATAGGATTGCTTATCAAGTAAATAGGAATTAACGTTTGTGTGATTTACTTTAATTATAATAAAACAATTATAATGCGGAAAATAAAAGTAAATGACAGAGAAAGATTTTGTTAACGAGGAAACCGCAAATGAAGAAAAACCCCGGGACCTTGTCCAGAATTGAATACTCTCAGTTAAGCCGCTACACAAAATTACACCTAACTTCGTATAGTTGAGACCAAGTAACTAACCCTATAGTTCACTTAGTTCCGTCTGTATTCCCACGCCTCTGACTTGTGAATAAGTCACATACTTGGAAAAATTCCATTGGTTCGTATTCCAAACAAAGAAAGGAACAACAAATCTGTTTGGTATCAACTCTATTCAACCAAGTGATATGAGTTGGACAAAGGCTCTTATGTTTATCTTAACATAAACTCCTTCGTCGGTCCTTAGATCTATCTTATGTTTAATCACCCAAAGGTAATCGTTTAAGATTAAGTCAATCAATACCTTTAATCACAAGGAAACGTATTGATGCCGATCTACTCAATTAATCAATCCAATATACCACAAGGATAAACCGATTATTAATTGGATCCTCTTTTTACGAAACAAGTATTGTGCACACAAAGATTATAAAACCCAAGTCGATCTTCAATATCTTCTTTGTCTTCCAATTTTCTTAAATCTTCAATAAAAACCTCGCACACAATCACTTGAATCTCTTGTGATCAATCACGCACGAATGCAGTCATTAACAATGGATTATCACAAGATCGTCTTTAGAACTAACAACGGTCCTAAAGATCCCCTGTCAAACTCTAAACTAGTTTGAGTGAATCTTATATCGAAGAGGAGATTCTCAAGAATAAACAAACTAGGTGCAATCAGATTTCAACCATCGTTAGTCAATCAAATCAATCGAAAACAAAGATAAACAACAATTATCTAGTTTCCCACCAACGGTCGCGCTAGAGCTTCTCAATCCCAAAGAAGACTTTAAACTAGGGTCATCAATGGGTCCGGGTCCTCCGGGTAGTACATGGTCCAGAGCCGGACCCGGCATATCAACATCGGTTCCGGGTCCTAGCGGTTCCGGGTCTGGTTCCATAATGTGTTGGCCCAGAACCGGACCCAGTAAAAGACACGGGTAATCAAAGGTCCGGGTACCCATCGGTTAAAAAAATGTAGACTTATATGACTTCCCAATTTTATGACTCCCGAGTCCCAAAAGGATTATTCAACACCTCAACGAAAAGAAAAGTGACCATCTTTAAACATACATATAGAAATAGAGTAAAATTGAGCTTAGAATCCTTAGATATAAGTAAGAATCTGCCATTATATATAATAAATACAAAAGTTGGCAGACATTTTTTAGCCGATAACTACAAGTAACACCAGCTCTAATATAGTCTGTCGTATTATAACCACAAAAGTTGACAGACATATCATTCTATCAAGTGTAGAAGCCCCAAAAGATTAATGCGTTTCCTTCACAAATACATATACAAAAAAGAAGGATGTAGTTCGCACTTCACATGTTCTTTGGTTATACCAAAAAGAAGTTCCCACCAAGTTCAATAAAGATTTCACCATCATATTCCCAATTGTTCCCGCAAGAGAAACAAAACAATTAATCATATTCCCAATTGTTCCCTGCAAGAGAAACAAAGACAGGTTAATCATATTCCCAATTGTTCCCAATTGTAAAACCACTTCAAAATTATAATCACTAAATCACATTCTCTACCAAGTTTAAGGAAATACATTACGTAAAGACAAGCCTATTACGGAAGAACCCAAACAAAGAACACACCTGTCTTCTATATCGGTTAGCCAATGTGCAATGAAAACTACACCAAGTAACTCTGGGCTCTAGCTAACATAATTATATGGATTTAAAGTTTAAATGCAACCGAAATGAACCAAGTAACTCTAGGCACTAGCCAAAAATCTATCAAAATGCAATCAAATTTATGCATTCCAAGGTTAGCTGGTTATTTTACCTTAAATAGATTGAAAGTTTCGTAATCCATGATAGGAACTTCACAAAAAACAAAATATATACTCCTCTTCTTGTTCATCAGTTAGACAATGTGCAATGTTGCATCAACATCGTCTGACTGAAGCTCATCCATTGCCTCCAAAAGAGTCTGAAGTGAAGTATCACCTAACCCAAATCCCTCATCTAACACAGTAAAATAGTTAGTTGACACACATGAAACACAGTAAACGTATTACTAATTCAACATTGATATATTATGGTAAACGTGAAAGTTCGAATATGTTACTTACTCTCCAACGCACTTCTTATCCAATCTTGTGTGCATATCAAAGCCTCTGCAAGGAAAACCAACATACATCTGTATCAGGTGTCATAAAGTATAAACGATAATAAATTTAACAAGCATATATAAGAAAAAGATAAATGTTCCAAGCATATACATCAAGCAGAAACAAAATGATATTCAATCTAACAGAAAAAATCAAAAGAGACTAGACTAGAGAGTAGTGATAGATCATAGATTACAAATTCAAATCAAGTCTGTTTTTTTTTTCTTTCTATTTTATTGAACTTTAGAGTTAGAGAGGGAAACAACTCCCTTTACTTCCTCATTTGTTCTATCTACATCTCGGATAAGTAAGTATTGCCGCAAGAACATTCGTACCGCAACTTATTAAGATGTTTAGATGAACCAGATTTACAAATTAAAACAAATAAATAAAAAGAAGACATAATGAAATGCTTACCAAGAGCCCCTAAAATCACCAATCAACAACACTAGTACTACTAATGCCCACCAGTTATAATTTCCTGAAAACAAGTGATTGAATTATGAGAGTCTTTTCTTAAAATGGAAAAATAACATTTCAAGTTTTCAACACACAAAATCATCCATACATGAATAGGTAACATACATCAACAACATCTCCATTAAAATTGAGAAATTGAAAGATACCCACTAACTAACCTCATCACCAGCCATAATTAAACATTTAGGTTTTTGTTTTCTTAACATTTCTAGTCCCACTGTTAAGAAAAATTGTCAATTTAAAATTGTCATTTAGGTTTTCTTAACCTCATTACCCATTGCACTACAAGAAAACATGGCTTTGGTGACGATAGTTTTTGCGGCGAAGAATATTTCACCGCTGAAGCTTAGTTATTGTGACCAAACTAATTTTTATCACTTGTTGTTTGGTTTTCAAAGAACGGACTCGGGTTTCGGCACTCATAAGTTTTTAGTGACCTTATTTAGAGACGAAATAATGTCTAGTCACTAATGAATTTTTTGTGTTTATATATGTTTGTCACCATTTAATGCTATTGTGATGATGCTTAAAAATTGACATAAAATCTTTTGGTGATAATCTATAAATTTTGTTACAAAAGAAAAAGTTTATATTGGAAAAATTAATTCGTCACTAACTAATTTTATAGTGACGAAACTAAATGTTTGACGCTATATTTATTTTTAGTGAGCATCAACTTGTTTGGTTGCAAATGTTTATATAGTAACAACTCTTAATCGTCACAGGAAAGAACATTCGCAACGAACTAGATTTTGTCGCTTTAGTCATTTTCAGTGACACTATAACTTCACCGCAGTTCATGATTTGAGTGGTTTACAAATGTTTATCGCAAAGAATCCAACAAGATGATAATTGAAACTCAATTCTCCATTCATTCATTCTGACCCCACATTTTGCTGATGTGGATTGATGTGGTGAGAGTATTGAGAAATAAAGCATTCTCATTCATTCTCACCCAGCGACAATTAAGGAAAAAAATATGTGTATACCACGTCCAAAACTACCCCTTTACTCCACTTCTGCATTTTTTTTTTTTGTTTCATCGCTAACTTTGCTCCCCACAAACAAACCCATATTCTCTCACTTCTATTCTTCATTCATGACCACCGGTTCGAGATCTATCTTAATGTTTTCCTCCGGATTTTGTTCTTCAAGTATGGTTTAGGGATTTCAATCTCGTCGAAGATCTCCAAATCAATATATCCAAAGTCCCAAGAGGTGATTATCTATCTTTACCCTGAAGCAAACTTATTAAATAATCTTTGATTTATGACTTAAACTTCGTTTATTGAACTTTAGTGCTTCTGATTAAAAGCTTGGGTTTTTTATTTTTGAAGTTTTAGTTTAGTTTTTAATTATGTTTGAGATTTATTATTTCTCTCCTTGGATTTACTATTCTGTTTGAGGATATAATTCCATTTCAATTAAGCTTTGGCATTCACGTTTCCACTTTTAAATTGCTAAATATGTCAATGTTAATGGTGTTATGTTAAATTATTGGTTTGATACAGGTAATGACCCTGACCATTTTGATACATCGACTATGAATGATGTTGTATGATACATCGACTATGAATGATGTTGTAATCTCAGATCCTGAAGGTGGTTCTAATAATCGGGGCCTCTTCACTATTATCGGTAATTGAATTGAAAATCTTCTCCTTGAGATTTTTAAATTTCTTGATTATCCAAGTTATAATTCTTTACTTTGTATCGACAATTTGAATTTCATGAGTTGCTTCATTGAGGCGGATTGCTTCGTAGAAAACAAAGCTATGCACGGTGACCCATGCTACGCAACCCATCAATAATTTAAAGGTAAACTAATTATTCTTGAAATCATCGAACATTATCAAGTGTTTGGAAATCGTAGCCCAAGTTCATAAAAAAATCTTCTTTAATGAAGTATTTTGCATTTGTAGAAGCTTGAATACGTCATGAGACCTTAGTATAGGCAGCCATATTATATGCATATCCCATTACATAAGTGCGGCATAAGAAGTTACGTGGATTATATTGAGTAGTGGTGCATAAGAAGTGCACACACCGGGAGAAAACCGGCTTGCACATCACTATAGTTGTAAAAATACAATTTGATTGCTTTAAACTCTTGCCAAGTTGGATGGGATCTGTTTAGATTGGCTTCATATTTAGACTTAAGCTAATTGAAACTTTGGATGTGTTTTGCAGGTGTGTGTCTCGCATGCATTTTCACTAGAAGTTCTGAACCGCCTTCTTGTTTTAGTGTTTGTTGAAGCCTCTGCAATTATAAAGGACATGAACTCTCTCTATGGTTTTACATTTGCAATAATAACAAAATACACCTAGATTGCACTTCAAGATGTATTGACACAGCCAATTAAAGTGAACTAACTTCTTCGCACTCCTTTGGTGAGAATTTAAGCATATTGCACTAAATATAATATAATATTATTATATTTAGATGCGCATCAAGAAACAATGAAGTTACAAAAAGTGATATCCACTGGGTTTTAAATGAACTGTGTTAATCATTGGTTGTCTTCATTCTTTGCCGGTTCCAAAGTAGCGTTAGGGATGATCCGTTATGATGATACTTGTCAAATGAGGAAATAATCGCCGTTTTGCCACATTAGATGTTTCAAGTCTTCGACATTTATGTTGGTTCTTTAGCTTGATTACAAACGCAAGAACTCGATAGTTCCATGTTCATAGCTTTCGCTTCATAGTAGTGAATGGATCGACGCGGTTTTTTTTTTTTTTTTTTTTTTTTTGCAATCAGGCCACCACAGTGCAAGTGGATGGCGGATCTCCCATTCACAAGATAGACAATTAATTAAGAAATGTAGTTTAAAGTTCCTTCGTTTGTCTTGTTTGCTGGAACATCTCAATATGATGATATGTAATATTTTTCTTCTTGATTTTTTTGCTATAAAATTGTAAGCATGACAATAGCTATTACGTTATCATGACAATAGTGAATAATCCTTTATATTTAATGTTCACCTCTCTGCTTACTTTCTTCAGAATATTATGTCTGTATGCACAAATTTTGTTGTTATCAAAGGCAGCGTCTAACTAATGCAAGCATGAGCGGTGACCATCTTTAGCACTGTAAATTTCAAAAAATGCAATTACTTCCATTTGATACAAACAAACGGAACCCAAATTTGGATAATGTATCAACAATCAGGAAAAGAGCAAAAAAGGATAGCACCCGGTGCGCAGCACGGGTAACTTTCTAGCTCTTTATGATGATTAAAAAAAAAAACGTAGCTCCTAAAAAATAAGTTATCTTATGGTGTAGCCAGATTGTAGCATAACAAGTTACTCTATAGTAATAGGACCGTTCAATTATCCTAGAGACCCACATGGAGCCTTGGTATGCTTGAACTAACTTACTTGGTATGCTTGAACTAACTTAGACCCGCATGGAGCCTTATGCACAAAATTAAGATAACGGATTTCTTTATCGAATAAGAACTTGAAATCAAGCTGTATTTCTGTACTTTGTTTGGTTCTCTTCTGAAAACACTCTCTGACACATATTTTGGTGCTAATCTACTCATAATTCAAATATTTATAGCATAAGGTTTTACTACTGGCAAATATTTATTCTATTATATAAAGAGGACACCTCTTACTACAGTGTTTTTGAAGCTGCAAATTGTGTGTGACCATTTTATCCCTGTATCTTACCTAAACAATGGATGCCCTATAAATAAAAATGAGGGTATATTGGTAATTTAAATTGTTTACAAGCAACGACTTCTATTTAGAAATTAGAAAATGGACCCAATTCAAGTGCCTTTTGGTTTAGAATGGAGTCATGGACCCAATCTTTATGCATGTGCGTGCCAATTTCTAGTATAATAATTAAAATAAAAATACCGATCAAAAAAATAATTACTAAAATAAAAACAATTTGTTAAAAAAAAAGACAAACATGTGTGTATAACTCTTGGCAAGTTGCTATTGGATTGGGATAATTTTTGCATTTTAATTTAATACATCGTGATGTATAAACATTTTCCTTACTAGGATATAGTTTTGGTTATAATGGATTTCGATACGCCAATTTGTCAACGACGTAAAGCTTTATTTGTGTATCTCGTCATGTTTGAACGGCTCATTACTAATGAGTGATGTTGTTATATTACACTTTGCTACACCATGTATCATTCTCTAGTATATGATGGAGAGATCTCCTTTTTCCATCGAAATCTCGGAAGAATTCTTCTTCGTTTTTCCTCAAACCGAAAATTTCTCTTTTTGGTTATGGATTACCTAAAATATGATATAATTGTAGAAGGGATTTGACTAGAAATCAGGACTGATTGAGCTGAAATTTTTGTCAAAGATTTTCAGAATATTTTTTCGAGGGATAAACTAGGTAGATTTGTGGGTAGAGGAGCGAGATCAAATGGTGAAAATTTTCCTTGTTAACAATTATCTTGGATGTGAGTTTTCGATTTATGAGGAGAAGAATATTCACTTATTTGGAAAGAAGATAAACAAAAAACCCTACTTTTATCTCAAAATCGAAAAAAACAAGCTAAAAACCATTTTAGATTTTGGTTAATCTTTCAATTCTTTTTGGCGCCATGTAAATCAAAAGAAAAAAAAATCTTTGAGGCGGGATTTTTTCCCGCTTGATCTTCCATTTTTTCTCCTATAAATCTGATCCCAAAGTTATCAAGTTTTGCTCACAAGATACCGATTGAAGGTAATTTGTCTCTAGATCTCACATCACTCTTCAATTTCATATGTTAAATCATATATGCAAAGCCCTAATTTTGTAGTTATTTGTTCTCTAGGATGATTCTATCCCTTGGTTATCCTAACTTCAAGGATTTTCGAACTCTAACTTAAGGTTTGTTAAGAGACTTTGATTGTATTCTCGTTGTTTAATTGTATTCCTTTACCAAGTTAAAAGCTCAAGTAATCACTGCGAGTACTCAATCTCTATAAGTATACTCTATTTTATGCATTTATGTAGATTTAGTGTTTGATTATTTGTGCTATTGAACCCAAAGATGTTTTGATCAACTCACTAATTTGTGAGGTTAATTGTTTTATTGAATCTAAAAGATGTTTTTCTCAAATTAGGTAAAGTGTTTCATCAATTTGTATCTCGAACAAGCCGTATTTACGTACTTTGTTTTGTTTAGTAGTGAATTAATTGTTTGATCAATTGTCTCAACGAATAAGCAAATAATCGTAATATCCATTGTGCTTATTTCTCTTTTTGTTAATGTAAATTGACCTAAAAGTATCCCACTTTTATTTCTCGTTTAGTTTGGTAGTCGCAATTGAGTACCGTAATTTATTTATTTTTTGCTCGATAATTAGTCCGTAATGCAATCAAATGTCACCGCTCTTGTATTCTTTACTTTTTCCTCCATAAGCAAGTTGTTTGAATCATTAGGTTGGTTGTTGTTATTTTTCATTGGGGTTTTTTTAGCCCACCCAAACATGAATTCGATTTAGTAGTTTTGGGTTTCTTAGCTTTCTTTAATCATGGTGTTGTTTCATTGCCCAGGTGAAAACGGTGAACAATAATGAACAACCAGCTCCAATGACATCATCTTCCGGGAGGGTACCCGTTACTTTTCCCTTTTCTCTTCTTTTTGGACTTTTACTTCATTAATCTCCACGATTAGATTGGTAGTTTTTTGATCTTTTTAGACTTATGTGGAGCTTGATTGACTTCACAATTCTATGCGCCATTGAGACTTTGTTAGCGCTATTTAATTGAGTTGGTAATGTTCTTACTTAAACAGGTTAAAAGTAGCATTAAGCACTTTTAAGTCAGCAATAATCACAAAACATAATTTAGGTCCGCAATTTATAACTTTATTAGCTAGGTTAATGCAACACTCACAAAATGTGAGTATTTAAGGTTTTTCGTTTTTCAATAACTCGGATCACCTAGTATATGTGTGGTAGGTCGATTTGGTAGCTTACTTGGCCCCTTCCTTCTCTAACCTGTGCGTAGTGTTTGAAAGTTCTTTCTATTACTTGGAGTCCGAAAACTAAGTTGAACAACAAATTGATTTCCATCTTGTTAATCTCTTTAGTGCTTCTGGTCCCACTTTTGCATAATATTCCTTAAATGGGTGAGTATAGGACACCCAATAAATGGGTGAAGTTGTTTGGATTGATGAAGCTCGCATCAAATGGATGAGTATAGACGATACTTTTGTGATGTATATGTCTAAACCAATACGATTCGGGAACACACCACACCCAATAAATATTTGTAATATTTTATACAAATTTTATATCACTAGAATTAACCCTCTACCTGTTTGACATTCTCGCAGTTGCTAATTATATGATGTATCTTTTATATAGGATACGATGATAGTAATTCAAGCTCGGGAAGAGCAAATACGGCGCTTAATGAGGTTATCAAAAGATGAAAGAAGGCAAATGAAAAGGTCATAAGAAACATGCGGGATATGATGATCGTTCTCTCAATTTAGAACAACATTACAGACTAATGGAACCGAAAGTTGAATGCATCACATTAATGTTTTAGTCTTAGTATTTTTTTTTCTTTTCTAAAAGAGTGATGTTTATTTATTTATTTATTGCGAGTTTATTTATCGATTTTTTCTAGTTTGGATTTTGTATAAACATTTTTTTTTAATGGGTAATTATTTTTATTCAACTTATATTATTTATTTAAATGTTTATTTGTTTATATTTATTTTTGTGTAATAATAAATCTGGGCTAGTCACCAAAGAAAAATGGCGACGGTTTCGTATGATGAGAAAATAGTTATGGTGAGGGTAGGGTTGTGTCTCTAATAACTTTTGAGACAGAATGAGCTTGTCCCAAAAAATTATTTTGGAGACGACTATATTTGGTGAGACGATGATATTGTTCTTGAAATGATCATAAGACAATCCTAATTGGCCATTATACATACTTTAAAGCTGCTAAATCATTATTTTTGGCCATTATATACTTTCCGCTTGCTAAATCATTATTTTTCGTAGATGAAATGGTTTCGTGACTAAAACTATTTAGGTGGCTAATTTGTTTCTTCACGATAAGTATATTTTTGGGATCGAACAAATTTGCTAAAACTGTTTACGTGATGATCTTGTTTCTTCACTATAAGTACATTTTGAGATCGAACAAATTTCGCGGCTAAAACTATTTTATGTGAGCGAAGTTGTTTCTTCACTATAAGTATATTTGAGACGAACAAATTTGCGGCTAAAGCTATTTTAAGTGATAAAATATTTTCCTCACCAAAAATACTTAGAGTGACAAAGTTCTTTATCACAAAATTAATGAACAAAGTGTCAATTTTATTTGCTCACGAAAAGATAGTTTTGGTGGCATAAAGATTTATGTAAGCTAATTAAAAAAATTCGGTGACGATTTCTTAAGGACGTCACAGAACACTTTCTACGACTCGCTATAGGTGATGAAATTTTTTGCGCCACTGAATTCTTTTTGTAACAAAGAAAGTGGTTTTATTGGACACAATATTTTGCCACTAAAGCGACTTTTCTTGTAGTGTTGACAGACTGTAACATAATACTCGATCAATTTAAAAGTCTAAAGGATAGAACCAAATTAAGATAGCTCCTTCTACCGTAATGAAACAAAGCTTCCTATAGTGTTCCTTCAAAATCAAACACGGGAGAATTCCAAAATCCTAAATTTGAATGCTTTTTACTTTGTTATTATCTGCACATAACCAATTTTGTTAAACAACTCAGTTAAAAAAACAAAAATTGAGTCCACAAAGATAATAACAAAAATGGTAACTTGCCATAAATCATAAAACAACTCGATCAATGAGGCACCGAAGTGATTAAAGGGACAAAGTAATCACGTTTACAAATTGAAAAAATCAATAAAAAAAAGACCTAATAAAATGCTTACGAGCCCATCAATCATCGGATCACCAATCAATAACTAAATAGGTTAGTAAATCAGTGTAAGACTTAGACAAAAAAAATGATTTTGTAGCAGAAGACTAGAACTTGAACTGAAGTAGTTGCAGACAGCGGAAAGAAAGAGAATGCTGTAATGAAAAAAAATAAGTGGAGCTGTTCTTTATCTTTGTATATGACCCTAGTTTTCCTCGTAATTTACTACACCGACCTTTGTGAATACCCGATTACCGGGTACTCGCGTGTAGGACCCCGAGATGGACCTGTTTATAAACGGGTCTATTCGGGTAATTACCCGGGTCCTAAGTGGTTAATGGAGTCCCAGTTGAGGACCGGAACCGGACCCAAATCTATCGGGTCGGTTTCAGAAGTCCCAATGGGTACCCATTGACAACCCTCTACTTTAAACTGGCTAGTAAAAGATTTTGCATAATTAGGTTACTCTCCTCTCACGAATAGGCGGCTACATTAGTAACCCGATCGCTGTCATATTATCGTCCAAAATAATTTCAATTTCCTAAAGTATATGATAAGAAAGAGTTCGTTTCCACAGAGAAAGCGATTGTAGTTATTATGTAATCAATTTCTAAGTAACCACTGGGGGATTAGGATTTTTATGTAAGCAATAAAAAGTAAATTAAAAGCAAAATAAATTGGAGAAAGTAATCAATAGAGAAAGATGTTGGTCAATTTATCTTCAATCTTAGACATGTGCTTGAATATATGATTAGAATTACAATTCAATCTCTTTTTATTATCAAAGCCTAGAGAATCAAGAAAGCAAGATAATCTATTAATTTCCTAAGTTCATCAACACACACATTAGAGCTGCGTATGAATTCTACCTAAAGAATAACCTAACGCCTTGCACTAATTAAGTTCAATTCCTAGGAGCATTAAGTTTCGAAATATGCTAATCAATGCAATTGTCATACATTGCGCATAACAATTCAGACAATGGTCAAACTCTACATATGATTACGAGAGTGTATCACTACAAACCGTAAACAAATTATGCTACTTGTATTCAGGGTTATCGCTCGATGAAAAACCTAAAATAGCTATGGACAAGGATGCAAGTTCAATTAATTGGCCACTTAACAAAACCAAACATCTAAGTCCTATCACAATACATCAATCATGTGATTATTAAAACGGTAGAGATGTGAGCGATAATCAAGAGAAAACTAATACATAACACAAGCACAAGTTGTAGAAATAGGACTACATCCTTAACCAATAATATTAAATTAGCTACTCATAGCTATGGAATTCATCATAGAAATATTAATTGAATAGAAGAAGATGAACAAAGCAAACCCTAGTAGCGTAAACAAAGCGACTCTCTCCTTAGCTCCAAGAATAAAAGTGATCACTAAAATTGTAGAAGTCTTCCTTTTATAGCTCTCTTGTTCCAAAATTAGGTCAAGTCTTCAAAGAGTCCAATAGATACAAATCCACCAAGCCCATATGTGAGAAAAACCCATGTAGAAAATATGCCCCAAAAATAGTCACCGGAAAACTGGTATTATGGCCTAAATTGGCCGGGAGAATGATCGGATAAGTATCTCGGTGGCCGTCAAAGTCCACCCGGTCACCCACCAAACAGCCAGCTCTTGGTCAGTCACCGAATCAACTCGGGTCAAATAGACCGGAAGTCGGGTGAGTCGTGCGGATTATCTATCGACTTGGCCGAGCTGGTTACGTGAAAGTTTTGCACGACATGAACTTGTGCACCATCATTGCACTTCCTAATGCATATACAGCCATGATGGCTATTCATCCTATGCAACTTTACCAAAGGACATGCTCCCTTCCTTCATTACTGACAACCCGTTATTAACATCAACTTCATTCTCGCCATTTCACAAATTCATCTCGCTTCACTTCGTCTCATTCACAGTCAGTTATCTTCCGCTCAATTCCAACCTTCCATCAGCACCACTACAAGCCACAACAAGCACCAACCATTACCAATTGCTTCACCTGAACTCCCATGCCTGCAATCACCCATTTCCTTAGTCATAAGCCCGAACCATATAACACACACACATTGTTTGCACCAGCTATATCAACAGCTGCTCTTGACTGCAACAACTGCAACTCATACAAACCATCTTCTTCTCATCATTCTCAGCTCCACCACTTCAACCACTACAACACATAAAACAACAGATTCTCCATTCCAACGCACCCGCAATTTCATTCTGTTTATCATATCCACAACATTCATCTAGCCATTGCATCTTCACGGTAACACAGTGGTCCCTGCCGATCGGTGCCCCACCTTACACTGCTACACCATCTCGGTTACTCACTGCGGCTTCACTACTCGGCCAACCAACAAAGCCATTTCCCATTTTATCACTTTAAATGCAAACAGCCATTACCATAAATATCGGCTCATCCAACATATTCTTAGCTCCCATTTTCTTACTACATTCCCATTGCACCTACAAGCTGCAAGTGCCGTCCAACGTGACCATGGCGATAGTACAAAATCACTCCACTCACATCCGTTCTTGAAATCTCGGTGGCAAGTAATCATCAGTGACATTACGCCCTACAATTTGGTTCCTTGCGACATCGATACAAATCCACCAGCGTGACTAAATACATCTAACCGTTACAACAATTCCAATCTTGCCTTACCCGACCCATTCAAATCAATCATACTACCACTTCAACAACATACGCCAGCCATTTTGTAATTCCTCACATTCATTACTGCTTGATTCATTCCATCTTCCCCTATAATTACAACCTAGCATTCATTCTTGAGCCAACACACACACATACAGACCATTTTAAATGCATCAAACTCAATGCATCACTTGAACGAACACCTAAATTTCCCGCATCATTTATGTTTGCCCACCCTCAACCACCAACTCCCATAATTATCATTACACGGCTTCAATTTCATCCATGTCGAATAAGCGGCACCATTTGAACCACTTTGTACACGAAACCTAGACATACACCTATAAAATTCAGGCCATCTAAACTCCATATCAATTCCTTCATCATCTCAGTCATACCCATCAGCATTTATCCTCCCAGCTACAGTTAACACCATGGCGTTCCCTGGCAACTACACACATAACCTGCAGCTGCAACATGCCTTCATCTCTTGTAAGTAGCGTACAATCTCAGCTTCCATCTCAACTGCTTCTACCAGCTCAACTCTGCTGTAATGCAACTTCATAATCCCATTACCAGGTCTAACCCCATCTGTAACTACACCGCCATGTATCACCAGGTCTGCAAATCTCTGATTCACATCAAACCCCTCTTAAACTTTTCGTTCTTGACCCCAAATTCACAGCAGCAACAACACTATCTTCTTCAAACCCTTTTCCATTTGAATCATCTCTTCAATCTATGGCGGTAACGACCATTTTGATTTCACCTCCGTTAACTGCAACCACAATTCCATTCTTGAACTCGAGCAGCAATTCTTCTCTGTAAATCGATCCAACCTTGATTCCAACACAAACCCATTTCAGATCCCTTCATAACCACTTTAGATTCTTCATAATCTCTGATTCGATCTGATCCTTCTCTGCCATGGTCTTCTCCATTCTTGCCCTAATTTACTAGTAGCAACGGATTCGTCTCATTTCTTCTCTCAATCGATCTCTGTCATCAACTCATCCCACTTATTCTCTCAATTTCAGCAGACGCAACTATTTTTCCGTTCTCTCTCTCTCAATTTCTGGTTCAGGTGAAATAATGATTGAGAGGAGGAACGATTTAGGGTAAGTGTAGGAATGAATATTGATATAGGCACCCACTAAAAGGATAAGGGACACCAAAACGATATTTGGCCTGTCAGTTTCGGGAAACTGACTGCCTATACTATTTTACAGCTCAACTGTCAATTGCGCAGAACTGACAGTTCGTTTTTCACCTCTTTTGCTATATAACCTTCGCTGGTTCCAAGTATCACTCGCCTGTGGATTGACCTTTTTGCACTTTACGTTTCAAATGGGTGTTTTCTCCTTCTTTTACTCATAAAGACTCCATCGCACCTGATAAACTCAAAAGCAATCATAAGATACATAATTCACAAGAAAACTCGCAAAGAAAGTATAAACAATAGATAAAATATCACGGTGTTTACAACACCTATCAAATTCCCCCACACTTAGACTTTGCTAGTCCTCGAGCAAATCAAACAAAACAAACTTTAAAACATACATATAACTGCGTGTCGTCGAGGCTACGGTCACACTTAGCACGTATAACAAGCCTTTAAACCCCTAGGTGTCCCTAGTGGACGAGTTATAGTCTCGTGAGGGTTTACTAGAGATATACCCACAAAACCTATTTTTCCAACTTACTAGTTCTCTGTAATAATAGCATCCAACGCGCTAAGAAGACATAGAGATTCTGCACACTAGTCATAAGAAGTTAGACACATATATGAACACAATCTCATCCTTAAAAGTTGAGAGAGAAATAACCATCCCTTATCGAAAAAATTCGGGTTCGGAGTGATCGAAAGTCTCGACTCGCCTCACAAGAAAGGGTTTTATGAAGTTGCTCTCAATAATAAACAACTTTTTTATGGGTCACACATGTGTCCAGGTAGGAGTGAAGAGAGAATCCTGTGACACGTTGAATGGTAGGAAGGCAAAACCCTCCGAATCGTTTTGAAAACCCACATCTTTTATCATTTTTGAAAACCCATTTTTCTGACGATCTCTAAGAAGAAAGGAAATCAACCACTTAACGAAGGTGGGAATATGCTTACTTACCTTGTTATCCGTTTGACGTGCAGCTAGCACCACTCTCACAGACATCCATAGAAACGTCTTCGACCTTCAATCGGTGTCTTCATCTTCGTCTTCGGTCTTCAACTCTTGATGATAAAATCTTGAACCTCGTAGAATCTTGACAATGTGATTCTTTCCTCTAATTTCTTATTGCTTGAAACTTCATTGTAGATATTTCTTCTTCCATTGGCTTTATTAAAAGAACAAAACTAAAAACGAACCAAAATATGATACAACAAATTTTTCTTGTCTCTCTTCTTCTTCTTTTTTCTTTCTATTTATTTTTTTTTCTCTCTTTTTTTATATGAGACAAGAAAAATACTCCTCCGATCCCACTATTAGATGACCTAGTTGAAGTTTGCACAATTCTTAAGGCAATGAATGAAATGAGTGTTTTTAAGTATTTTTTACAACTATACCCTTATGGATAATAATTTGTAAAATTTAGAAATCATTTATCTCTCAAATTATACCATAGATTTTCGTAAATTTTGTACCGTTAAAAATCATTTTAAAACACCTACGTAACGAGTATAAACATGAATATCAAATTATACATATTTCTTATGATACCGATAATCAATCAAAAGGGTAGTTTTAGAGATATCCCCTTGATTAGTGAAATAGGTCAACTAATAATGGGACAAGATCT
>JAJJWW010010807.1:0-11749 GCA_023531295.1 Papaver armeniacum | reverse complement strand
TCTAATGAAACAAATTACAAAATTCATCATAATTAGAAGATTGAAATAAAAGAAAAGTAAAAAACAAAGCACATTATGATTGTGCATCACTCTAAATACAACTTGTAGGTTATCTTAACTACAACTAAATCAATAAATCTCCGATACAGAAACCACCATTTCACTTTTTTAAGAAGCAAAACTAAAAATAAACTCTGAAATCCAGCGACAAATCCCAAAGCAACAAATCCAAAAAACAATATTCTTTCTTTTGCATCATCTTGATCATCTCCTTCTAGTATGAGAACCACTAATTATCTTGCCTTTTTCAGTCCGCACATGTAGAACTTGATCCCAAAGCAATAATATACCACAAAAAAAAAAAAAAAAAAAAAAAAATCCCAAACAATGTGGACCAATCATTGAATATGTTACATCCGTTAGATCAAGTGAAATCAAGGTTAATAAGTTGACCATAACCTGAAAGGCATATCTCAAACCCTTATAAATAAAAGCTACAATCTTTTTTTCTTGGCAAGACATCCAAACCGTGCCTCCCCTCGCCTGTCTATCTATGATTCTCATGGACCGCGACAAAATCTTGGCAGAAGCTATCCGCACTATGATTTTTCTTCTCAAAATGGTAATTTCTTCTCATCCACTGCTCCCTTTTTGTTTTGGGGCTTTTCAGTTCCTCTTTAGATCTCGGTATATACATCTTTTTAGTTTTTAATCAAATATATTCACAAGAGCTGAATCTGCTAGTTAAATAACTAAATCGGTACTTCCGTTGTTTCTATCTCCATTTGTATGATGTAATCTAGATGTACCTGAGATATCAGGTGTAATATAAATGTTTGAACTTTGAAGATTCTTATATACTATGGAAAAATGTTTATAATTCATGAATGATTTTAAAATGATTGTGGATTCATAAAGTGTCTAATTCATAAATTTTTCTTAAATCCATTGGTATACCAACCTTGTGAATAGCTAACATATTGATGTTCATCATGTAGTTAGTTTATCTCTTGGAAGAGCTAACTAAGTATTTTCTCCACTTCTTTAAAGATTTTTTTTTTACTGATGGAATTCTGGGAAATGTTGCACTTCTAGGTGGTGTTGAGGTACGCATAGATCAACTCAAATGGTATTTCGTTACAACATAATTCAGTGATTTTATTGCGTGCCCAACAAAACAAAGAAATGGAAAAAAAGAAGAAAGGTGGAGGCGAATGCTGTATTCAAACTCCAATTAGTCTTCAATTTCTGGCTCAAGAATAGGCAGGATGCTGTAAGCAGAAGAATCGATATGCATACCATGGACGATGCCTCCATAGTCGACCTTGATTCTATGGCAGAATAATAAAATTGCATCCCACAACGCCGTTCTTCCTTGGACCGAGAACTGCAATTTTTGTCCCAATACAGCGCAAAAAAACTGGAGGGCTTTGCTTACCAACAAATAATATACAAGCTCCAGGATGAAAAGCAGACGGCACACAAGATATGACAGCCAGATATTTCTCAGCGGATCTCTCTTTTGGAGGCAAAACTCCAAATATTAAGGGGTTGTTGCTTGATTGTGTGCTTGTATAGGATGTTGGATCTACACGTAACATCCATTTCGGGTGCTCTAGATATGCACAGAATAAATACAACAACAAGTGAGAATCAGTTGGAAGCTCCAGAGTCCACTTCTTGTTCACATTGTCATAAACCTCGCCAGTTCCCAGGTACTCATAGTTCCTCAAGCAAGTTCCTTGGGCAAGCTCTCGAATCCTTTGCACTGCGTAGTCAGCACGAATGCTACTTTGTGGTAACAAACCTCTAGCCCACTCTCCTTTCATCAGTTGGTGAAGTCTCTGGTGCTCAGTGATGGCATCTATACACTCCTGTATCAAAGAAATCTGCTGTTGTGATTGTTTCATATTGCTTGAAGGAAATTTTGAGCCATAGCATTCAAGAGACTGTACAAGAGCAGCGTGTAGATTATGAAGTTGCTCTTTCTCCTCCAGAGAATAAGTTTGTTGCCATTCTTTCGTACTATCACCTGAGGATACAGTAGGAGCACCAGTACTTGGAGAATCACTTCCCACCTTATTGATACTGATCGAAATACCAAGCTTCGCAGCAGTGTGCATTACCTGCAGATGACTGGTTTCAATCTTGTCGAGTAATGGATTCAACAAAACAGATGATAACCATTGCCTGAGGCGGTCTCTCCACTGCTCAATTTGAGGATAGATGCCCAGATGATCATAAGCTTCAATCGACTCTTCAATTGACATTGGTGGGGGATGATCACCCTCCCCCTCTCCTTTCTTAGGTGGAGTCCTGAACTTTCGAGAACCAGGGGACATTCTAACAGGCCTTAGTGGTGTACTCCTCTTAATTCCATATGTATTAACTGCTTTAGTAACCGGAGTAGTGGTTATGCTCAAATTCAAACCATCAAGGGGTGCCGGAGGTGTGACCAGTTTTGATGCTGCTTTTGTTATTCTTTCATCTACATCAGCCAAGAACTGCTCAAGACTTTCCTCTGACATGATAACTTTTGAAGCTGATGATCGTTGCTTTGACCACAGGGTCGAGAGAACCCAATCTGCACCAGATGATGCTTGAATTGATGGTACTATCTGTGGAGAATCTGAATGTACAAGGTGGAGAGAAGATGTTTTACTCGAGGAGTTGGATGGCTTATAGAATGAATCTGACTTTGTTCCAGAGGCAGTTATTGATTTCTGAACACCAACATGACGATTTGGGGTATAGACTGATTGATGGATCGGGACAAGAATATCTGAAGGAGAAGGTGCAATATATATTCTTGAATTAGGGGGTTTCTTTGCAGAATCAGAGTCAACTCTCTCGACAGGTTTTGATTTTACTCCCAAAAGTCTCAGTTGACGGGCAGTGAGAGGCCTTTGTTCCTTTGGTAATCCCTCGGAACCTACAGCAAACAAACTAGCACTGTCTATGGGTCTGTACTGAGTGAAAGCACGTACAAGGGCAGAAGAATGCTCGATGAACACAAACCAACCATGACTTCTGTCATCTTTGTAAACACATGAGCTGTGGTAGCGGAAACGTATTTTGGCTTTAAATTATTAATAATTCCTGCTTCCCTGAAGACAATGCTGATAAGGGTAAATGCAGAAATAGCCGATACAAAAAATATGGCAAACAAAGTTGGTTTTGAAGGGCGAAGACTAGTTGCTTTTATTGCTTCTGAAAGATTTGGATTTTGATAACGCAGAATTTGAAAGCGTTTCACTTGCGGAGAGCTAGTCCCCTTCCTCCTTCCATGGCAGAGATGGAGCTTTTTCTTCGAGACTCAGTTTTCCTCTCACGATTATAACACACCGCTCTGTTTCAATACAGCGCGACACCGATTTAACGTGTTATTGCTTTCAATCACCGCATTGTGTTAGAATACAAATTGTATTTATAGACAACATAGAATAGCATATAAGGAAACAATTAAGAATAGCATACAAGGAAACAATTTAGGGAAGGAAATAGCGTATAGAATAGGTTTCCTATTCTTCTTCCTTGACATTCTTAAGGGTAGACATTTCGATCGCTGTGGTGTAAAGTAGCCAAGTGGGTGTAACTTTGAAAAGGGACGCCATCAATGGAGAATTAGTGATTTTACAAGTGCTCCGACCAAAAACAGTTAAAGTGGCAGTTTTTAATTTGTTAATTATAATTTCTGAGGGGCTAGTTTTGGGTTAAGTTTTTGTAGCAGATTTCTAAATTGAATGTTTAAGTAAATTATTTAAATTCTTAGTGCCTCTTTATTTAGTTAATCTTTTGGATTAGTCAACTGCTAGCTTAGGGACGCTACATTCAATATGCCCCAAAATTTTCTTGTATGCCCCAAATGATGTGGTTCATTCATAACCATCAATCAAATGTTTGAGGTTGCATCCTCTTTTCCTGGGAAAAAGAAAAAAAAAAAAAAATCTAGTCCATAGGGCTTAATCTAAAGAC
The DNA here is from genome assembly GCA_023531295.1 of Papaver armeniacum. NCBI lineage: Eukaryota > Viridiplantae > Streptophyta > Magnoliopsida > Ranunculales > Papaveraceae > Papaver > Papaver armeniacum. The sequence continues at coordinate 7,774 of JAJJWW010010807.1, read as the reverse complement.
CAAGTCAACAGGTCATGACTTAGTAAGAAAGTAGACAAACACAAATATCAACCCTTTTCTCTCCATTTTGTCAAGACAAACACAAAAAGAAACACACTTCCTCCTTGGTGCCGCCATTAACACACTCTCAGAGTGTAAAAATTTCAGGCCGAAAGTTATCCGTTTCTCTATTAACAAATCTGAGTTTGAATTCAAATCTGATCAATTTAGCTAGGTTATGTATTCTGTTAATTATGTGGATCGATTTGACCTAAAATCTGAACAATGAAGATGGAGAAGGTGGTTCAGTGTTGATTCTGCTGATTATAAATTTGCTTGGTTCATCTTTTACTTTGACGAGGTAAGTGGTTGAATTCTCTATTTCCTCAGAATCAATTGATAATTTGTTTAATTATATATATATGAAAGATTAGGGCGAAATTAGAGGGTATTTTGAATGTTTAGATTGATTATAGAACTGATTTTTTTATGTGGGTTCAATTAGTTTAGATTGATTACAGAACTGATTTTTTTAATTAGTATGAGATGCACAAATAGATAATTGTTGTTGGCTGAAGCTTGTTTTCATATGTTCTTCATCAATTGCCACATGGAATTAATATTTTGACAACGAATTTCCCACTTCTAATTAGATTTTTCTACTTGATTGTGTTATATGTTTGAAATTTCATCCAAAAATGACAGATATTTGATTCGTATTACCCTGTAATCAATGAATTCAAACTCCCTTTGGTAGAAGGATATCTTAGAATCACTTTTCACTCATATTCAAATAGCTCATCATAGTTTGGAGCATCAAGAGTGACCTTGTAGTATACATAGATAGAAAATTGACATAAGAACGATCCAGACTGATCATGGAATCATGGATGTATAAAATCCACACGTTGTGTGTAAACAGTGACTGTGACTGTATTTTTGCATGAAACCACAAGGAGATATACTGTTTGGTTTTAAAGATTTTCAGTTGTTTTTCTTGTCTCTTTGCAACAAGACAGACTCATTTGCTTAGTCTCGGAGTAGTTGGTTTAGTTGTTCTTCTGATTGCTGGTTTAGTGATTCCCTGCATATTGTCTCAAAACCTTCCTGTGTCTCTTTGCTCCTCCCTTTCCCAAACCCTTTCCTCCTTTTCCTCTTCCTGACATTTTCTCTCTAAGAAATTTCTCTGCTGCAAATGATTTAAACGATTCAGATTGATTGTGTATTTGATTTCTGGAAGAGATGAGGTATTTATAATGTGTTTGCTCGGGTTATGTTTGCTAGATTGGAGTCCGTATGAAGTGATATAAATATAAATATAAAGTGAGGGATCTTGACCGAGTTGTGGACTCTCTTGAGTATTCACACCGAAATTCAGAATTGCACACATGAGTAGGTAGTGATTGCTTCCCTAATAAGCTGATGCCTTCTCAATGAACTAGGTTCTGGACACTCAATATAAACCCTTTCCAAAGCTTCAACCTGTTGTAGTGTATATCTAACATACTTGCTTGTATCCATTTGTTTCTTCTACTGCTATATTATATTTATGTAACTAGCTCTTAACCCGTGCCGTAACGGCACGGGCATAATTTTCATCTCGATATTAAATTTAGTATTTTTATTAATTATGGAGTTTACTTGTCATTATAAAGTGAACGTAAAATCAATAGATATTTTTATTCTTCAGTCCACTAATCTATCATCATGTATTCATATATGATTCCTTCCATATGTTTGATAGTTTGACATTCTCCCAAATAATGTATCTTCCTGAGCCGTACTCCAATCGTAATTATTTTTCAAGATATTCTTCCACAAAAACCAACGATATTTGATATGTTTTATAGTTTGCAAAGACAAAAAAAATATTATCAATCATTTGAAACGGTATTTCCTTGTGCATCTCCCTTATTTTAGTGACCGATCACAAAACCAAAATAAATTTTAATGTAGGTTAAAAAATTTAAAACACTCGAACTCATTCGTCCTTAAATAATTATAGTATGCTTATTAACAATGTCAAGATTCTTGTTGATTTTTTCCCTTTAAAATGGTCCAAAAGATTAAAACTGAGAATGGACTCTACAATACATATTACATTGTATGTTTTTATAATCCGAATAACATAAATAAATACTAATTCATTTATCCAAGTCATTGTATTATAAAACGTTAAGCCATTTCAAATGTCAACCCATTCGAATTTCCGAAAATATATATCTCCACCTTCAAAATCGTCAGACAATCTCTGACATTGATCTTCTAAATGTGAGGTTATTCATCATTAAAAATATAGTTAGTAGTCAAATGGTAAACCACTTGACCTAATGCCAATAGACTATGTTATCCATCATTATTGAACAAAAATAACATTCTACCATTTAATAAGAAATATGTGAGGCGATGCGAAATTACTCACCGGTGCAATTTGGTCACCAATACTTACGACTACAAAAACACCATCCACCATTTTTGTTGATACGAAATAGCTTCCATCACCATTTCCAACCACCGCGACAACTTTTTTTTCCTTTACACCATTGTGATCCACTTAATAAATGTTGGCCAATTTAGACATTAGTTAATCAATTATATTTAATATCATTATTTAATAAAAATATTTGTTAATAGATTAATTTAGTTATTATCGTTTTTGATGCAACGTCTACCATGGAAAATTAATATAATGGTTATTATGCAAGATAAATGAAAAATTAGTAATTTGTTAAATAAATTTTAGACGTTAGATAAATTTTTAATCATTAGTTATGAGAAACACTTACAACCTTAGATGTATCTATTGCAAGAATAAAAATGACAATTGTCCATAATAAGTTAGAAAGATTATGTCAATTTTAACCCTTTTTATTTTTTTGTTGGCTATATATAACCTGATAATTGTTTTCATATTTTTTAAATATTATGTTTCTCACGTAGGTTGACCAAATTATATGTCTCGAAGAAACCACCGAGTGAAGCATGTAGTGAGACCTACCTCAAAAAATTATCCCAACTTTAGCCATGTCATCTTACCTATGACCAATAAACATACAATAAACATGATATTACTTTGTAGGCTATGTCAACTTATGAGATTATTCATCTTACCAATTCCATTTTTGTTCAAACGACATACAATAAACATTTTCTCACTACGACACTGAACCTGCACCACCGCCACCAGAACGACTCATTACCACTACCTTTTCCACCACCATCACTATCGTCACCGGCTCCATGCATCACCACTCTCAAACACCACCCTGGTTATCCCTAATTTCTATTGATATAATTATTAATATAATTATTATTTATTTAATAAAAATATATTTAGAAAATGGAATTGGATAAATTTTTTTTAAAAGTTATTATGTTTCTTAATTAACAAATTTATTATTTATTTAATGAAGTATATTTATTAAGACAATTATAAGACATTTATGATAAGAGATTAATTAAGTATTTATTCTAAAAAATTAATGATACAATAATGATGTAAACAACCACAACCATAGATTTAGCTTCCCCAAGAATGAATCCAGAGTGTCCTTTATCTAAGCTAAGTTATCCATGCTTTGTTTTATATTAGAGATAACTTAGATCAGTGTAAATGATATATTTGATTAGTATGTAATATATTTGGTGGTTAATGAGTCCGTCAAAATGGGGCATCAGGAGTTTGATATTTTCTTGTTCTGCCCAGTTTGGTGGCATTAACTTTGAAATATACTTAGGCTTAATCTGGACAAAGGGTCCTTTGCAAGTATTAAAACTTTGTCTCATTACACTGTTTAAACACATTGTAGCTTATCCAGTGTAGTGCTTTGAGTTGCTTACAGGGTGTCCATAAGGTATTCATATTTTTTTAATGAATCATCTGTGGATAGTTTTTGTTCTTCTTAAAATTGCAAAGCTGTCTGGTTCTTCTTACATATTTTCAGCCTCCGTGACCATGAGTACATATTTACGAAATCCTGTGTTGATAACTTCCATGTTTCGAGAATATAGGCTGGTTTTGTGATACATATTTACACTACATATTTGCGTTTGGCAGTACAATGTACATAAAAGTCGATGCTCAAATTCTATCTGTATTGTTTTCCAATTCTGTGGTTTAATTGAGTTAAGATCTGTTTGAACTTCAAAGAAATGGAAACCCGTGTTCTTTATTAGAAGAATAAGCTGCTGTTGAACCCCCAAAATCACTTGTTTTTTCTTTCTAAGTTTTTGCCCATGAATGAGATAACAAATCAAAGCTAGAAAGTGTTAGTATTTCAACAGCATGAATATCATATTTTAACTTTTCATGGTCAACCCCTTTATTTCAATTTTGTTGTTTTTTGTTGTACAGGAGAAACTGAAATCACATGGATACCAGTAATCAAAATTTGCAGAACAATACTGGTGAGGTAGAAGAAGATAGGATTAGTGAATTACCTCATTCAATTCTTAATCATATACTTTCATTCCTTGATACCAAGCATGTTGCCTCGTACTTGTGTGCTATCCAAAAGATGGAAGCACTTATGACCTCTATCCCTGCTCTTGTTTTTCCCTACCAGTGTCGTCTTATTCATTGTCCGAAACCAATAAGTTCATGGAATTTGTGGATAGAACTTTTGCTTCTTCACGACACATCATCAAATATTCAAGAGTTCCATCTCACAACGAATGAACATATGAGTGCATCTCGGGTTCATTCATGGATCGAATATTTAATAAAGAATAATGTCCAAAAGCTCAATCTCTCGTTAGATCATGACAAGCCTTTTAATATTCCTTTATCTTTATTTACATGTGAATCATTGGTTAAACTGGAGCTATGTGCAAAAGATTCCACATGTCATCCTAGGAAGTTTCTGTTTTCCAAAGCTCAAGACCCTTAAATTGTATGGAACCGAATTTTGTGATGATTGCTGGAATGAGCAAAGCTTTCTAATTGCCCTGTCCTCAAATTTTAGATTTGGAAGACTGCACCTGGTATGGTGTCAGGAATTTCTGTATATCAAGTCCAACACTGAAAGTGTTGGATATTATAAACATCTCACTTGCTGATGATGGGTTAGGAAATTGTACTCTTAAAATTCAGGCACCAAATCTTGTATCACTTGACTATGGTGGTCGTGTAGCGAAGGAATATGTTCTTTCCAGCTTTCAAAAACTAGAATCTGCAAGAGTTCAACTTTCTCAATATGGTGTACCAAGGGAGCAACGGATAGGTTATGGTGCAGCTGTAAGGAAGTTTTTTCGAGCGCTTTCACAAGTACCAAGTCTAACATTATTTTCTTCAACCCTAAAGGTATTCTTCTCAATTTCGTTGTGCCACTCTTTATATTTTTATGTATCATATCGTCCATTGGACTCTCCTCAACACTGATCTATCCTTGTTGTTATTGCCTTGTTATGCATAGACTCTCTCCAAATTGGATGATTTCGCAAACATCCTACCTACCTTTCATGATTTGGAGGAGTTGATCCTGAAAGATGGAACAACCACTGATAGCTCATTATTTCCATTGTTCAAAGCAGTACCAAATTTGAAGTGGCTCACATTTGAAGAGGTAAGTGCACGAAACTTTTGATTCTCAATACTGTTCGAAATGGCAGAACAAGTCTTGGGGTTTGTTAACCATATAAATGCCATTGGAAAATTTACTCTTTTTTGATTTTTGTCTCTTTCTTTGTTTTCTAATCCCAACTCAGAGCTGCATTGACGACAATAAAGAAGAAGAACACAGTTGGGCTGGTCATATGCTGACTGCTGGACCCATCTTTCAACACCTGGAGTCGGTTACGTTTGACAGTTCTAGTGGGAATGCTAGGCAGATAAGATGGGTGAAGCTAATTTTGAAGAACGCGATAGCTTTGGAAGAAGTTATACTATGGGTAAGAAGTGATGATGCGATAAAAATAAAGAACTATTTGTGTCCGAGTTACGAAGCCTTCCTCGAACCTCCGTGGGATGTGAGTTTGAGCTTGAAGAGTACAGCTGAGTTATTAAGAAACATCTTTCACTGTTTGTTTTCCTTTTAGGGCTTGTTCTTTTTTTGATTTGTAATTCAGCTGAACTGAGCTTTCGAATCATATGCGACCAATGTAATCCCCATTGGAGATATTTCTGGGGATACAAATGATACACCTCAGCGGGCTTGTTTTTTATCTTCTGTGCCGAAGCCCGTTTGGTTTCTTTGGATTCAACTTTTGCCCCACAGTTTTGAGATCGAAATTATTGCATGAATAGTTTGTCAGCAACTTGTTCTAGGTCAAAGTGTGTTGAAATTATTGTCTGGAAAGTTAGAAGCAATATGATGGAGTTGGAAGCGCGTTTAAGCTTATGAAAGATCAGGATCGAATACAAACTTTTGTGGAACATGATGGAATTCAAGTTCGTTAATTGTTGTCTGGTGGTTCTATATAAGTATGTCAATCGATCTTTAAGTAACTCCTATGTAAGTAATAACTCGTCACCACGTTTACCCAATCTAAAATTCACTGAAATTTTCCAATACTGCGAGGACCAAATAGATCTGGATGCTTTCGAATTTCATCAACCATCGGCAGAATTCTGGGCAATAGGTACACCCAGCATGATTGATCTTTTTAACCCGCCTCACCTTCCTGACTGCGAAACATGATCATCTTTTCTTGGTCCATCAGTTATAGGTTCGATTCCGGTCAATGGGCTAGTCAACCTATCGGACATGAGAAAACCGCTATCAGATTTATCCAATCTCAGTCTACGGCTGAGATCAGTTCATATATATTGACACTCTCTACCTGGGCCAGCGCGCGTATGCGACGAAAGAAGGGAAGCTAACCGCATGGTCTTTCTCCCTGTCGACCTCAATCCGACCCCATGCTTTTAAGATGGTGTACACAGCTAAACGCTTAAGTAGTTCCGTGCTCTGTCTTTGAGTGCGCTCTACTTTTCATCTCTTTATCGGGCTCTAAGCTAAGCTCGCCGCTAACGCTTTGCATGGTCGCATTCGTCCGATCCACCGGTTTCACACGGATATAGATCTCCTCAGCCAACCTATACTCGGCGCAAGGGCTAGACTCGAATGGGTAAGAAAAGAGTGTTTTTCTTGCGTAGTTTAAGAATGCATGGGTGGGCCCGTATGAGGACTCTAACGAGGGAACCGGTGCGAAGCCGATGGGCGCCCACTTCATCTTTGTCACTGGATATGTGCCGCAGCCTATTGGTTACAAAGAACGAATCAATTGCTTTCGCCACAAGGAGATCGGCCGATGGCAGCTGCTTCAACAGCACGACCAGGCTCGAACAGGAAGAGCAAAGCATGAGTGAAAGGTACGAAATCTCTTCTATCTTCCCTTAGCGTTGCTTCCCTACCTCTCTTTCAAAAGGCGATTCTCGTTCCTCCCATGTCATGTCAACTATGCAAACTCTTAACTAAGCGCGGTGTAGTTCCCTAGTAGACGTGTGAACAGCTAGGAATTGGCTTCTCTTGCTCTCTGCGACTCGAAGTACACGGACGTGTTGGAAAAAAAAAGAGTGACTACTCGGTCCACTTTGTTATAGATTTTTTGGAGTATTCTAGGCTCGCCTGCCTCTATAATGAGTGGTTTTGTACTCTGGGAAACATGATAGAATTGAAGGAGGAAATGATAGACAGAGTACTAACATGGAGATACCAAAGTAGGAGAATACGAGAAGCAGATACATTCAGGCTCTTTCATGAGAGACCAAAACCCTGACAATGTGAGGAAGATGTGCATAGACCAACCAAGCTAAAGAAGATTCCCCGGGCATACTTCCTTCTTAAGATAAGAG
>JAJJWW010010806.1:0-141386 GCA_023531295.1 Papaver armeniacum | reverse complement strand
GATTTTAGAACTTTAACCTTCAAGTATGCAAACAGTATGTATACTTGAAATACCCAGACTGAGTTTGCCGCCAAGATGCGAACACGTACGCATACCTCAATCCCAAGAAAATCTCGGACATGAACCTCACGCCGGTACGCATACCTGTACGCATACTTAGGTTCCCGGACTTCTCAAACCAACAGGTACGCATACGGTTATGCATACTATGGTTCCCGGACATGGATTACATATATGCAAGAATGCATAACATGTTTATAATTCAATGTTGGTTAAGTGTTATAAACTCTATCTTAATCATTGAAACTTGTGGTAATTGAATTTTTGTCCCTACTTTTGATGGTCTATAAAAATATCCTTATCACATAATAATTTTGTCCCTCTTTATCTATAAGGATAGAGACTGTAGTGATCTACATTACAAATTAGCACAAAAACATCTCTTGATCTCTAAGGATAGAGATAGATTGGGAAGAACAGAAATATTTACAGAGAAAATATAGTTTTCTTATTATTTTTTCATGTCTCTACACAGAAACGAGTACAGACTATATCCCTTCCATCACAGGAATAACGTGCACAGTGCCCGTGTGGTTGACACACTCGACTAACGGCTATCTAACACCGTCACACTATCTAACAGAACTACTGGGGTGCCCTTAACACACACAATAGTTGCCCAAAACATAAACATAAACATAAACAAAATGGAAGGTTTATGACACAAAGTGTCTGAAATTGTTAATGCATCTTTTGCATTCGGTAAGACTATTCCTGAAAAGGACATTGTGATGAAAATTCTCAGATCGCTACCATCTAGATACGATATTAAGAAACATGTCATCATTGAGGGAAATAACCTTGATACTCTTTCCAGAATTTCTCTTGTTGGAAAGTTAAAATTACTTGATCATGATCAAAATACAGTCATAACGTCTGTGTTCAATGTTGTAACCATTACAAGTGAAGCTTCTAACTTTTCATGGGTTGATGAATGTTGTTCTAATCAATATGAACTTAATAGATTACTGATTACAGAAAAGATCAAGGATATTGTGAAGAAAAGCAAGAGATCCGAGAGAATATCTTCTCTCTTTAATGATGTTCATGATTCATTTCAAGAAGAAATATCTGAGTGTGTCAATGATATACATATTCCTGAAGTATGTTCAGGATTATCATCCCTCTTGGAAGAAGTCTCCTTTAACTCAAATTCTGGTTCGGAATGCGAGTCTGACACATATATTTTAGAATTCTTGGATAAATGTGAAGAAATTCCACAAGGAAAATCTTTCAATCAAGGTTTTGTTTGGAGAAACTTGAATCATCACTTCAGGTTAAAACTTTTGAGATTGAGTGTCTTAATGATTAATTCACCAAAACCTTATCTCTCGAAAGAAAAAGAGATTAATTCTCTCAAGTATGACCTCTGAGTTGCGAAGCTCAGACAAGATTTCAAAGAATGTTATTTGGTCAAAAGGCTTTTGGGAACACAAAAGGTTTAGGGTTCAAAAATAAGACTGTGAGCACAATCAACTCATTTGTTTCAGTCGGTTCTGGAACAACTGATCTTGTAAGTTGTAATAAACATGAGTCATCTTTATAAAGCAAATACTCTTCGCTAGTTTGCTCGTTTTGTGGAAGTGCAGGTCATGTTCAAAGTAAGTGTTGGAAATTCAAGAAGAACAACAAAAGAATTACCAAACTTCAGAGTGACATGCAAAGGATGAATCTCTCTCTGGAGAAGCAGCAAACGCCGGAGTACTTATTTATAGTTGAATTCTCTAATATCAAGTCGGTGAAGATAAGGATTGCTTGCCCTACCGTGTGGAACAATTCACTCGTCTCTTCAGGAACATATAGAGATAAACTAGGATCCCATTATTCTACCGCCTTTACTCTCCTATACAGTGAGAAATAGGCCGGGTATTTCTCATACGTGTCGTAGACCGCCAGACCAAAACCCTAATTGATATCCCCCAATTTGTGTGAATCTGAGTCAGCCTTTGTGATAATGTGTTGAGAGAGATAAATATTTTGTTTAACCAAGTTGGCCAAGATGGAGAGATATTCTCTGATTTATGAGAGTGCCTCAGAAATCGTCTTCAGAGTGTGAGAGGAGCTGAGGTTGAGCTCCCTCTCTCCATGGCCGGTCACATATGTCATGTGGAGGCCGAATTATTGCTTGTGGGTCCCTTTGTTGAGCATGTGGAGATCATGAGAGCTTATCCACGTTTTTTGATAGATATGTCTAGTTCAGGCTCAATTTACTATCCATGAGTGTGTTTGAGAGACGAGTATTAGAGCATAGCTCGGTTAACCCACCTGCGTTGGTATGCCAAGTTTGGTTGTCATATTTTAGTGAATCAAAACTCATTTAAAGAGTCGCTTGATTATGTACTAGAGTCAAATTCGTATAGGTTAGCTTGAAAGTATTAGGATATGAGACATTGCAAGTATTGCGAAGATTTGAAGAAGTGAAGAAGTAAGGAGCTACAATGACGGCATCCTTCCACTTGAGGTTAGTGATATTTGACTTGAACTTTTCATTCCCTAACGTATCTTTCAAGTCGTGCATATTGAAACATAAGCGTGAAGCATGAAAGATTATATTCTAGTTAGAGTAGTATTAAGGAATACAATATGAGGTTTATTGCTTAACCAAGTTAAACTTGTATATAAGACATCGACATAATTGTTTGAATGCTAGTGTGGTTATGTATGGGTATGAGGTGAATATTTCACCCCAGGAAACATTGTTTTACATTCGTTTAAAGGAAGTAAATTCATGAACTTATTTTGTGAATCGAAAGGGAAATCGCTAGGTTTATTGGTATTGTGATTCATTGCATATCTTTTGAACTACCAATATGTGTGATTAGTATAACCGCTCATGACTTGTTTATGTTCTTAGTAAAACTATTCACAACGCCTGACTTTTGTATTGGTATGACTTTTATTAGTGAAACCGATCTTAAGTAATCACCTGAGATGGTATGATCGATTTAGTGTTATTGGTATGACTAACTCTAGGCAAAGGGGAACTGATCCTATGAAGAGGTGCAACCGATCACAAAGGGGAATCGATCCTTGTACACGTTTTTAGCAGATGGGGGAACCGATCCTATGAACATGTGCAACACGCTTTTAGTGATGGGGAACCGATCCACATGGACATGTACAACAAATACAAGTAGTTACAATAAGTATGTGGGGAACCGATCCTAGTACCTAGTCAACCGAATTTTTGAAAGCTAGTGTGGCTATGCACAATACTCACATGGAGGTAGAACCGAAACTTATTTTGGGAGAACCGTTAAACCCATGATTTGTGATTGGGTGTTCTTAATCAATCACATAGTTCTTGAAAGTCAGATGAATCAATTACAAACTTGTTTGGAAGTGTGGCAAATCGGTTTCAAGATTGTAAGTATGAAAGAGGACTTACAAAAGTAAATATGTCGACATTCTTTGAACATGTGCAGTAACGCTTATCTTTTATTGTTTGAAGTAATCCTTAATAGCTAAAGGAAAATCCCGGATCGAAGTATAAGTTAAGAATCTTTTAATTAAGGTTGTTAATTTTATTTTTAGAAAAATGAAAATTGGTAATGTGCATTTGCTAATTAGAGATTTTCTAAGAGATTTTCGGTCAACGTTTGGACAAAGCATTCTTAAATGTTGAGTAAGAAATAACCACACCATAATGAGAGAATACGTGTTTGAGAGCGATCAATAAACATTTCGCCTCAACTTCTGCCTCACTTAAAAGGATTTTATGATAATTGCACTCAATAAAACGACTTTTTATGGGTCTCACATGTGTGCAGGTAGGAATGAAGATATAAATACTACACACGTTGAATGGTAGGAAGGAAACCTTCCGAAATATTTCTGGAGACCCCACAAAAGCGTGGGAAATAAAAGACTTTTTCTGATGATCTCTAAGAAAGGAAATCAACCATATAACATGGATGGGAGTACTTACCACCTTCACATCCGATCGGCATTAATGGTAGCACCACTCTCACAGCATCCAATAAAAACATCTTCCTTCGGCTCGACTTCTTCATCTTCTTGGTCTTCGGTCTTCAACTGTAGATGATAAACTCTTGATCTTCGTAGAACTCTGACAGTTTGTAACTCTTTTCTCCTCAATTTCCTTATTGCTTGAAACTTCCTTATATATTTTTCTTCCCCATGGCCTTATGGAACAAATAACAACCTAAATGCAAATCTTTTTGTATTTTTGTATTTTTGTATTTTTGTATTTTTTTTTTTTTCAAACAAAAAGATTGCAACTACAAAAATAATAACGGAATTAAAATAACATGGCCATGAAAGAAGTACTTTACCACTTTGATCTTCACAACTTGTAATGTCTTCGTATCATAAACTTCAATAACTCTCATCTTTTGATTTTCTTCGCTCTTGTAAATAAGTCTTCAACTTGGATATAAAATTCCGCTCTTTATTTGTAAGTCTTCAACATATATGTAAAAATCTGCTCACTGTTTGTTGCTTACTTGGATATGAAATTTGCTCTTCCTTGAATTGTTGCTTGTAAACCTCAAACTTCTTCAACTTTCCCTGTAGATTTTGATGTCGCTCCCTTGTTGATGATGATGTGTTTCTATGGACCTATTGTTGGCGAGAGAGGGAGAGAGAGAGAAGGGTGCTAACTGCAAATCAAACTACAAGAAGGTGGTTTTCATCTATAGACGCCACCCTCATGATTGACAAAATTAGCTCTCAAGAGATCAAAGAGTAGTGCTGAAAATGGTGTGAAGTTGGGTAGCTCACCATTCTACCCGGAATTAACGTACGGCGACACACACTCAAAAGAAAGCTCTTTAGTCAGCTACAAAGAATATTTGGTCCGGTGCCTCTGTTGATTTAAAAATAGGTAGTATCCACTAATGATTGATCAACAACTCTAATAATGCATTTCTCTCTGCTCCTCATTTGCATCACCGACATGATTAAATACATTATTTAACACCCTAACAATCAAGAAATCCGAACGTAGTTCCCTAACACTTCCAAGTTCAGTTATGTCGGTCAGAATTCTCTATGTAAACATACCTATAAGTATGCTAGTGGCTCTAAAATCTCTACAAGTTGAAGGTTTTCTATGCAAAATTTTGAAAAATCGACTCAAAAAAGGCTAAAAACTCTATATGCAAAATATCCAAACACTCCCCACACTTAAAATTTACATTGTCCTCAATGTAATTGACTCATCCTAAGTAAAATCAAGGTGGGAAATCAAAATAGGATATGAAAAACGAAAAAAAATAAATAAATAAAACACAAAAGATAGAAATACAAAGCCAGTGGGTTGCCTCCCATTCAAAGCTTAGTTTAACGTCCTCAGCCTGACCCGCTGGTTATCGTCCGTAAACCAATAATATGAAAATATGGTAGTCCATCCAGACAACAATCTGCAATTCTAATAACAGCTTCATAAAACATTAGCGCAAAATATAAATATAGAAGCTATCACTTTATTAAAGTTTTCTCCACACTTAGTCCTTTTTACACTCGAAAGTGGGTAGAGAACATAGAATTCGGGAATTTCAAAAGGTTCTTCAGCTTGGTGAACCTGCATAATGCTAGAATCAAACACATCAAGTGGTGGATACTTAGAAGCAAAATAATCCGTTAAAACTTTGGAAGCACATAACTCCAACCCTAAGTGAGGTATTTTCCTAAAAGCTGGATTAACAACTCTTTGAGAAGCCACTTCAATTGAATGGAAAGAATCAATAGTTATAGAGTTATGTAAAGGTGTAGACAAACCTTTTACGGATCCTCATCTTTTAACTCTAGTGAATTATTTACCTCAAGTATATCGTGGTCCTCTATCGAACTTTTAATTTCTGCTTCAGCCGAAATCTCAGCATCATTATAATCCTTGACAAGCTCAATTGGGTCTTCCACAACTTCAATCAATTTGGTTTCTTTCTCAATATCAATTTCTTTAACAACCTCGTCATCGGGATCAGAATCCTCTCCCAAAAAGTCTAGTTCATTGGTGCCAATCCTAAAATCCTCGTTTGAGTACGTTACACCATTTATAACAATAGATATGTCATACCCAATCTCCTCCTTTTGAATAGGTGAAGGATCTTTATTATGATCCGGAGTTGGAATAATCGTATCATTGTTGCAAGGACTTTCGAGAGGTTGTTCATCTTTATCAGAATCATTGTCAACCTCAAAATCGTCAACATCCCAACGACGTTCGAATTCCATGTCTATGACCTTTTTAATTTCGTCAAGAGTCTCTTGTGATGCACCGGCTTCTTCCAGTTTCTTGTATCGCGCATATAGTTTTCTGATGTTAATACGTTTTCCACTGTTATGCACAATCTCCTCTTTTGGAAAGAGTGAAGGAAAAGCACGACAAAGAGGAGTAGGTCTTGATTCAGGATCATAACATTTTAGTTCCAAACTCTCTGTCATCTGCATATTACTAGAAAATAATTGATCAGAAGCATAAATATCCATCCATCCTCGTGATTGTTCACTTACATGCCCGTCATAAGGTTGTTGACATGTATGAGAATATCCTTAAGGTTCTGTGGGATATTGATCGTAGCCAAAAGATTGGTTTGATTATACCCATAGGATGGTTGGTAGTTGTCATAAGAATGAGATTGAAAACCATATTGATTACCACTGTTGTGTGTGTAATCTTGTGCTCCGTACATGTTATTTCCATAAGGAAACATGACGACTCACAAGAAAGAGAAAATTAAATTTAAAAATCTAAAAGAATAATAAGCTAAACAAATAACAAATCAATTAGCAACCTCTCCCCGACAAAGGGCTTCAAAATTTGATGGCAATATGTCGTGAGTGCAACAAATTACTCGATATATTTCCAACTAATTAACTAGTAATATAGCGGTAGTAAGAGATCATTCCCACAGAGAGTTGTGTAATTGATATGTTATTTAGTTCAGCAAAATAATAAAAGACAGGGGGGACTGTTTGATGAAAGCAAAATAAAAAGATAATAAGAAAGCAAAGATGATTAAGGAATCATTCGCCACCACTGAATAAAAACTTAATCAAAGTACTTGTTTATTTCTTGTAATATTTCTATATCACCAACCGTAGGATAGCAATAAGCTCTGCTATCCCCGGAATTCCTATTGCCACTGGATACAGAAGCGCTCGACTACCAGATTCTATCCATCTGAGCCACCATGAATAAGCTCTCAAGGTGTAACCCATCGAATGCATTAAGTTTTGTGAATTAGGTTGATCCTAGCATCAGACGCATAAACTCGGTCTGCTTACTAGTGTCATCTCTATAAACAATCACTTAACAGAATCCCCCTGTCAGCTTTTGCGATGTACTACTTGTGTAAAGAATTGAATGACAATTACACGTATCACCAATCCCAATACTAGTAGAAGAATTATTATTATTATGTATATTCAAATGGCCGATTGAATAACCCAATAATAATCTTAGACTCTAAAAATAGTAGAGACAATCGAACAAGAAAATAAACTTGTGAAAAGAACAAAAGTTCTGAAAAAGCGGGGGGTACAACAACCACACCCAATATTTCGATTAGCAATCTGTATGGACAAACTCCAATATACTTTCTAGAGAATCAACTAGACAGTCAGACTCAATCTAGATAAAAATTATATCAAAGAGTTTATATCTCAATCTCTCGATTTGATATATACTCAAGCAAATAAAATCATGAAGTATTTATCAAATACTAGAGAGATAACTTGGATGGTACCAAAGACCAATATCCAAGTGTCAATCAATTTAAATCAACAACCAAAAGGTCGGATATTCTAATTGATTGAACAACGCACAACCTATGATATTTCAATTACATAACAAAATATAATGCGAAAAAGAAATAACATACACACGAGAATTTTGTTAACGAGGAAACCACAAATGCGTAAAAACCCCTGACCTAGTAAAGATTGAACACACACTCGTATTAAGCCACTACGGACACTAGCCTACTCCAAACTAACTTCGGTCCGACTCAGTAGTTGAAGCCAATCAATCTCATAATGATCCAAGGTGCAATTATGCTCTTACGTCTCGATCCCAAAGCAGATACTACGCACTTGATTCCTTAGATCTCACCCACAACTAAGAGTTGCTACGACCCAAAGTCGAAGACTTTAATAAACAAATCAGTATCACACAAAAAGTCTATGGTAATAGATAAATCCGTCTCCAGAATATACCTACGAGTTTTGTTCCGTCTTTTTATAAATC
Source organism: Papaver armeniacum (assembly GCA_023531295.1). Classification (NCBI taxonomy): domain Eukaryota; kingdom Viridiplantae; phylum Streptophyta; class Magnoliopsida; order Ranunculales; family Papaveraceae; genus Papaver; species Papaver armeniacum. The sequence goes on along the minus strand of JAJJWW010010806.1, from coordinate 133,114 downwards.
AAGGTGAACAAGAACCAATTGATAACCCTACTTATATTCCCAAGAATAGCCTAGTATTATCAATCACCTCACAATAGTCTTAATCGACGCAAAAAAAATATATTGTGGAATCACAAACGATGAGACGAAGATATTTGTGACTACTTTTTATCTTGCTCGGATCGGATATATCAATCTCAAAGCCAATCCTTACGATTGTACTCGTGATAGAAACAAAGCAAGATCGAGATCACACAACTACGAAAGTAGTATCATCTCGGCTTTACAATCCCAATGAAGTCTTTGAGTCGTTAACCTTGATTTAGAGAAGAAACCAAAGGTTAAAGGAGAATTGACTCTAGCTTATGCAACTAGTATCACACGTAAGGTGTGGGGGATTAGGTTTCCCGGTTCTAGAGTTCTCTCCTATATAGTCTTTCAAATCGGGGTTTGCAATCAATGTTATCTTGGTAACAAAGCATTCAATATTCACCGTTAGATGAAAACTGATTAGATTCAAGTTAATATTGCTCAACCGTTAGATCGAAAACTTAGCTTGTTATACACAAATGAAATGCACGTTTCTGGCTTGTGTAACTGCCCAAACATGTAAATTTGTTGGTTCAACAATAGTTAACCAAATAGTTAGCCATATGAGCAATTTCATATCAACCGTATTCTTCTTCACCATAACTAGTTCAAATGACTCAAATGAACTAGTTAGAGAGTTATTCAATTTCTTAGATGATAGACGCATTTATGTGTCTAATTTGTCCTCAATGTTTCGTATTGTTAGTACTCGTTTTGTCCTTATTATAGTGTTTTGTGTGTCTCGTAGGTATTTTTGGAAATAAACATTTTTGGAAAAATCGGCTTAAAAATTATGTGGAGCACCTAAGACATGTGCTATGCGGACTCTCATTTTGGTTAAAGGGCACCTCAATTACTAAGGGGCACCCAGACACCCATTAAGAAGTCGCTATTCGCACCCCCATCGGTTAGGGGAGGTCATCTTCTTCTTTTCAAATTTGAAAATGGCGGGAATTTAATGGCAAGAACAAACAAATTTTGGAGTTGGATTTCTCGGAAGATTTAATGAGACTCAATCATTGAAATTATTGGATGGACCTGTTTGGGCTTAACATGCATGATATGGTGATTTTCTTCGATCCAAATTAATGGATACGTGCAAGTAAGGAAAACAGATTTGTGACAAGACACGGGATTCTCTCGTGTTGTGCTTTGGAAATTACGTGGTTACATATGCCTTCAACTATTTGGACTCGGTCTTAGAAGTGTTTTTACTCGTGTTTGGAGTGTGTTATCGGCAATCATGCGCATGGGAAGATAAACAAAGGAAGAAAATATTCCTAGTTATGGTTTGACAAATGAGAAGATTGGAGAGTTATTACAAAGTTATTCTTGCGTCCGTGGAGTATAAAAGGGGCCCGTGGGATCATATACAAGGTTATGGAGAGTTTGGGGAGGTTTTGGAGCACAACAAAGTGAAGATCAATCGAGTGGCGGTGTTGTTTTACTGCTGGCTTACACCAAAACACGAAGAACGTAAATGGACGGCAGTGCTAACGGACCGTCGTCTTCAACGGTGCTATTTGACTACTCGCATATGTGGGTCGTATATTGAGATTTGAATTAATTGGTTGTCATTTAATTTTGATGATGTATGCTTAGACTTAAAGAAATAGTAAGAAAGTCCTCGCGATGCCCATGAATGTACTCTGATTAATATTTATCGATCTCGCTTCTTTATTTTCTCCTACAATAACATGTTAGTTTGTAACGCTTTTCATGCGTTGCAAATTCCTTATAGGCAAAATTGGTTTATTTGATCTCTCCCTTTTCATTATTTGTAGCGCCTTTGAGCAAAAAAAAATCATATTTTGAGCGTGTTTCCAACATGATGAGATAGACCCCAGATCTTGGGACGGAGGAAGATGAATTTCATACATGGGTAAAATTATTTAATTCTTTTTTTAATACTTTCGCATTAATTTTAATTGAAATATGATTTGAATTAATTGGTTGTCATTTAATTTGATGATGTATGCTTAGCTTAAATGTTTTGATACATCATGCTTAGGATTTACAACCAATCTTTTGAGAATCTATCTTGGCAAAAATAAGAGTCCATGTTTTTTATTTGTTGAGCGATAATTGTTAAAAGAATTAATATTTGAACCTTTCGTTATGAGTTTGGCCGAATCCACGAGTCCCAAAGACACCTCTTCATCCTGTGACAATTTTTGTATATATTTTTCTTTTATTTTCTTTTATGAATTCTTAAAATCAATCTCGTCAAGTCCGAGTGAACGACAACCCCTTATTACTACAACATCATTGAAAATAAACCATCAATTTTAGCGCCGACGCGGCAACTCGTGTATAGATTTGTTTTTAGGTCTTATTTTTATTTTTATTATTTTTGTTGTTTTTCGCCTTTTGGTATTTCTTTTTTGTTTTGATTTGGAATCGAGGCTAAAGAAAAAAAGGAGAAAGCGCTGAAAACAAAAGCGAAGCGAAAGAAGGAAAGAAAAGAGGAATCCAAAAGGAGTGAAGAAGAAGATTTTGTATATTGTTATTATTATCATTATTATCATTATTTTTTTTTATTTTTTTCTAGAAACTGTAATTAGGTAATTATTTTTTGTAATCTTTTATTTTTGGACATTTTTTTTTTTTTATCTTTGGACTTGGACATTGGACATTTTTTTTTAAACCCTAAGGAAGGGTTATTTAAATACAAGCCGCACGAGGGAAGGACGACGATTACGATATCGTCTCGGCCCCTCGGGTTCGTACATGACATAGGAGTCGTGGCCCGAGTCGACTTCAACGGTTCATCCCCGTCTGGAACGGGAGGTAAGAATTCTAAACACCCGAATCCCACGCCGCCGGGTTTCTTGGATGATTTCGTGTGAATATATGTCGAGGAACCGAATCCTAGCTATTTTAATTTCTAGTAAAAGGCAAGGACAGGCCATACAAGATAAGAGTTTGGATTTCATCACCGTTCTCTTCTTGCCCGCCTTAGGAAAACGAAACCAAACACGAACCTAAGCCTAAAATTTTGACTAGAACGTCTGATAGGGTAACGAGCTTAATAGGAAAGTCATTCGAAAAATATTGGTTACTCTTTTTAGCATACTTGAAGTTCATGATGGTTTTAGTAAAGTTGAATGCGTGATCTGCGCCGCCTTGTAATGCGGTGAGGCCTTGGGTATCAAAGCTCCACGCGGCTTCCTCGCCTCTATTCAAACTTACTTAAACTAGGATTGATTCCAGAGGGGTTTGCTTAAATTGTAACGAATTCCCTTTGAAGGATTATAAGGCTGGTCTAGAAACAATCTAAGTTGAGCCATCATGCTTTTTGTTTGCTAGAAATCGTGGGTTTGTTATGGTTGAGTCGGCCTTGTTTGTGTTTGTGTAGAATTCCCTTGCGGTTAGGATGTCAAACTGGTATTATAATAGCCATCACAATGAATATGAATATCCAATCAACAATATGGACATCACTCTTTTTATGACCGAGAATGTGAATAGTGGTTGGGAACGCCAACCTTTTGAAAATCGTGGCTCATACCACGGTGAGCCCAATTACTATTCACATGAATACCGGTCCATACGAGCAAAATTCCTATAATTCCTCTTCTCTAGATGAAGCACGTAGGATTCTTGAGTCAACGTGTAAGTTAATCCCCGAGTCAACACGTGATTTTACCGAGACAACACGTAGGTTAGAGTTAGAGACGGAAGAAAGAATTGCTCGAATTATTCTTGATTGCCAATACATTCTTTCCAATATCACCCGTGAAAATGAGGACAATTTTGATAATCAGGATGACGATGTTAGAATTGGTAACTGATAGGTGTCTAAAACACCTAATTTACTATCTAGTAGTTACGCTTTCTTTGCTATTTTTCTTGTGAATTATGTACTTTACGCGTGTTTTTGAGTTATTAGGTACATGGACTCACCGGAGCAAAAGAAGTGGAACTCGCTCAAATCTGGATTTCTTCTCATCAACTTGAAAAGGACGGAGATGATCAATTCATAGGCGAGTCATATTGGGAGCCAGGCGAGATTGCTTGCGAGGATGCGAAGAACTATCTTGTCGATTACAGAGACCGACGAAGCCAAATAGAATTCGGGCAACCTTATCCGGAGTTCGGGTGCCTTGAGTAATTCTTGTTACTACACTACCTAAACTTCGAGAATCCATCGGGCAATTATTGTTTCATCCGAAACCGAGAAAGAGAGGAGTACATGGAGGCGGCAGTATTTCAGAGAAATCATGAAATTGAACTGTGGAAGATGATGTTGGTTCGTGAAATGGAGGAGATCGATGTCTTGTTAATGGTGAGATCGAGAGAAGGGTGAAATTCAAGGAACTAGGGTTAGTGGCTTCGATTGAGAGAGGGGTTGTCTTGATAATTAGGTTACAATTTAGAGTTTTGGTTGAATTTGAAAAGGGGATTGATTGGGATGTTGGAGAAGCCGGATAAGAAGAAATTGGTGATGGGTTTTACGTATGTTATACCGTGAATGTCACGGTAATGAACATGATCGAGAAGCACTCTTGAGCGGGAATTTGAAAGTTAGGGTTTTACGTGGTGTTTGAAGAGATGGTGATACTAAAATTGAGACAGAGATACGATAATGGGTTTGAATCGGAGAAGAATAGAATTGATGGGTTTGGATTGATTTGATGGTATTTTGTGGCGAGAGATGAGATAAATCTGCATTGGTGTTCATGAGAGATGAGAAGAATGAGGGGAAAAAAAGTTACATTTGGTGCCGACATGAGGACCCGTGTAAGAGGTGGCTGAGTTGCAGTTGAGTTGGAAGCAACTGATGAAGCTAATGAGCAGAGAAGAGCAAAATGAGAAGGGTTGAGCTTCCTGTGGCTGTTGCTAGTGGAGATGTGACTAATGGTGGTTGTGGTTGTGTCACAAAGTTGTTGCGAGAACTGTTGAAGACAATTGTAGCTGAACTAAAAGGTGCTAGGTTATGATCTTGATGCACGATGATGGAGTCAGAAATGGCAAATATGAGTAAGAATTGGTGGTAGCTATACATGGCTTGAGATTGAGGCCAAGCGGGAATGCATTGGTGAATGGGTTTGAGCTCATAGTGGATCAGGTGGTTGAGCTGAGTACAAGACATGGTAGATAGTTTGAATTGGTTCGGGTGATGGGTGGGTGAGAAGAACTCATGGAAATCTTGGTGAAGCAATGGAATGAATTGGTTTATGTTGGTTACGGTTTTGGCGGCATCTCCTGGAGTTAAGTATGAACTCGAGTGCGGAGCATATCTTTGAGTTGAGAAGATTGCATCACGGGGATGGCATTGCAGTCTGGATTGTAGATTGGAACTAGTCTTGAAGGATGTGGAGTTCAATGGTTTGGTGAGATTGCAAGGTTGCAAGGCATTTGGAGGAATTTGTGGTGATGTTAAATCAATATTGTCTGCTGTGTTGATGGGATTTATTGTTCAGGGGATGAGAGAAATATTGTTGTTGGAGGATTTGTGGTTGTGAGATTCAGATGGTGATGTTTATGACTGTTGAACTGATTATTACAAGGGAATGAGCCATGAAGAGGAAATGGAGCTGTGCTACCGGTTTGGTTGAAGTGAAGCTTCACAGGGACTATTTGAGCTGAAACTCAGATGGTAACAAGTTGTGTATATGGTGATGCAGCTGTTGCTATGTTAGATGTATGCTTAGGACTGTTTTGAGGTGTTGGTTACAGGGACTGTGTTGGAGCTCAAATTACAGGGATGTGTTTGCTGGTGGTGTTGCAGTGATGTTGGCTGATGGAGTGATAGAGACAGTGAAGGCATGTATATGTAGTTGCAGGGGTTTGCAGTGTGCAGAATGAATAGCCATTATGGCTGGAAATGCACTGGCGATGCACAATGATAGTGCAGCACATTGCTGGCCTGTGCAATGGCCTGAGCCAAGACAAGTCAGCTCAATCAGCCAAGTTAGTGACTGACTTAGACCCTGACTCAGGTCTGATTAGCTACCTGACTCAGCTGAGCCTTGACCCGGTTTGACTCAGTGATCTGGACCGGTCTGACCAGAGTTGACCCAGAGTTGATCAGACCGGTTTGACTTTCCGGTCACCCGAGATGTCTGCCGCGACTTTTCCTGCCAATTTCGGCCATAATCCCGATTTTCCGGCCAATTTTGGACATAATTTTACATGGGTTTTTTCTCACACATGGGCTTGGTGGACCACTTGGAGATGGGTTTTGAGAAGACCTAATATTGGAAGGAGTATCCTTTATGGAAATAGAGAAACATATAAAAAGAGAAGACTTTTACCTAATGGGAGGATTATATCTTATATCTTTTTGGCCTCTACTTTGTTTTCTAGGGTTTAGAACCCTGAAGTCTTTTCTCTTTCTTCTTGTTATGAACTCCATGAATATGAGCTAGAGTTTTATTTTTGGTTATGAATTAGTTGGATTTCCAAACATGAATTTTTGTGCAATAAATTAGTTTTCTCTCATATTATCGTTTATGATTCACCATCAATATTGTTACATAATTTGAATGCTTGTTTGATTGAGTCGCGAATCGATTGAGTTTGCTTTCATCTTTATTGCTAGATTAGGGTTATTATACGAAAAAGTGAAAATTCCTGATTACAAGTAGCATAATTGTGATTATAGTTTGTAGTGATATATTCTTATGATCATATGTGAACCATAACCTTTGTTAAATCGGATTAGTGCTTTTACACGTTCGATTGCTTTGATTGGCCTGATTTCATAGAACCTAATGCATCTAGGAATTAAACTTGATTAGTGCTTTTACACGTTAGGTTGTTCCTTTTAGATAGAATTCATATTCGCATCTTTTAATGTGTTTGTTGATGACATGAGGAGATTTGCGGGATATACTTGCGATCAAGGTATTCTAGGGTCTTTGATAAAAGTTGAGATTAAAATATCAATTCTAATTATTGTGTTGAAAACATGTTTGTGATTGAAGACGAAATCCATGACCAATACTTTCTCATCCTTGACTTGCGTGTTTACTTTTTATTGTTTTGCTTTTTATTTTATTTTCGTTTATAAAAATCAGAAAACCCCGTGTTACTTATAAGATACCGAAACAATTTGACAACCTAGACCTCTCTGTGGGAACGATCCTTTCTTGCCCTTGCTTCATTATATATTTTGAGTAGTAAGAAAGTAAAATTTATTTTTGACGCCTACGACAGCGGTCAAAATTTGGCGCTTGGTTGGGGGAGGCGGCAGTTGTCACTTGTTTTTGGTTTCTTATTTTTGTTTTTTTGTTTTTAGTTTCTTTTTTAGTTTTGTTTTATTTTTCTTATTTTTACGGGTTTTAACCTTGGTTTGAGAATTTTTATTTTAGGTGCTTGTTTCTCATGGAAGGAGCATACTACATGGATGGATACGGTTTTCAACAACCTCAACAATACGACAACTACCGATTCCGGGGTATAATCAAAACCAATTCATTGGTTATGACCAATATTCCATGGAACCTTATGGTTTTCCTCAACAACCTTATGGCGGGTATGTGTGTGAACAACCACAAGGATGGGAGGATTCTTATGCTCGTGAACAAAAAGTCTCTAATTTTATAGACAAAGTTTCCAACTTTTTACAAGAGGAATTTCAAAAAGCTAAAGAGACTACAAACGAGCAACTACAAGAACTTCGTGAAGGTATTGCTAGCTTGCGAAGAGGCATTGATCAATGCCGGAAGATATGGATAATTCTAATGCGCATATGGTTTGTGATGAATATTTGATTGATGCTAATGTTGAAAAGGCCAATCCTTGGGCACTTTAGTTGATAATTGTGTAGTTAACTCAACTCTTGATCGTAATAATGATCATTCACCTATTCAAAAGGATGAGTTCGAGATTAGCAACACTAAATTCAGCGAGGACCAATCTTATGTTGACTATGATAGTGACGGTGATTATAATACATTGCTTGAAACAACTCATGGTGACATCCCGAGGAGTGTACAATGAAGTCTTTTTGGGATCAAGATGAAGACGAAGAGGAATATGTCGACACTTGTGTAGATTACTCAAGCATTGATCTTAATAATGATCAAGAGCCTATTCAAAGGGTGGAGCTTGAGGATGATGCATTTTTCGAGTGTTCTAAAAAAGTTTCTTATAATAAAATTTGGATCCGCAAAAGAGTATGTGCCTTACAACAAAAAGGAGTATGTTGAGAATGAGACCGTTATGACCAATATTGTGGAAGACCCAATTGAGCTTGAATATGATTGTAATGATGATGTTTATGTCGAAACTTTGGTTAAGGCGAAACGGATGAAGAATGGTTGCAAGGTTTGATAGAGGACCATGATATACATGAGGTGAATTATTCACTTGAGTTTTTCAAGGATGAAGAGGATTCCGTAATACAAGAGATTGTGCAAGGTTTGTCTAACCGTTGCCTATTGTTTCTTCTCCTTTACCTCTTATTGGTTTGAATGTATGTGCTTCCCGGAGCATTGTTGAATGACTTTATTTCGTTTTCCGCCATTAGAGATACTTGATTCTCATACTATGCAAGTTTTGAAACAAGAAACCGTGGTAGTCCCCGACTTCTATATTCTTTATACACTTCCAAGTGTGGAGAAGAATAAGTGTGGGGGAAGTTTTTTTTTCGGTTCATAGCTTCATTTCTGTTTTATATTACTAATATTTGTGTGAAGCTAGTGTTTGCAAAATAGGTTACATGGAAGGATCCCCAACTTTTCAGATTGTTGGTATATGGACGATAACAAAAGAGTCGGGCTGACGACTTTAAACCAAGCGCTAAATGGGAGGCAACCCATAGGTTTTGTATCTTAAAACACTTTTAATTATTTATTTTTATAGTTTTCATATGATATTTGCATCCCCATGTTTAATTTAATTGAGTCCGGAATCTATCTTAGAAGAGAATTATGACAAATACCTTTTCGTCGGAAAAATTCGGGACTACGCACGTGGTTCGGTCCGAGACCATAACTGTCGACCGTTTATCAAACACCGTGCCCTTTTGACACTTTGTAGAAAACACGTAGATGAACAATTTTTGTGAAGTGGAGTTTTTCCAAATTCCTTACCAATTTGTACAGTTTTTGCGTTTTATCTCTGTTACGTCGAATTCGAAATTTTCGGTTTACACATTGAGGACAATGTGAAGTTTAAGTGTGGGGGAGTCTTTTGCATATAGAGTTTTTAGCCTTTTTGAGTCAAAATTTTCAAATTTTTTTGTAAATAGTGAATAAGAAAACTCCAACTTGTGGTTAGTTTAGAGTCACATAGTATACATGTCGCTAAGATTACATCGAAATTCTCATAAGAGTGACTGAACTTAGAGATGACAGAGAACATGATCGGGTTTCTTAATTGTATGAGAGTTAAAGTTGGATTTAACCATGCCAGTGGCAAATAAGGTGCAGACTGAATTCGGTATTAGAGTAGTGATCCCCTATAGTGGAGACTACCCATGTTACATAATGTGAGGCACCAACCTTCATACTTTGTACTGTCTAAATATGTGCTTTGAGTGTGTGTCACCGTACATAAATTCCGGCAGAATGGTGAGCTGCCCAACCTCCCACCATAGAAGCACTATTTTGATCTCTTGAGTGCTATTTTTATCAACCATGATGGTGACATCGAATTGCTAACTTACATACCACTTGTAATCTTGTTCGCGATTAGCACCATCCACCTTATCTCTCTCTTACACCAACGGGTCCATAGAAATACCATCATCATCAACAAGAGGAGCATCACGAATTCAAGGAAAGTTGAAGACGTTCAAGGTTTACAAGCAACAATACAAATGGGCAGATTTGATTTGAGTAAAGCAACAAGACAAGGAGCAGAATTTTTATAAGTTGAAGACTATTGTACAAGAGTGAAAATTATCAAGGATGAGAGTTCGAGAAGTTTATGATATCAAGACATACAAGTTGTGAATAATCAAGCGGTAAAGTACTTACACCATGGCCTTTGTACTTACGTTTTTATTTTATTTGTATTTTATTTTTCTCTTGTCTCCAAAAAAAAAAAATGAAAAAAAAATAATAATAATAATAAAAAAAAAAAACAGAAAAAGAAAAAAAAAAATTGAAAAAAAAAATTAAATTTTGGGTTTGTATAGTTCGTTTTTAGTTTTGTATTATTTCAATAAAGCCAATGGAAAGAAGGAATATCTATAATGAAGTTTCAAGCAACAAGGAATTAGAGGAAAGAATCATATTGTCAAGATTCTACGAAGTTCAAGAGTTATCATCAAGTTGAAGGCCGAAGACGAAGATGAAGACACCGATTGAAGGCCGAAGACGTTTCTATGGATCTTTGTGAGAGTGGTGCTAGCTGCACGCCGAAACGGATAACGAGGTAAGTAAGCATATTCCCACCTTCGTTAAGTGGTTGATTTCCTTTCGAAGAGATCGTCGGAAAAAAATGGGTTTTCAAAATTATAAAAGATGTGGGTTTTTAAAACAATTCGGAGGGTTTTCACCTTCCTACCATTCAACGTGTCGCAGGATTCTCTCTTCATTCCTACACGACACATGTGTGACCCATAAAAAAGTTGTTTATTATTGAGAGCAATTTCGGAAAAACCCTTTCTTGTGAGCGGTCGAGACTTTCGATCACTCAGAACCGAATTTCTTTCGAAAGGGATGGTTATTTCTCTCTCAACTTTTAAGGATGAGATTTTGTTCATTTATGTGTCTAACTTCTTATGACTAGTGTGCAGAATCTACATGTCTTCTTAGCGCTTGGATGCTATTATTACGGAGAACTAGTAAGTTGGAAAAGTAGGTTTTGTGGGTATATCTCTAGTAAACCCTCACGAGACTATAACCTCGTCCACTAGGGACACCTAGGGGTTTAAAGGCTTGTTATTTATGCTTTAAAAGTGACCGTAGCCTCGACGACACGGAGTTGTATGTATTCTTTATAATTGTTTGGTTTGATTTGCTCAAGGACTAGAAAAGTCTAAGTGTGGGGGAATCTGATGGTGTCTAAAACACACTAATTTACTATCTAGTAGTTACGCTTTCTTTGCTATTTTTCTTGTGAATTATGTACTTTACGCGTGTTTTTGAGTTATTAGGTACTTTTGGAGTCACTGGAGCAAAAAGAAGTGGAACTCGCTCAAATCCTGGATTTCTTCTCATCAACTTGAAAAGGACGGAGATGATCAATTCATAGGCGAGTCATATTGGGAGCCGGATGAGATTGCGAGGATGCGAAGAACTATCTTGTCGCAATTACACGAGACCGACGAGGCGAAATAGAATTCGGGCAACCCTTATCCGAGTTACAGGTGCCTTGAGTAATTCTTGTTACTACACTACCCTAAACTTCGAGAGAATCCATCGGGCAATTATTGTTTCATCTCGAACCGAGAAAGAGAAGAGTACATGGAGGCGGCACCGTATTTCGGAAGAGAAATCATGAAATTGGAACTGTGGAAGATGATGTTGGTTCGTGAAATGGAGGAGATCGATGTCTTTGTTAATGGTGAGATCGAGAGAAGGGTGAAATTCAAGGAACTAGGGTTAGTGGCTTGATTGAGAGATGGTTGTCTTGATAATTAGGTTACGAATTTAGAGTTTTGGTTGAATTTGAAAAGGGGATTGATTGGGATGTTGGAGAAGCAGGATAAGAAGAAATTGGTGATGGTTTTTCGTATGTTATGCCGTGAATGCAGTAATGAACATGATCGGAAGAAGCACTCTTGAGCAGGAATTTGAAAGTTAGGGTTTCATGGTGTTTGAAGAGATGGTGATACTAAAATTGAGACAGAGACGATAATGGGTTTGAATCGGAGAAGAATAGAATTAATGGGTTTGGATTGATTTGATGGTATTTTTGTGCGAGATGAGATAAATCTGCATTGGTGTTCGTTGAGATGAGAAGAATGAGGCGAGGAAAAAGTTACATTTGGTGCCATGAGACATGAGGACGATTGTAAGAGGTGGCTGAGTTGCGGTTGAGTTGGAAGCAACTGATGAAGCTAATGAGCGAGAGAAGAGCAAAATGAGAAGGGTTGAGCTTCCTGTGTGTTTATTGCTAGTGGAGATATGACTAATGGTGGTTGTGGTTGTGTCACGAGGTTGTTACGCGAACTGTTTAAGACAATTGTAGCTGAACCCAGGTGCTAGGTTATGATGTTTGATGCGATGATGGAGCTGTAAATTGCAGCTGCGAGTAAGAATGGTGGTAGCTATACATGGCTTGAGATTGAGCTGAGCGAGAATGCATTGGTAAATGGGTTTGAGCTCATAGTGGCTCGGTGGTTGAGCTGAGTACAAAACATGGTAGATAGTTTGAATTGGTTCGGAGTGATGGGCTGGTGGTGAGAAGAACTCGAGGGAAATGCGGTGAAGCAATGGAATGAATTGGTTTATGTTGGTTACTGGTTTTGGCGAAAGATCACGGAGTTAAGTATGAACTCAAGTGCAAGAGCATATCTTGAGTTGAGAAGATTGCATCACGGGGATGACATTGCAGTCCGGATTGTAGATTGGAACTAGTCTTGAAGGCTGTGGAGTTCAGCGGTTTGAGCTGAGATTGCAAGGTTGCAAGACAGATTTGGAGGAATTTGTGGTGATGCTAAATCAATATTGTCTGCTGTGTTGATACATGAAAATACCCCTTAACGGGCTTGGGTTTCCCCACAAGAATAGGGGTAAAACTTGAGGTAAATAATAGGGACTTGGGGACTAAACCCAATCCCAAATAGAAATATCCATAATGAAGAAAGGACGAAGGAGGAATTAATCAAGAAGAAGGAGGTTATGTTAAGGAAATGACATTAAGAGTAAATAAGAGAGGTTAGGACATGTGTCATGATGTAGTAAAAACGGGTCTTTTAGGAAAGCCTATAAAAGAAAGGATAAGGTACAATGGAAAGGCAACTCTCTCTCTCTCTTACCATTCTTGGCATTGTGAGGTCATTTGGTGTGGCTAGGACGGGTAGGACCTAAACACGAATTCACCACTCTACATTTGCGACCACAACCGGAGGCTCGTGCCTAGCTCACCATGACACACCCAGAATGCGCCAACTCAGACGCGGTAGAGAGTCCAAACATTCCTCCACTCAACCCAGAAGGCGAGAGGGTAGGGATAGTAACAAACCCAATCACGCAAGTAAGAAAACCAGGTACCACGCGCGAAGAAGACAAACAGTAGGAAACTGAAGAAGCACCACCTATCCATCCTTCCCTCAAAGAGATGAAAAAGGATCTAGAGGACCACATACACAGGGAGCAAGAATTGAGAAAACTTATGAAGGCAGCCAACGCTGAAAAGAGCGCCAAAGAAACAACGTAGAGCGCGGAAGAGAAAGAAGAAGAACCTACATCTATGACACGGAGGCGATGGCAAGATACTTGGAGATGAACTATAGGGTCGTAAAGTAAGACAACTATAACTTCATGGCGAGTCATTATTCTTCCGAAATCACAGAATACCAGTATCCAGAGGATTACACGTCACCAAAATTCAAAGTCTACAATGGCCAAGGCAATGCAAGGGAACACCTCAGCCGATTCCTGTCCGCTATGAACGACCGGGCAACCGATGGGAAACTATGCCTGAGAGAATTCCCAAAGTCTTTAACTGATATGGAATTCACGTGGTATAATAACCTAAAGTCGGGAAACATCAGCTCATAGACGACCATGTCCACGCTCTTCCTCAGGAAATTCTATTCAGCAAAAAGGAAAGTCATGACAATCGACTTAAGCAAATGTAACCAGCGCCCAGGCGAGCAGATGTGAAAATACATTGCTAGATTCCGTCTCCTCACTCTGGATTTCCACGAAGATGTCAAGGAGGAAGCGCTAGTGGAGATTTGCGTACGAGGAATGACTCCATCCTTCAAGAAAATCTTAGTCAATTTCCGCTTTCCCACGTTCGTGGAGCTAGAGGAAGCAGTCGCAAGAATCGCCGACTGCATCGAGGAACCAAACTCAGATCATATCTGGCGGAACTCCGTTAACACCATATCAACCGTGCCTAGAAATACTCGTGCAAATAATAATCGAGGGGGTTGTGGAGCACATGCGCTTCTACCGCCCTTGCCCTGTAGCAAAGAACAGATTGTAGGATTATTGAAACAATGGATAGCGAACAAGGAAACTCAACTGCCTCCAATAAAGACGGATCCGAGCGCCATCGACACAAGCGACGCTAGATATTTCCATTTTCACCACATGATACAACATCCCACATCGACTTCTTTAACCTTTGGAGAATGTTCCAGAAAAAAAGTGGAGATAGGCGAGATTGAGATGAATAACCCAGTAAGAAGTAAAACGGTCCAACACCAAGTCATGATGCTCACACATGACCCAAGTGGATATGTCTGGAAGTTGTGGGGTGATGATGAGGGGGAAGCATGCGCAGTTGAAATAGAGAACCCATCATTTGCAAACACAGACAGCGTGGCTAGTAGTTCGCTAAAACGGTATTAGCTCAACATTTCTTCGATTCGCTTGGCTTCAGCGAATATCAAATTAAAGAAGCGTCCAAGGCTATAACAGCTATAGCATCAGGGAGGCCTTGTTGTCTCCTTCCTAAGGAGGCAATAGTATTCACAAACGAAGATATTTGCTATCCGGGGAAGCACCTTAGACCTTTATACCTCACGGCGTACATCAACAGGAAACCGCTGAAGAGAGCTTTCATCGACGGAGGCGCGTCCTTGAACTTAATATCAATGCATAAACTAGAAGTCCTAAAAGTACAACGGTCTGCGATCAGGATGCGAACTACAACGGTAAAAGGGTTTGGAGGCCACGCTCAGACATCCATTGGAATCATCAACCTGGTCATGAAGGTTCGTCCCATCCGAGGACCTACGCCATTTTATGTACTAGAAAACGATACCACATTCCATGTGTTACTAGGGCGAGGCTGGTCGCTTAATCACAAGGTGGTTGCGTCAACATACCACCAATGCGTGAAAACTAACATCGGAGGCAAACAATACGAATCCCCGCCACAAGCAACCCTTTCGATCCGGAGGAAGCATACATGGAGGATGCAATTTTCTATGACGCCTAAAGAAGAAGACGAGATTCCAGAGGTGCAACTCATCCCGTTACCAAAATGGGGAGAGGAAGAAAAACCGGAGCCAGTAAAGTCTGTGTTTAGTCCATCCAGACTGGTATTCCCGACAGAGAGGAAGAGGAAGCAATAGGAGCAACCCAGTTTTCAACGCTTTTCCAAGCCAGATGGGGGGCACGTATACCGTTTGTAACAATTAACTGAGGGAGCGCCCGCGGATGAACCAGATTACGCTGACACACCAATGAATGAAGAGGAGGCTCCCGATGAAAGCGCAGAACGAAGTTTGTCCGAGCTTCTATACAACACAATTGACGACGAGGAGTTACAAAACCGGTTGATGGACACTACCGTCAAGGCCGCCGGAGAGCGAACACCATATGATGTCACTCTGGATGGGACGGAAGAAGTCAACATAGGGACGCAAGAAGATGAGCGCCTCATCACGATAAGCAAGAGTCTAGACGAAGAAGAAATGGCGGCTTTGATCGCGTTACTTAAAGAATACAAAGATGTCTTTGCGTACGACTATGACGAGATGTCGGGTCTAGACAAAGCGATCTTGTGGTACACAATCTTGGGGTATCACCTGAATTCAAGCCTATCAAACAAATAAAATAAGAAGTGGAACGATTGATTAAGGCCAAATTCATCAAACCTATTCAAGACCCTACCTCAGGCTAGCCAACATCGTGTTCGTCACAAAGAAGAATGGAAAGTCGACATCTTTTGTGTAGATTATAGAGACCTAAACCGATCATGCACGAAGGACGATTTCCGCTTCCAAACATCGATATGACGCTAGATGAGACGGGAGGAAAATGGAGGTATTACTTCATGGATGACTTTAGCGGATATAACCAAATAAAGATGGACCCCTCGGACTCCAAAAAGACCACCTTCCAAACTCCATATGGCAATTTCTACTATGTGGTAATGTTGTTTGGCACAAGAATGCTGGCGCCACGTATCAACGCGCCATGACATCCATATTTCACGATTTACTACACCAGACAGTAGAAGTATATGTCGACGACATCGTGGTTAAAACACAAGAGGCTGAAGACCATACCTCCCACCTAAAGACGACTTTTGAGAGATGCAGAAAATTTAAACTCAAATTGAACCCCCTCAAGTGCGCCTTTGGGGTAACATCGGGGAAATTCCTAGGTTTCGTGGTGACTAATGAGGGAATCCGAGTGGATCCAAGCAAAGTTGAAGCGATCACGACGACGACTCCACCATCAAACATAAAAGAGCTGCAAACTTTCATAGGACGAATATCGTACATAAGGCGTTTCGTTCCTGGTCTGGCGCAACTAATGAAGGCATTCCTTTCCCTACTAAAGAAAGACACACCCTTTGTGTGGGGAAAATTCAGTGTGCTGCGTTCGAGAAACTAAAACAATGCCTGGTCAGCCCTAAAGTCCTTAGGCCCTCGATACAAGGAGTCCCCTATACCTTTACACAACATTCACCAGTTCGGCGATAGGCGCAGTCCTACCACAAGACATGGGAGGAAATGAGCTATCACCTATCTACTATGTTAGCCGGGTCCTGCGAGATGCAGAATTGAGATACTTATGCGTAGAACAGGCATGTCTAGCCTTCATATCGCGACGCAGAAGCTACGACCTTATCTTCTTACGCACAAAACTATCGTGGTAGCGGCAGCAAACCCCATAGCCTACTTGGCTTCGAAGCCCGTCCCGACGGGGGAGAACCGACCCGGTGGTTGCTAACTGTCGGAGTTCGAACTTAAATATCAACGCCAAACGCGGTGCGAGGACAAGTGATAGCTAATCTCGTAGTTATGTTTCCGGGAGAGGAAGATGACGAGGTACACGAATATATACTCGGGAAGTGGCATCCGCAGACATCGACAAGCACTGGACCATGTTCTTTGATGGGTCATCATATGGTACTGTCGGAGGAGCTGGAGTAGTATTCGAAGTACCACGAGGAGAGCTGCTCTCGTACTCGTTTAAACTGGACTTCTCATGTAGTAATAATGTCGCGGAATACAAAACGCTGATTTTGGGACTATGAATGACAAAGGAGCTAAACCTGGGGAGAGTAGAAGTCATAGACGATTCGAGGCTCGTAACAAACCAAGTGAACGACGATTTTCATGTCAAAGAGCCGCACTTAGTGCCCTATCGGGCGAGGCCCAAATATTGATGAGCCAAACAGGGTCAACTCGGATCATACCGGGTAGGGCGGAAATAAGCACGCAGACGCCTGAAACCCCGGCAAGCAAAGTACAATTGAATGGCGAGGAAGAAGGCACTCATCACGATAAAAAGAAAAGAGTTGCCCAAAGACTTGGAAAGAGGACCTTTCTTTCGAGGAATAAAATGATTGGATATGGGTATATATTGAAGACCTGACCTGATGGACGAAGGAAGAGTAATACCCACTCAAGCTTTGAAGCAATTCGTAATGATCCAGGGAGCCCTGTATTACAGGGCAGCCGGGGGATCCCTCGCAAGGTGTGTGAATAAGAGAGAGGTTGAGAAGATACTCCAAAAACTGCACACGGAAACATGCGGACAAACTGGCGATGTTCACCTTTACGGGAAACTTCAATGGATGGGTGTATAATGGCCGAGTATGTCAGCTCAAGCGTCAGCACTCCAAGACAACTGCGCCGATTGTCAAGCCTCCCCACCGCAACCAAGCGGAAGTCTCGCATCGTTGAGGAAACAGTTGAGGCAACCCTACATTGATTACATCCAACACAGAGATTACCGAGTGACGAGGTAAAGCGGCCCTAAAAATCCAAAGGAAAGCAACGTGTTTCTTCATACACGAGGGTGTCCTTTATCGTAGAAGCGCCTCACACTCTACTACACAACATAGTGACGCCTTGTCCATTCCATAGCCGGGGACTCGATATCATAGGGCCGATCAACCCGATGTCCTCAAAATGCCATAAGTACATAATAACGGCCACGGAGTACGCGTCCAAGTGGGTCGGGCAATACCCCTCAAAGATTACGCTCGGTGCTACAATAGCCGCGTTCATCAAAGAGCATATCATTTACAGGTTCGGCGTGCCTATGATAATCAGAGCAGACAACGCAAAATCGTTCGTGAATAGGGACGTAATCGACTTTCTCCGCCAATATAACACAAGGCTCCACACGTCAACTCCCTATTACCCCAAATGGAATAGGTAAGCGGAAGTAACAAATAAGACGCTTATCCGGATCCTTAGTAGAATAGTGCATGATCATCATAGAGAATGGCACGAACAGTTTCCACTGGCGCTCTGGGCATACAAGATTTTAAAGCGCAGTTCCACGGGAACATCACCATATTCAGTAGTCTACGGAGAAAATGTGATCCTACATGCGGAAATAGTGATCCCATCTGCAAGAGTAGCAATGGCCAGCCACACCACACTTGATGAAATAAGCCGCTTCGCCCATTTAGACACAATAGAGGAAAGGAGAATACGAGCGGAAAGATTTGCGGAAGCTTACAGGAAGCGCGCGGCTAATTATTATAACCAGAGCGTAAAGGAAAGAACGTTCAAGGTGGATGAGTTAGTTATAAAAATCGCACCACACGTACAAAGAAATGCCAGCGCAGGAAAGTTTGCTGCGAATTGGGAAGGCCCGTTCATGATAAGTAAAGTGGCAAAAAGCGGATACTATAAGCTTAGACGTATGAACGGAATCAAAGTCAAAACTCCTATCAATGGCAAGTGGTTGAAAAAAATTACGCATGAGTCACACCATGTAAACATCCGTCCTAAGCAATAAAAGTAAGTTAATGAGAATAGTGTATCTACAAAAGGTCTCGGGGCAGCCAAAGGCGCCTGATCGACTGACAAATTCACAAAAGGTCTCAGGGCATCCAAAGGCGCCTGATTGACTGACAAATTCACAAAAGGTCTCGGGGCAGCCAAAGGCGCCTGATCGACTGACAAATTCACAAAAGGTCTCAGGGCAGCCAAAGGCGCCTGATTGACTGACAAATTCACAAAAGGTCTCGGGGCAGCCAAAGGCGCCTGATTGACTGACAAATTCACAAAAGGTCTCAGGGAAGCCAAAGGCGCCTGATTGACTGACAAATTCACAAAAGGTCTCGGGGCAGCCAAAGGCGCCTGATTGACTGACAAATTCACAAAATGTCTCAGGGCAGCCAAAGGCGCTTGATTGACTGACAAATTCACAAAAGGTCTCATGGCAGCCAAAGGCGCCTGATTGACTGACAAATTCACAAAAGGTCTCAGGGCAGCCAAAGGCGCCTGATGGACTGACGAATTCACGAAAGGTCTCAGGGTAGCCAAAGGCGCCCGATTGACCGACAAATTCACAAAAGGTCTCAGGAAAGCCAAAGGCACCTGATCGATTGATATCTACAAAAGGTCTCAGGAAATCAAAGGCGACTGATTGACTGACAAAAAAAAATGGGGAGTAGGCGCGTTTTACTAATGCCCACTCTACCCAACGTCCTTCAAAAAAAAGGGGGGGTAATAGGCGCGTTTTACTAACGCCCACTCTACTCAACGTCCTTCAAAAAAAAAAAAGAGGAGTAGGCGCGTTTTACTAACGCCCACTCTACCAACGCCCTTAAAAAAGAAGAAGAGGGGGAATAGGCGTGTTTTACTAACGCACACTCTAGTCAACGTCCTTCAAAAGAGGGGGAGTATGCGCGTTTTACTAACGCCCTCTCTACCCAGCGACCTTCAAAAAAAAAGAGGGGGAGTAGGCGCGTTTACTAGTGCTCACTCTACCAAGACCCTTCTGAAATAACTTAATTCCCACCTCACCTAAAAGGGGGGGGGGGGGTGAGAAGAGGATGTAAGCGCAACATATCTATTTTACTCAAATAAATACAAGAGAATAGTCCAATTCAAATAAAATTCAGTTCACATCATATTTCAAAACAAAATAAAAAACACGACAACAACAGAACCCCTCCTAAAAGAAAAAGAGAAGAAACAAAGCTTAGTCAGCCATTAATGCCCCGACAACGAGCAATATCTACATCTAAGGCTTCCACCATCAAACGTCTGTCATCACATTGCGCGGTGGACAAACGAAGATCCTGATCAGACTCGTGCACTAACTTGTGAATATCCCGGATAATTTTACCCATAGCCTCAGCTCTATGAGCGAGCGAAAGAGTATCTTCATGCTCATCGTACTCCGTACGAGCTTTGTCCTGACGGATCAACCTGAGTGTCCATAACAGACCTACTTCTTCTCTCAAAATCAAAAGACGCGCCAACTCAGCCTCAAAATAAGGATGAGGCACAAGTAAAGACGCACTGAATGTTGGATTGAGACAACCCCCAATTGGCATCACTTATCAACTTATGAATGTCCCGAATGATCTTTCCCTTGGATTTCGCTCCCTCAGCAAGTGCAAGAGTGCTTTCGTGTTCATCACGATCTTGACGTGCTTTATCTCGCCGGATTTGTCTAAGATTCCACAATACATCTATCTCCCCCCTCAACATCAATAAGCGCGCCAGTTCGTCTCTAGGATAAGATGGATTTACAAGCGCGGAAGTGGCAGTCAAGGATAGAGTGTGCCCGAGGAGGAGCGGAGCCGCATGACCAGAAATATGCGAGCGACAGTCGGCAATGGCGTACTCAATGGTCGCCTTCATTTTTGAGGATTCGGTGAGTAAAGAAATAGCGACATGTCGAGTTGTAACATCTTCATCTAGAGCATGCTGAATTGCAGACGTCAGTTGTCCAGCCCCCTCAGCGGCTTGGCGCGCTTCGTAACGCTCTACAAACAGGGCGCGCATAGAGTCTCTGTTAGCCAATCTATGTTCACAAAGCGCCTCGATCTCGGCTTCTACCAGTAACAAGCGTGCCAATTCCAACTTCTTAAACATCGAGACTAACGCGGGGACTGGCGTTAAAGTCAATGCGTATCCGTGAAGAGAGTGAGCCATATGGGCAAAGTGTCCGATGAAGAAGAAAATAAATGTAAGTAAGAACTTGTCTGATTATGGGATTGGAAACCCGATGTTACTATATAAAGGAATAAGCACCATAAACGATGCAGTAGCCGCTTCATTTCCAGCGACACGTGGCGTGTAAGGGAATAAAAAGATTTGACTATTGGATCATCTAATAATTGATCCAAGAGTCAGGGGACTAATGTTGATACATGAAAATACCCCTTAACGGGCTTGGGGTGCCCCCTAAGAAGAGGGGTAAAACTTGAGGTAAATAATAGGGACTTGGGGACTAAACCTAAGCCCAAATAGACAATATCCATAACGAATAAAGGACGAACGAGGAATTAATCAAGAAGAAGAAGGTTATGTTAAGGAAATGGCATTAAGAGTAAATAAGAGAGGTTAGGACATGTGTCACGATGTAGTAAAAAGAGGGGCTTTTAGGAAAGCCTATAAAAGAAAGGATAAGGTACAATGGAAAGGCAACTATCTCTCTTACCATTCTTGGCATTGTGAGGTCATTTGGTGTGGCTAGGACGGGTAGGACCTAAACACGAATTCACACCTCAACAGTAGCAACTCTTAGTTGTGGTGAGATCAGCTAAGGGAATCAAGTGCGTAGTATCATGCTGGGATCAAATACGTAAGGAACGCAACTGTACCTTGAATCAGTGTGAGATTGATTAGGGTTCAACTACAGTCCAGATCGAAGTTAGATTGTAGTAGGCTAGTGTATATAGAGGCTCAATACAGTGTGGTGTTCAATCTGGACTAGGTCCCGGGGTTTTTCTGCATTTGCGGTTTCCTCGTTAACAAAACTTCTGGTGTCTGTGTTATTTCTTTTCCGCATTATATTTTGTTATATAATTGAAATATCACAGGTTGTGCGTTGAATTGATCAATTGGTAAATCCAACTTTTGGTCATTGATTGAAATTGATTGATCCTTGAACATTGGTCTTTGGTACCATTCAAGTTATCTCTCTTATATTCAATCGGGCTCGCAAATTATTATTTGTTTGATTGTGGATTGAATTGAGAGATTGAGATATAACTCTTTAATATATTTTTCTTAAGATTGAGTCTGACTATCTAGTTGATTCTCTTGAAAGTATATTGGAGTTAGTCCATATTTCTAAGCGAAATATTGGGTGAGGTTGTTAGACCCCTGTTTTTTCAATATCTATATGAAACTAGCAATCAATGTTGCACGCACAACCTTTGAAGTATGCTTAACCACATTCTTACATATTATCATAATACATAATATAAGAATGCATATGATTTTCCACTAAACAACATTCTACTTTTACACTCTTATGAATATTTATCTATCTATATATAATATAAAGAATTTTTTGCGATCTTCATTTCTTCGTATTTGGAGAAAATAATCGGCATTTTGCAAATTGATATTTGTTTCTTGTATGGATTATTTGAAATTAGAGATTTTTTTTTTTACAATACTTACCAAAAAATTCAAAAAATATTGTATGCAAAAAAAATTATACAAAAAATAAAATAAAAAAACCACAGTGTACTTAAAAATTATATATAATAAAGTTTTATGAAGAATTGAATTTTTAACACATGGGATATATTTTCAGCAATTAAATTAGTAGTAATGCACATGGTAAATATACTAACGAAGATAGTTGCATGCATTATCTAGTCTTCTCTTCTTTTCATAACAAATCATTCACAGTATTAGCAAAGAGTTTTCATAACAAGTCTATCATCACCAACCTTCTAGAGAGAGGGAGGGAGAAGAAGAGATGAAGAGAGATAGAAGGAGAGGAGAAGATATTGGGAGAGGAAAGAGAGAGATGGAGAGAAGAGACGGTGGTGGTGGTGATTCAAGGCTCATAATGAAAGCTCAATGCAACTGTTCAAGAAAACGAGTACTCCATCATTGGGCAAAAATTTCTTTAACAAATTCACAGATAAGATACATCAATTTCTCTTTAATCAATTTAAAACCCTGGAAATACATGCAACTTACTACAGAAACAAGTTAGATGCTTAAGAATAAAAATAAAAAAAGTTAGGGTTTAACCTTTAAAATACTCTTAAAGGTTATCATTAAGAGCCTTCACACATCTCGTAATAATAATAATAATAATAATAAACAAGAATAATGATGATGATGATGATGATGATGATGATGATGATGATGATGATGATGAATAGGTGAATGTAAAAGCTCTCAATGAAAATCCCTGCAACTGCACTGTTTATTAGCCTGGTTTTGCTTACTTAGTTTTTCTTTCTTTAGCTTTGAGCCTGGTTTTTGTAACCTCTCTTGTTGCTCTTGTTGCTGCACTGTTTTGGTGCTTTCCTTCTTGTATCTCCTTTTTTCCTTTTTTAATTAAAATTTTAACCTTTTAAGTCAAAAAAAAAAAAAAATAAATAAAAAACAACAAAATCCCTACAACTGCTCGTCAATGTGAGTTTTCCTTCATAGGGCAATGGAATTTACCAAATAGTGTGTGAAAATAAAGGTGCAGCACAAAGAAGAAGCAAAATATAATATAAGACATCAAAATGGTAAGTAAACATAGAGTGCAAAAACACCCTCCTAAAGCACAGAGTATAACACAGTGGATACACTGAAAATCTCAAGAGTATTTTAAACACAAATTTCTCCTAAAGGAAGTAAAGATTCTATGAAACTGTAGAATTGTCCACAGTATAGTTGGATATGGAGTTTCAACTCAATCTTAAATACAATTTAACCAGAAAAAATTCCTAATGCGTAGAAAAAAAGGATGAAAAAGTTACAGAAAAATTACAATATACGGTAAAAATTTATTGGGAGTAAACACGTATCTGTTTAGCTAACTCCTCCTTGATTTCTATAAGCACATACATACAAACTTGTAATTTCAACTCCATCAAACAAAATCAAAATCTCAATGAAACATTCTATTAACATTTTTACTTCTAGATTATCAGAATGCAAGAAAAAACTTCCAAATCTTGAAATGATAAAATAAATAATGATGCCCTCAGATCTCATAGTTATAATAAATCATTCACAGTATTAGCAAAGAGTTTTCATAACAAGTCTATCATCACCAACCTTATAGAGAGGGGGAGGGAGGAGATATAGAAGGAGAGGTCAGAGGAGAAGAAGTAGGGGAGAAGATACGGTGGTGGGGGTGGGGGTAATTCAAGGCTCATAATGAAAGCTCAATGTAACCGTTCAAGAAAACGAGTTTTTCATCATTGGGCAAAAATGTTTTTAACAAATTCACAAAAAATTCACATATAAGATACATCAATTTCTCTTTAAGAGATTTAAAACCCTGGAAATACATACAACTTACTACAAAAACAAGTTAGATGCTTCAGGGAAAAAAAAAAGGTTTATCTACATAAAACGGACCATTCAGATAAACTCAGTGAGCCAAGTCGCAAATTTGTACTTGAACCTCCCTATCTCATTGCTATAGAAATTCATCGAGACTTGTAGCAAATGGAGTTTCATCATGCAGAGAGACGATTGTAATCGAAGCCCTAGTTAACAACGCAACCAGTACAGAAATGGCGGAACACCCAAATGAGATTCCTACTAAAATGTCATTTATACATACAGCCATGCCACTCGGAGTCTCGGACAAATCTACCCCACTAATGCGCCTCGGACACATCATGCACTGGACCCTCCCCGAGCAGGTCCAGCCACAAGTCTCCATTCATCATGTCAATATGATTCAATTCTATAGGGTTATTTCTAAACTCGTTAGCTGCTAGAATCAAAACCATCTTAAGAAAAATCATTACTCCTTTTTAAATTCTCTTTATTGTAGGGAGATCTATAACTGATAACATTGTGATAGCACATGAATTAGTTGACTCTATGAAAAAGAGTAAAGCAAAAAAATTTTTTTTTTTTTTTTTTGTAAGTTCAAATGCATTCAAAAGACTAACTTAGGGAGTTAGTAACCCTTACATCATTGATAGTAGAGCCTTTTAATGATGGATTAGGATTTCCATCCCTTGCATTATATGTATCTACTTTTAAACTTTGAAAAATACAATTAGGTGGAGTACTGATCCAATCAACAGAGTCAATGAATGTTTTTGCCTCTTTTGCAAGAGTATCTGCCACATTGTTAGCTAATCTAGGAATGTAGAAAAAACCCAAAAAGTTTTGACAGCAATTAAATTCTCTTTTAACTTCATCCATGATAACTTGATTCTTCCAGGAGATTTGGGAAGGTGTCCCATTCAAGTACTCAAACATGTTCTTGCAATCTCCTTCCACACTGAAGTTTGTTAATCCCCTTTCTGTCGCCCATTTGGCTCCTTGCAACAGTCCTAGAGCTTCCGCTTCTTCTGGGGTAGAAGCTGTGAATGGTCCTGCCCTACCTTGTTCAAATTTTCCTGCATCATTCCTTAGGATTAGGATTAATGAAAAACCTGCAGGCACATCTTTAGAAATCCAAGCAGCATCTATATTAAGTTTCTTTTGTGTTCTCATAGGAGGGGTCCATTTTGGAGTCTCAATTTTATCTATTGTGATTTGTCTAAAAGAAGGGTTATCGTTATACCAGAAGTCTAGAAATCTTTGTATTTATAAGGATAATTGAGAACTAGATTGCTAATGTGTTTCAAATGATTTATTGAATCGTTCCTTCCTTGCTTTTTTCAATATGATTTCTATGGGTATAGTTGGGTCCTTTTTTCCTAACAATTCCTTGCATATATCTAAGAAGGTAATAGTACTATCAAAGGTTAGTTCAACTGGGAATGGCTCAGCATCCCATACAGACTTGGCAAAAGGACAAAAAAGCATCAGATGTTCTATGGATTCGTGATCTTGACAACCAAAAGAAAAATTAGGATGAATATCCTTCATAAATTTTGATAATTTCATATTAGTAGAAATAGCATTTCGTAAACACTTCCAAGCAAATATTTTAATCTTTGAGACACATTAAGGCTCCATAATTTTTTCCAGAAAGAGTCAAGCTGTCCTAGATTGTAGTGGTTCACTGTTCTTTCATTAAGCTTGTTATACATAGACTTAACAGTGAAAAATGCCCGAGTTGGTAAGAAGCCATCTGAGAGTATCTGGTTTGTTTGAGGCTATTCTAATGTTACTGATTTTCCTAGCAATATGTAATGGAAACAATTCACATATTAGAGGAGAGTTCCACTTCTTGGTGATTGGATCAATGAGATCCTTCACAAGTGTTAAGTAAGAGTTAGTAGCAGTTCTAAAAGCACTAAGATTGTCTTCCAATTTGGGTATCCATCTATCATCCCATATATTAATGCTATTGCCATCTCCTATTTCCCAAATATTGTTTTTCTCAACAAGATGAATACCCTTACTTATACACTTCCAAATCCATGAACTAGTAGATGGAGTTTTTGCTTTGAAATTGAATGACTTTCTGAAATATCTAGGTTTTAGTTGTGTCACCCAAAGGGATTCAGGCTCTGTTAGCAGTCTCCAAGCTAATTTTGTTATCATTGCTAAGTTAAATTTATGAGCATTTCTAAATCCTAGTCCCCCCTTACTTATAGGTTTACAAAGACAAGAATAAGATTTTGGGTAGTAACCTTTGTAGTTAGTTTCCTTACCCCACCAGAAATCTCTTTGCAAGACATCTATTTTTTTTTTTTGTTATTTTCTTTGGTAAAATGAAGCAACTCATTTGATAGCTAGCCATGCTAGCCAATGTTGCTTTATTTAGAATGATTTTACTAGCCTGAGTTAGTAATTTACCTATCCAACCTTGAACTTTGTGTTCCATTTTTTCAATAATTCCTTCAAAGAGTTTTATCTTTGCTTTATTTATAAAAAGAGGAGTTCCTAAGTAAGAGTCTTTAAGGTCTATTTTTTTTTTTCCAGTAATTTACTAATCATTCGTTGATGCTTGGGTTGAACTTTTTTGCTAAAAAAAAAACCTTGATTTATCAAAATTTATTAACTGTCCTGAAGCTTTACCAAAAGAATCAATCAAAGCTAGAATATTATGACATTCTTTAAGATCAACTCTAATAAAGAGAAGACAGTCATCAGCAAAGAACATGTGTGAAATAGGGCTATTCTTGGGGGTTATTTTAATTCCATTTATTAACTTCTCTGTTTCACCATAAAGGAGCAATCTGGAAAAGATTTCCATGCAAATTATGAACAGGTAAGGGGAAAAGGGATCCTCTTTCCTTAGACCCCTAGAAGGTTTGAAGTAACTACTAGGGCATCCATTGAGTGGCCCTTTCTAATCAGCACTCTTAAAGCTATGGGATTTTGTGAACCCTTTTGTAACATGATCTTGGAATGTATTAATACAGGTTCAACCTCCATACTGCTTAATGGTGCACCAGGTGATACTTTTAAGCCTGAGAGAGGCTTGAGGAAAGGAGATCCTTTATCTTCTTACATCTTCATTTTGTGTATGGAGTCATTCTCCAGAGCTCTGCTTCAATCAGAAAATGATAATCACATTCATGGTATAAAAAAAAATCAGAATTGTCCACGTATTTCTAACTTTTTTTTTTTTTTTTTTTCAGATGATTACTTAATTTTTGCTAAACCAAATGATGTCTGAAGCAAGGCACATGGCTAACATTATAGACCAATTCAGTAAGTACTCTGGACATTCTATAAACTTTCAGAAATCTCGCCTTACTTTTAGCACTGGTGTTCCTGATCAGGTAAAGAATGATATTTCTAGTATTTAAAATATTAAGAAACTTACCTTAAATGATAAATATCTAGGAGTACCACTCTTACTCCAGAGAAGTAAAGTGAAATCTTTTTATCCTCTGCTAGACACCTATGATGATAGATTAGAAACTTGGAAATCTGAATTTATTAAATGGCCTGGTAGAACTGTTTTAGTGCAGTCTGTGCTTGGTTCCTTAGCTACGCAATATATGTCTGTCTTCCTTATGCCTAAACAACTCACTGATCAGATGGATGAAATTCATAGAAAGTTTTGGTGGAACAAAAAGAAAGGTTGAAGGGGTATTGTTCTTAAAAATTGGGAAAGTGTGGCTCAACCTAAAATTTATGGTGGTATGAATATAAAACAATATGTTATCTTGAATAAAGCTCTCTTAGCCAAATTGGCCTGGAGAATGATCAACTCTCCAGATGATCTTTGGGTAAAGCTCATGAGAGGTAAGTATTTCTTTAACCTTGATCCATTTACTGATTTTGTGGTTCCTAATGGTTCTTGGATTTGGAGGGGTATCTATGAGGGTTTAGATATTATTAAAAGACATGCTTGCTGGGAAGTGGGTGATGGGAATCTTATTCACATTTGGAAACATAGGTGGGTTCCAAGTATAGCTAGTACTGTTGACAGTAGCTTATCCTCAACCAACATGAAATATGTTCCCAGTTAATAGATTATGAGAAAAAACATTGGAGAGTGGATATTCTACATAATTTATTTGATGTCGATATTAACAAGATAATTGAGATTATGATTCCTATGCATGGTAGAGATCACATTAGATGGAAACCTAATTCCAATGGTGAATTTAATATGAAAAGTGCTTACAAAGTTATTTTGAATGATACCGATGATAAAAATGGTTTTATTCATAATACTCTTGTTAACTGGAAGGTGTTTTGGAAAATAAAACTACCACAATCCATTCTCCAATTCATGTGGAAATGTATTAGTAATTGTTTACCAACTAATAACAGGTTATCCAGATTATGTCATAACTTTAGCACACAATGTCCCCATTGTGTCATAATATCCATGTTACATATGTATCTGTGAATGACAAGAGATGGGAAAATCCTGGAAATGATTTTACTAACATCCTGTTCGGTTCACCGAATTAGAAGTCCATTAATCCGGTTACAGTGGAATCCAGAAAAATAATTGGATTACAATGGAATCAATTCCTTAAGCAAAATTTTAGTGTTCGGTTCAAGTTTTTTAGGAAAAAAATTACAACTGGAGAATATATCGTGTAAAATGGCTTTTAAGGACTTCATCTGTAACACAGATAACCCGTAGTGTGATGAACTTCAATTTTTTTTTTTTGAATGAGAGAATCAAGATCGATATATATAAAGAGAATTCGATAACATGGAGACTAATCGATATATATATATATATATATAGTTGCAGAAGAGGAATCGATCACGAGAGTTGTGAACATATATCTTCTAATCGATAAATGTATATATGTCAGGGCAAATCTGTCAATTCATGGGATTTACACCTCAATTCCTGGGAATCGGTTTCCATTCCACTCCTTGACCAATGCAATCGAAAACAACAAATTTGACGTAATCGGATTCCCCGAGAATTCATCATGTTCGGTTCAGATAATTGATAAGATCCCCCTGTAATTGGATTAATGGACTTCCAATTCCGTGAACCGAACACGTTGTAAAGTTAACTTTGATGCTTCATTCCTAGAGTTAACTAAAGACATTGGTATTGGACTGATTATGCGTGATATTACAGGTGACTGTCATGGAGGTAGATCCTGGCACTCAAAAGATTTAGATCCAGAACAAGCTGAAGCTCTAGCACTTATGGGATCAATATCATGAGCCAAAAGGAAGGGTGTCAGAAAGCTTCACTTAGAAGGAGACTGCTCAAATGTTATTAGAGCTATTAATGGTAGCTTACATTCAATAAAATGGACAACTAGAAACATTGTGTTAGATTGTTTGGATTTATTAGTTGTAGGATCGCAAGTTAATGGATATATCCATTATGCGTATGCAGTAACTGTGGAGAGGAATTATTAATATACCTCATGACAACATCGCATGCCTTAAGTGCAGTTTTATCGCGAATGGACGCAGGAGTAGAAAAACCAATCTATTATATCAAGAAAACTTTTAATGTCACAGAAAGAAATTATTCAAGATTGAAAAACTAATCCCGCATTAGTCTATGCGTCGCTTAAACTTCGCGATATATTTTCAGTGCACATACCAAAAGTGGTAACGAAGGTACCAATCGAGTCAGAATGAAAAATTCAAAAAGATCGAAGAGTCGAAAGATGGAATGCTCAAATAAGCCATTATAAACTCAAATATGAAATATTATCTTCAACCAAGTCACAAAGTTGTCGCAGATTTTCCGGCAAATTTCCTTTGGAGGAAGATGAAGCAAAATGGATGAAATGATGGATGTAGAAGAAGAGCATGGAGATCCAAAAGATTTGTTAACTGAGCCAGATCGATGGGAAATATTAGTGGATGGATCATCCAATGGAGAAGGTAAAGGAGTGGGAATTGTCGTGATTTCGCCAGAAAGCAATAAGTTAGCTTTCGCTTTTAGATTGGAATTTGAGTCTACCAATAATGAAACGGAGTATGAAGCTATAATACATGCTCTACGATTCGCAATAGAAATGAAACTGAGAATGTGAGGATTACTGGACTCGCAATTAGCAATTTGTCGATAACAGAGAAGTATGCTACAAATGATCCATCTCTACAGTAAATACAGAAGCTTGTAGAAGTGTTGTCGCACATATACCAAAAGTAAAGTGGAGGCACATATCAAGGAGAGATAATAGACTCACAGACGCTTTTGCCTTTATATCAAGTATGATGACAGACCCAACCGCGAGGAATATCAAAATACGTACGCCATCGGGCGCCATCAATTAATAAAGAGGAGGGACAAGAAGCGATACAATGATGGTGGTAGATGAAATGCAAGGTCGCGAGGAAGACTGGAGAGTGGAACTTCACGCGTATTTAATGAAAGGCGAGGTACCAAGAAATAGATTGAAGCACACAAGTTAAAAAGCCGGGCAACAAATTATGAATTACGAGATGGCGTGCTTTATAGACGTTCTTTTGAGGGACCCTCGCTTCGATGTTTATCAAGGAAAGAAGGAGAAACCATATTGAAGATGCTGCATAGTGGGGATGCCGGAAATCACAGCTGCAAGGAGATCTTTGGCATATAAGGCAAAGACGCAAGGATATTATCGGCCATATATGCATGAAGACGCGAGAGCAATATCCAGATGTCGCAAGATTGTCAAAGACATGGGAAGAAGATACATGCACCAGGAGCACCGTTAAATTCTTCAAGAAGTGTGTGGCCTTTTGGAAAATGGGGTTTAGACATTGTGGGACCATTCTTACCTGAACAGACAAAGAAGATACTTAATTGTGGCAACATGACTACTTCACAAAATGGGCGAGGTGAAAGCGGTCCAAAGACATTCGCGATAAGGATATTTTTACTTTCATATTTGAAAATATTATATGCAGATTTGGGATTCCTGCACAATTGGTATCTCGATAACTGGAAGCGCTTGAAGGGCAAAATATAGAGTTGCTACTCAATGCATTTCAGATAAGATGTGGAAAATCAACTCCATTATATCCACAAGCTAATGGTCAAGCTTGAGGCAACAAACAAAACAATTGCCAATATATTGAAGAAAAAGTTGGAAGGACACAATAGGGATGGTGCGAACAAGTACCCAATGCAAGATGGGCCTATAATACAACTAGAAGAGAAGCCACAGAATGTCCCCTTTTTTGCTTAACTTACTGAGCGAAGCAAGACTCCCAACAGGGTCGTGATTCCGACAACCAAAAAAGAGGTCCTGGAGAAAAATCTTAGCGCAGGCAACATTCTAATCAAGTTGGATGAATTGGAAGAAAAACGAGAAAAGGCCTTGCGACACATGGAGAATTATCAAAGACTCGGCTAGAGAATATAACAAGCGTGTCAAAATACGTGAGTTCCAACCAGAGACTTGGTGTTGCGAGAAACCCCAATATATCAACGTGAAAGTGGAGGCAAATTGGCGAGAAAATGGGATGGACCGTATATCGTCAAAGAAGTAGTTGGTAAAGGGGCATATAGATTGATGGATCCCGAAGGAAGAGATGTGGGACAAAAGTTGGATAGACCATGGAATAGGTTATATCTAAAGAAATATTACCCGTAAAAATGAGAAAGGAAAAAGGAATCAAGATGAAGTACTTCTTCGCAAGATATTGGCGACATTCAGTAAAATGCAGAGAAAATACGCGAAGATCTCGCGACAAGAATAACAAAAAAGTCATGAATGGCTTAACAAAATAACAAGAGATAACGAATGATTAAATGAATGAATTGGCGAATATATCGCAAGCAAAACAGCAAATGATGAAGAATGATTGAATAAAAGAATGAATGAATGGGACGAACCTTTATGGCGTACACCCTAGTTCGCGAATAACATTTCGTAAGAGGCAAATGTAAGACCTAAAGTGCGCCATATAAGGGGGTATCTCTCAACATGGCTCGGGGAAAGGTTACACCGCTCCCGAAGCTCCGAGTCATGGAAATTTGGGGCCCATGAAAGCCTATCCTAAGAGGTACCTTGGATTCCCAACTATATATGTAGGTTATACCCTGGTTGGGCGACCGAGGGTCTCTTCTTAGGAGCCGGGTATGCTCAAGGCGCCGAGGTACACTGGTTGAGCTGAGTGCCCGGGATGGATGAACCTACCCCGGCCATTCTTGGCAAGTCTTGGCATATGTTGCACTCGCCCGAAGAAAACTCCACTTAGGGTGCAGTCTCGTAACCATAAACCATATAGGTATAAGGGATAAGAGGCTGCGAAACAATCGGTTGTTGTTAAGACCTGATGGGAGGAGCTAGTCTTGTATGGCCGATGTTTCGCCTCCTTGAAGGGGCAACCTGGGAGATGATAAGGGCGACGCTCCATTAGGGGGTGTCAAAACAGACGCAAATGTCATAAGGATAAGTTTTCGCAAGAAAATTTAGGCTTGTCATATTTGTGCAAATGATCCCGCAGAGGCAATAATACTAACGCGAGGGTAAGGCGAGATCAATGGGTCTTTACACGAAAGTGTACTTGACGTCCCATGCGATTTCACGCACGACGGCAATGTCATGGGGCTATGTGTTCGCAAGGATATATAGGCCTATCATATTGTCGCAACTAAAACATCCCGCAGAGGCAAAAATACTTGGAAAAATGATAAGGCAAGATCAATGGGTCTTTACATGCAAGTGTAAAGACGTCCCGCGATTTTGTCGCGATGAAAGGTGGCAGGGAAGACCTCTAACTAGGGAGGTCTAACTTGGAAGACCACACAAAATGATAAGGCAAGGTCAAGGGGCTTCGCATGAAAATGTAGTATGCCTGCGACTTTGTCGCAGGAGAAGAATTGAAATCAAATCCCTGATTGGGATAGACTTACTTAATAAAAGATTCAATGAGCGAACATGCTCGCAAGGTGGTCTTAATTAAGAAAGGAAGAAAGAAATATGGAAATTACTCAGTTAAAAGAGTTAAGTCATTCAAACAAAAAGGAGTTCTAACAAATTACAAAGAGAATTTAATTCTCTACATCTACATTATCAAATACAGAGAGTGGTTGAGACTTTTCTGCGCCTTTATTAGCTCCACGTCCGCCAGTTGATGGATTTTCTTCAGAAACGTTTTCATCATCTTTGTTCTCGCCAGTTGCTGGACTTTCATCAGAAATTTTTCTATTTGGATCTTCATCGACAACTTCCTTATCAGGGAGATCTTCGCAGCTTTCATATTCATAATCACTATCTGGAGCATTGGGAACTTCATCATCACTTACTTCCAAAGGATCGACGTGAATAGGATCAAGAGACTTGGACAAAGAAAATATTATTCACAAGAACCTCCGCTTTAAGAGAGAATTGGCGAAGCAATGCCTTCCGACGATTCTTACTATCAATGTCCTTACAATAAGACATATAATCAAATCTTCGCTCTGCACGGTCGCGAGAACGAGCAAGAGACGCGGAGAGTAGTCCGTTTTCCTTGCGAATTCTAGAATAATCAGACCTGAGGGTGGAGATAGTGGAGCGAAGCTTTCTCTCAGAGTCTACATAACAAACACACAAGATCAGAGAAAATTCTTATCGAACATTATTGGCATTTTCAGGGTAATAAAGCATTCATGAAATAAATACGTAAATTAAGATAGTCAAATAATTTGACTACCTTCCTTTTGAGAAGTAAGATGTTGAATTAAAGCTCGAAATTATTCCCTGCGGTCCATGACATCATCAAATGAATCACCAACTAAGCCTTTCAATCGAGATCGCAAATTCTTTTCATTGGAAACAAGTATGGAGTTTTCTGGCCGCAGAGTAGAGTTGGATTTTTCTAATTTGACACATTGTTCTTGGAATTGCTTCGTTTTTACACTCAATGTTATTCTTCCTTGAATAAGTTTATCTCTCTCGGCAGTAATTTCTTCAAGTTGGTTTTTCAAAGTATGTTTAGCTTGTTCGTGTTCTTCACATAACTTTTGACAAGCATTATACCGCTGCGAGTAGCTCGCCATCTTATTCAACAGAGAATGCTTCTCTTGAGAAAGAGTTCGATTCTCATCTGATAAAGTTTCCAACTCCAAATTAGTTTTAGTCAAAGCATAAGAGAGGCGAGATAAGTCATTACTTAATGAGTCTTGCTTTTGCGATAAATCAAAATTCTCTTTAGACAAGTTATTTATTTGATCACCGCATAGGTATGAAGATTATCTAAGAGATTATACTGCTCCATCCAAGCATCTCTTTCAACTCGAACTTCTTCAACGATAGACTCCGTCTGATATATCTCCATTATTCGTTTCTGGTTTAATACTTGGAGACCGAACAAGGGTTTGAGTTGTAAAAAAAAAAAAAAAAAAAAAAAAGATGGGGGGATGGGATGAGAGCATACCTTTAATTCTTCATTCTTCTTGCGAAGATTATCACGATCTAGTGAGATATTGAGAAATTTTTGATTTTCAAGATGGAGGTTATTGCACTTCACAAACATAACTTGAGATCATCCTTCACTTTATTAATCTCTTGAACTAAAGGTGCTTATGAGATTCTCTCAGATCAAGATGCTTACTTAAAATCTCGCAGACATTCGATTTGACAGATCAAAGTAGAAGTCTTTTTGGCATCATTCACGAGATCGAAAGGACCTTAAAGGCCACATCTATCCCCTCCAAATTTTCCGCAGCTAGAGGAATTTGTTCAAACAAAGAAGACGAGTCGTCCTTTTGTCAAAGGAACCTCATGAGAAGAGGAGGTTTCAGGAGAGAGAAGTGATTGGAGAAATAGCAGGATATTGATAGCAGAGAAGGTATAAGATCATTTGTAGTAGGACAGTTATAAGGAACTTGGTCTATGAGGAGTTGAGGTATAGAAATATCGTCATTGGTAGTATTACTGGGGAAGGGGGCACAAAGTTATCTTGCGAAGATTTCGCAGCAGAGATGAAGGTGTGAATGAAGGAAATGGAACGTCTGGAGTAACAGTGTTTGGAGTAGCGAGGCTTTTTGGGAGCATGACCAAAGTTTTATCATCCTCGCGAATGACAAATTAAATAAGAAACAGAGGCAACAATGTATTGTTGATGAAAAATAAATGTTTCTTGAATACCTTGTCACTTGCAGACTGTCTTTTTGAAGCCATAGATTTTGCTCGCGAAGTGATCTTTGGTTGTGCGAGGGATTCTTGTTGCGAAGTAGATTTCGATGGCGAGCCCAAAGAAAGAAGAGGGTCCTTCACGATAAACTTATTTCTGGGTTGGTTCTTGCTAAACAACAATGGCAGAAAAGAAAACTACAAAGTTAATCATACCAAGATGATTTCAACAAAGAAAGCTAATCTCAAATTTGATCAACTACAAAATCAGCCAAATGTGGCAAAATTAACAAACCTGGACGCCATGAGAGTAACAACTGGTAGGGAATAGTTAAGGTGGTGAAGAAGACGATAAGAGACAACAATAAGCAAACACTTGCAGAACGATGAAGAAGAAGAACACTTGCAGACGATGAAGAAGATGAAAAGGAAAAGGAAAATTTTTCACAAGGGACTCTCCTATAAATAGATGAGAAAATGTTATGACCGGATAACATTAAATGCACCTAAAAAAGAGGTAAATATAGACACGTGTAAGCGGTCACCGCTAAAATCCAAGGAAACCCGACGGAAAGAACTTTAGTAAAATCCAAATATACAAAGTGTATTTCTTGATAAAGCGATGAGAAATTGCGAGATTGATTATTTTCTCAGTAATTCCCGAGACAAGAAATGGCACTTCGCATATGTATTACAAAGAAGCTTCTAACTACACAAAAGAATAGAGGCAAGTACGTACTTTTTGAGAAAAGTATTCTTTCGCTCATTCCTTCACCAATTGAAACCAAGGAATATGACAACAATGAATTTTTCCTTCAAATCGCTCTTCAAGCAATATTCAAGGAAAAAGAGGCAAGATGTAGGATCATAATATCGCTACTACAAGGCTCGCGGGATTAATGAACGACGGCGTCGCGAGGGAGTCGCAGGGAGCTAAAATAAACGACGCAATGAATAACGACAGGCAAAACATAAAGAAGACGTGAGAATCTGGCGAGGTTAAGAAGTGTCGCGAGAGTGAATATTTGTGCATCCGCGACACTTCGCGAGACATTCCCGAAAATAAAGGGGAGCTTAGTCTGTCATCCACTATGTATTACCCTATATAAAGGGCTAAATGAGTCCGTAAGAGGGGGATCTTTTTGGGGAAATTGTTGAGCAATTCATGAGGAGAGAGAAAGTTTAAGAGTGTTTTAACTTCTAAGTGTAATTCTATTTTCCTGTGTAAACACTTCATGAACTCAATCAATAAATATTCTTGATCTTACATCTTTCAATGGATTAATTAAGCAAAATTGAGTAAGGGGTGTAGTGTGGGATTTCCTGCTACTACATATGCGCTAGAAACAGGGATCAAAGAGTTCTTTTCAATCGTGATCGCAAGTTCTTTTCATTGGAAACAAGTATGGAATTCTCCAACTAAAAAGAGTAGAGTTGGATTTTTCTAATTTGACACATCGTTCTTGGAATTGCTTCGCTTTTACACTCAAAGTTATTCTACCTTGAATAAGTTTATCTCTCTCAAGGTAATTTCTTCAAGTCGGTCTTTCAAAGTATGATTAGCTTGTTCTTGTTCTTCACATAATTTTTGACAAGCATCATACCGCCGCGAATAGTTCGCCACCTTATTCAACAAAGAACGCTTTCTTGCGAAAGAGTTCGATTCTCATCTCGATAAAGTTTGCAACTCCAAATCAGATTTAGTCAAAGCATAAGAGAGGCGAGATAAATCTTTACTTAACAAATCTTGCTTTTGCGATAAATCAAAATTCTCTTTCGACAAGTTATTTATTTGATCAGCTGCATAAGTATGAAGATTATCTAAGAGATTATATTGCTCCATCCAAGCATCTCTCTCTACTCGAACTTCTTCAACAATGGACTCCGTCTGATATATCTCCATTATTCGTTTCTGGTTTAATACTTGGAGGGCGAACAAGAATTTGAGTTGATCTTAAAAAAAAAAAAAAAAAAAAAAAAAAAAAAAAGGTGGTGAACAAGAATTGCGAGAGTATACCTTTTAACTCCTCATTTTTTCTGGAAAGATTGTCACGATCTAGCGAGATGTTGTGAAATTTTTGATTTTCAAGATGGAGATTATTGCACTTCGCGGTCATAGCTTGGAGATCATCCCTCAACTTAGTAATCTCTTGAACCAAAGATGCTTGCATAGACCTTATCGTAACCAAGGTGTTTACTTAAAATCTCGCAGACGTTGGATTTGATAGATCAAAGAAGTCTTCCGGGCATCATTCACGAGATCCGATAAAATCTTAAAGGCCACATCTATCCCCTCCAAATTTTCTCGCCGTTAGAGGAATTTGCTCAATCAAAGAAGACGAGTGATCCTTTGTCAAAGAAGCCTTAGGAGAAGAAGAGGTTCCAGGAAGAGAAGTGATTGGAGAAATAGAAGGGGCATTGATAATAGGAGGAGGTGTAAGATTGTTTGTAGTAGGGCTATTATGAGGAACTTGGTCTATGAGAAGTTGAGGTGTAGGAATGTTGCCGCGGGTAATGTTACCACAGGAAGGAGGTACAGAACTATCTTGCGAAGATTTCGCAGCAGAAGACGAAGGTTTGAAAGAAGGAAATGGAACATCTGGAGTAATAGGCTTGGGTTGGCGAAGCCTTTTGGGAGTATCACCAGTAGTTTTATCATCCTGCGAATGACAAATTAAATAAGAAACAGAGGCAACAATGCATTGTTAATAAAAAAGAGATGTTTCTCAGATACCTTGTCACTCACAAACTGTCTTTTTAAAGCCATAGATTTTGCTCGCGAAGAAGGCTTTTGTTGTGCGAGGGATTCTTGTTGCGAAGTAGATTTCGATGGCGAGCCCAAAGAAAGAAGAGGGTCCTTCACGATAAACTTATTTCTGGGTTGGTTCTTGCTAAACAACAATGGCAGAAAGAAGACTACAAAGTTAATCATACCAGTACAATTTCAACAAAGAAAGCTAATCTCAAATTTGATCAACTACAAAATCAGCCAGATGTGGCAAAATTAACAAACCTGGACGCCATGAGAGTAACAACTGGTAGGGAGTAGTTAAGGTGGTGAAGAAGACGATAAGAGACAACAATAAGCAAACACTTGCAGAACGATGAAGAAGAAGAACACTTGCAGACGATGAAGAAGATGAAAAGGAAAAGGAAAATTTTTCACAAGGGATGCTCCTATAAATAGATGAGATAATGTTATGACCGGATAACATTAAATGCACCTTAAAAGAGGTAAATATAGACACGTGTAAGCGGTCACCGCTAAATCCAAGGAAACCTGACGGAAAGAACTTTAGTAAAATCCAAATATACAATGTATTTCTTGATAGGCGAGGAGAAATTGCGAGATTGATTATTTTCTGTAATTCCCGAGACAAGAAATGGCACTTCGCATATGTATTACAAAGAAGCTTCTAACTTCACAAAAGAATAGAGGCAAGTACGTACTTTTGAGAAAAGTATTCTTTCGCTCATTCCTTCACCAATTGAAACCAAGGAATATGACAACGATGAATTTTTCCTTCAAATCGCTCTTCAAGCAATATTCAAGGAAAAAGAGGCAAGATGTAGGATCATAATATCGCTACTACAAGGCTCACGGGATTAATGAACGACTGGCACACGAGGGAGTCGCAGGAGCTAAAATAAACGACGCAATGAATAACGACAGCAAAACATAAAGAAGACGTGAGACCTGGCGAGGGTTAAGAAGTGTCATGAGAGTGAATATTTGTGCATCTCGCGACACTTCGCGAGACATTCCCGAAAATAAAGGGGAGCTTAGTCGTCATCCACTATGTATTACCCTATATAAAGGGCTAAATGAGTCCAGAGAGAGAGATCTTTTTGGGGAGAATTGTTGAGCAATTCATTAGAGAGAGAAAGTTTAAGAGTGTTTTAACTTCTAAGTGTAATTCTATTTTCCGTGTAAACACTTCATGAACTTAATCAATAAATATTCTTGATCTTACATCTTTCAATGAATTAATTAAGCAAAATTGAGTAAGGGGTGTGTGGGAAATCCCGCTACTACATTAGTAGGATTTGAAGATTGATCTTGCACTTATGTGCATAGAGATGCAAATCATGTAGCAGATTCTATAGCAAAATATGCTAAAAATCTTGAATGGTGAGGAAGAATGGAGTGTGAATTTTCCCCATTGATTATCTTTATGCCTCTTTGAGGATAAACATCTGTAATTCCCTTTCTTTAATAAAATTCCTTTCGTATTAAAAATATATATATATATATATATATATATATATATATGATTTGGCTGGGTTTGTTACTGATTTTGGATTATTATTATTATTATTATTTATTTATTTTTATAAACAATGAACCTTTTAATTAATGGAAATTCAAGATTACAATGAGTTTAAGATAAAAAATAAGAGAATACAAGGTAACAAGAACATATCGTACAAGTACAATACCGAGAAATCCGACAAGAGAAAGAGAAGGATTACCGGAGTAAGACAAATAAAAGTATGAATAAGATCCGATTAAATGGAGGAAGGATGGTTTTTCTCGGAAGTAAATTCCAAACATTTAGTTTTTTTTTCTTAATTAAAAAGACATGCTCCCAAAATAGGAGTGATTTGCTCAAATCTCTTGTAACCAGTGATGAATCTTCCGTCGTCAAAGAAATCACCCCTGAAGATGAAGATTTCTTCGTTGGAGAGCATCACTATCGATCTTAGAACCCAACACAATAATCAAGAACCATCATTAAAGCGAAGATACACCTCAAGAGAGTGGATAAAACCACCATCATGGTGTAAATAAGTATAAAACATAATAAAATATAAGCCGAAACCACTAACTAACCTAGAAAATAAGAAATAGTAAGGAAACCTGCTCAGATCCGATCCATTGTTCTTGGTAGTTTTGTTGAAGAAGAAGAAAAATGAGTGAGAGAGAGAGAAAGAAAGGAGAGAGAGAAACCAAGGGTATATATATTCTAGATCACAATCTAGAACATGGGTTAATATTTTTGCCACCAACTAGGCTTCAGATAACCTAATGCAGGGGCTTCGCTTTCAATAGAGGGCTTTAGTAATATGATAAAAAAAACGGGTCACTAGTTAGTAAATTCAAAAATCCTTTGTCTAAAATATTTCAATAATGACCAAATATCCCTTATTTAACTAGTGTTGATTATTTAATTAATTTAGCTAATCTGATATGTTAGAGCATAGCTCCGTTGAACCCACCAAGCGTTGGTATGTCAAGTTTGGTTGTCATATTTTAGTGAGCCAAAACTCATTTTAAGAGTCGCTTGATTATGTACTGGAGTCAACTTCGTATAGGTTAGCTTGAAAGTATTAGGATATGAGACATTACAAGTATTGCGAAGACTTGAAAACGTGAAGAAGTAAGGAGCTACAACGACAACGTCATCCTTCCACTTGAGGTTAGTGATATTTGACTTGAACCGTTTCATTCCCTAACGTATCTTTCAAGTCGTGCATATTGAAAACAAAACTGCGAAGCATGAATGATTATACTCTAGTTAGACATAGTATTAAGGAATATAATACGAGGTTTATTGCTTAACCATTAAACTTTGTATATAAGACATCGACATAATCGTTTGAATGCTATTGTGATTATGTATGGGTATAAGGTGAAGATTTCATCCTAGGAAACAATGTTTTACATTTGTTTTAAGGAAGTAAATTCATAAACTTGTTTTGTGAATCTAAAGGGAAATCGCCAGGCATTATTGGTATTGTTATTCATTGCATATCTTTTGAACTACCAATATGTGTGATTAGTATAAGTGCTCATGACTTGTTTATGTTCTTGGTAAAAC
Source organism: Papaver armeniacum (assembly GCA_023531295.1). Classification (NCBI taxonomy): domain Eukaryota; kingdom Viridiplantae; phylum Streptophyta; class Magnoliopsida; order Ranunculales; family Papaveraceae; genus Papaver; species Papaver armeniacum. Next base: position 91,880 of record JAJJWW010010806.1, on the reverse strand, counting down.
TATTCACAAAGGCCTGAATTTTGTATTGGTATGACTTTTATTAGTGAAGCCGATCTTAAGTAATCACCTGAGATGGTATGATAGATTTTGTGTTATTGGTATGACCGACTCTGGGTAAAGGGAAACCGATCCTAGTAAGAGGTACAACCTATCACAAATGGGAATCGATCCTTGTATGAGGTGCAACAAGTTTGTAGTAGAAAGGGGAACCGATCCTATGGACATGTGCAACACGTTTTTAGGCAAAGGGGAACCGATCCTATGGACATGTGAAGCAAGTACAAGTTAGATACCATATATATGTGGGGAACCGATCCTAGTACCTAGTCAACCGAATTTTGGTAACTAGCGTGACTATGCAAAGTACTCACATGGAGGTAGAACCGAAACTTGTTTTGGTTGAACCGTGAAAACCATGTTTGGTGATTGAGTGTTCTTGATCAATCATGTAGTTCTTGAAAGTTAGATGAACCAATTCTAAACTTGTTTGGAAGTGTGGCAAATCGGTTTCAATATTGTAAGTATGAAAGAGGACTTACAAAGTAAGAGTAAGGATGTCGACATACTTTGAACATGTGCAGTAACGCTTATCTTTAATTGTTCAAAGTTATTCCTTAATAGCTAAAGGAAGAAAATCCCGGATCGAATAAATTAAATTGAGAATATTTTATTTAAGGTTTTTAATTTTATTTTTGGAAAATGAAAATTAGTAATGTGCATTTTCTAGTTGGAGATTTTCTAAGAGACTTTCGGTCATTATTTGGACAAATCATTTCCAGGAATTATGGAAACCGAATCTGGAATATATTGCATATTTTGAGAATATTTTCGGTTTTGGAAATTCCTTGGTGTCCGAACTTCCTTGGTCTATGATAGACGCATTTATGTGTCTAATTTGTCCTCAATGTTTCGTATTGTCGGTACTCGTCTCGTCCTTATTATGGTATTTTGTGTGTTTTTAGGTATTTTTGGAAATAAATATTTTGGAAAATTCTCGGCTTGAAAAGTTGCTCTTAACACCCCGAGGACATTTGATATTCTGACTCTCGTCTTTGGATAAGGGGTAACCCAATTGCTAAGGGGTAACCCTTTGCTATTTGCACCCCACAGCTGGTTAAGGGCTGTCTTCTTCTTCACCGTTCAAAAAATGGAATTTGGCGGGAAATATTTTTCTTCACCGCATTCTTGAGTCGATTTTTGGGCATGAAAGAAGGAGACTAAATCGCTGATCAAACTTCATGGTTCGACCTGTTAGAGCCTAACAGGGCTGGTATGGGCTCTTGGTTCGGTTAGAATTGGCTGCATCGTGGGATTAAAGAAAAACAAGGCAGCACGGTTACGGAAAGAAAACACCGGATTACAGCGTGTTTGAACGTGTTTGGATTGAGCTGGGTCTCTGCAGAAGCGTGTAGGAGTTGAATAAGGAATATTCAGTAGTTGTATACGCGTGGAAGAGCTAAAAATGGAAGAAAATACTCGCGAGAAGATATTATTCACTGTCGAGCTATGGCAGAATTTTGAGGAGTTATTGTCGAGATTTCTTGCCCCTGTCGAGTATAAAAGAAGCTATTGGATATCATAGAAGAGTTACGGAGAGTTTGGGTGACGACAGAGCCAAAAATCGAAGTTGCACCATTTTTTCTCTCGCTGCCGCCGCTGCACCAAGAACACGAAGAACGTAGACCACCGTGAGGCGGTCGCTCTTCTACAAGGACAACGACACTTTGGCGTGGGTCGTAATACGGAGGCAGACTTAAAAGCGTGAACGGTTTTTAACCTTCTTTGTAACAAGTGTTTGCAACACTTATAATCGTTGCAAACACCCGATTTTATCATTTTCTCCATTCCATCATTTGTACACCTCTTTTGAGCAATAAAAATAGATTTTGAGCGTGTTTCCAACATGATGAGCTAGAACCCATCACTCGGGACGACGGAGGAAGACGAACTTCATACATGGGTAATTTTAATTAATTCTTTTTATGACTTTTGCACCGATTAAAAATTGAATTATGATTTGATTAAATTAGTTATTATTTTATTAGATGGGTCATGCTTGCTTAAATGTTTGATGTCCCATGCTTACGATTTATAACTAATATTTTGAGAATCAACTTTGGCAAAAATAAGAGTCCATGTTTTTATTTGTTGAGCTATAGTTGTTAAAAGAATTAATATTTGAACCTTTTGTTATGAGTTTGGCGGAATCCCGAATCCCAAGAACTCTCTCCGTCTTGTGACATAAATTGTATATATTCTCGTATTTTTATTATTTTTCTTTATTAAATCCTAAGATCGATTTCATCAAGTCCGAGTGAACGACAACCCTTTTACTACAACATTATTGAGTTAAATCATTTTTATGCCGCGACGCGGACATGTGTATATATTTGTTTTTAGGTTTTATTATTAATTTTTTTTTTTTTTTTTTTATTATTGTTCTTTTTATGCGCTTTTGGTATTTCTGTTTGCTTTCGATTTGGAGTGGAGCGAAAGAAAAAGAGAAAGTGCTGAAAAGAAAAGCAAAGCCAAAATAGGAAAGAAAAGAGAGATCTGAACGGAGTGAAGAAGAAAATTTTGTATATAGTGTAATTAATTTTTTTATTTTTAGAAACTGTAATTAGGTAATTAATTTTGTAATTTTTATTTTTGGACTTTTTAATTTTTGGACTTTATTTTTGGACTATCGGACATTATTAATTTTAAACCCTAAGGAAGGGTAATTTAAATATAAACTGCACAGGGAAGGACGATGATTACGATATCACCTCGGCCCCTCGGGTTCGCACATGACATAGGAGTTGTGGCCCGAGTCGACTTCAACGGTTCATCCCCTCGTCTGAACGGGAGGTAAGAATTCTAAACACCCGCGAATCCCCCGTCAAGGGGTATACTGGATGATTTCGTGAATATATGTCGAGGAACCGAATCCGCTTTTAATTTCCTAGTAAAGGGCAAGGACTGCCATACAAGATAAGAGTTCGATTTCATCACCGTTCTCTTCTTGCCCGCCTTAGGAAAACGAAACCAAACACGAACCTAAGCCTAAAATTTTGACTAGAACGAGACCGATAGAGTAACGAGCTTAATAGGAAAGTCATTCGAAAAATATTGGTTACTCTTAAAGCATACTTGAAGTTCATGATGGTTTCTCGTAAGTTGAATGCGTGATCATGACGCCTTGTAATGCGGTGAGGCCTTGGGTATCAAAGCTCCACGCAGCTTCCCTCGCCTCTATTCAACTTACTTAAACTCGGATTGATTCCGAGGGGTTTGCTCAGATTGTAACGAATTCCTTTCGAAGGATTAGAAGTCGGTCTAGAAAACAATCTAAGTGGAGCCATCATGCTTTTTGTTTGCTAGAAATCAGTAGGTTTGTTGTGGTCGAGTCAGCCTTGTTTGTGTTTGTGTAGAATTACCTTGCAGTTAGGATGTCAAACTGGTATTATAATAGCCATCATAATGAATATGAATATCCAACTGAACATTATGGACATCACTCTTTTTATGACCGTGAGTGTGAATAGTGGTTTGGAACGCCAACCTTTTGAAGATTATGGCTCATACCATGGTGAGCCCAATTACTATTCACATGAATACCGGTCATACGAGCAAAATTCCTATAATTCCTCCTCTCTAGATAAGGCGCGTAGGATACTTGAGTCAACGCATAAGTTAACAAGAGTCAACACGTGAGTTTGCTGAGTCAACACGTAGGTTAGAGTTAGAGACGGAAGAAAGAATTGCTCGAATTACTTTGAATTGCCAATACATTGCTTCAAAAATCACCCTTGAAAATGAGGAAAATTTCTATTTACATAATCAAGATGACGAGGTTAGAATTGAAAGCAATACTTTAGATGAGGTTCAACCATTTTCATGTTATGATTATGATGAGGATAGTGTTGATGAAGAATCAAATATGTAGGCATAGTGATCGGGAATTTGTTACTCCGATTGAACTTTATAATGATAATACTATTTCTGGGTTCAAATCCCAATAATTTTAATGATTATTCACCTATTCGAAAGGATGAGGATTTGTCTAGAGATGCCACCGTTTTAGACGATGTAGTTCATGATCCTTTAGCCTACAATATGTTGGATAATCCATTATTTGATGTGCCTATAAGTGAATCGTAGGAAGTAACTATGATTAACACCTTAGTTAATGAGCCTTTAATAGAAACTTTCGCCGATAATCCTTTATATGATTATGATGATGGTTTAGAGGAAAGAGTTTACCCCGAGAATATCTGTTTTAGAGTCTAGTGATTTAGAAACACTAGTCTTAGAAGATGATAAACTCGTAGAGATGAGTAAGGATGCATTACACGATAATAACTTAGAAGAATCAATTGACCATTTTCTCGGATTCGATGTTCTAGAAATTAGGAAAATTGTGACTAGTCTATCTAGAGACACCGAAAACTCTAAGTTTGGGGGTGATTATCACTCTCCTAGTTCCTTACCTTTAACTCTCGAAAGTCCCTCACTTAGGACTGGACATCCGTGCCTCAACCATTTTACAAGATTATCTTCATACACTTTTCCCCGAACCTAGTTGTGTCCATAAAGACGTTCAGTTGTTTAGAAACCCATCCCCCGGTTGATGTGGTTAACCCAGGCTATGATACCACGATTGACTTTGTTTTCCCACCAAAAACCTTCCTTCCAATTGTGGGAACGTATAAGTTTCGATGTGTCAATTATTAAGTTTTGAGACTAAACCTAATTACTTTAGGATATTAGGGTCGACACATTTGCTTAAGGAAGACCACCAATCTTATTGTGGTCAATGTGTAAGTCAAAACTGATTGACTTAGAAGATCCACAATTATTCAAAGTTATTATTATGTGCTTCCAAGTTTTTATTTGAGTTTTCCACTCTAGAACCCGAATATTCGGATCTAACTCATAAGGAAACGCAACCAATGAAAATATGTTATCTAGACCCTTTTATAGAGCCCGAACCCGAACCACAACTAGATGTAGTTGTCTTAAACAAAACAATATATAAGGGTGTGTTGGATATCTTCCTGGTCTGTGGCAGTTTCCTCTTCTTGTGGTTAGCACTTTTTGATCCAGATGACCCGCAGCTATTCCGACTGTTGCTATATGATTCTTCGAGGTGACTAATCCTTTCCAATGTCTGGCTGAAGACTTTAAACTTAGTACTTCTTGGGAGGTAACCCATGCTCTTGTAACACGGTAATATCTTTCCTTACACTTCAAGTGGTGACAGCTTTCTCATTGTTCATGATTTTAATTTCATCTTTAGAACATTGAGGACAATGTTAGATTTAAGTTTGGGGGTATGGGAGAAACTTTTGTTAGTTGCAATAAATAAACTCCAGAGCCTAGAAATTTATGCTTATTAAGGATGGCACTAACCAATCTAAGTGGATGGAAGCATTTTGGTTGTAGGAGTTGAGGAACCAATCTGATTAGATGGCAACATCTAAAGAGTCTATTCATAAAAGCACATAGCTCAAAAAGTTAGAAATAACATGATAGTTTCACCATATCTCGTTGAGTCCTTTTCCTTCTTCGTTTTTTTTTGTTTTGTTCTTTTTAAACTATGTTTCTCTAAGTGATTAGGTGGGGCCCACGAATCAAGTTGTTACCAATGCTAGGGTGAATTAGAGTGATTGAGATACAAAAAAAAAAAAAAAAAAAAAAAAAAAAAAAAAAAAATTGAGACCAGACCATCGCACCAACCTAATAAATTCAATAAAGTCGACCACCGGAACCCTTGTATATGCCAAATGTGTTGACCTAGAGTTAGGATTATCGACCACTTGGTTCCCTTGTATATGCCAAAGTGTTGATATTAGTCGACTAGTATCTCAAATCCATTAGGATAGGTTCATTTTGGCGGAGGCCTTCGGACGTATATGGGAAACACCGTTCACTTAGTAAACATCAAAACCATCTATGTTTTTCTCTATATCCATCTTCTTGATCTATCCATGTGATTAGTTTTGACTTCGGTATTGATGTCCATAGTGCGACTATCCGAGTAGAGCTCAGGACTTATATATGAATTTTAGTATGCTTGAGTGCAAACTCGTGTACAACAATTGGAATTTCGCATCAGGGTACTTCCTCCCGTAGTCAATAAGTATGCCAACCAAGGAGATTTTTTAGTGCCTTCCAAGATTTTGCGAGATAGCTAGGGTCCTGAGTAAAGGTTTTGTGGGTACACCTCCTCAAACCCTCCTGAGACAATACTCCGCCACTAGGGCCGCCTAGGGTTCAAATGATTTTTATTTTCTAGAATAAATTTGCTCGAGGACTAGCAAATAATAAGTTTGGGGGTATTTGATAGACGCATTTATGTGTCTAATTTGCCCTCAATGTTTCGTATTGTTTCGTACTCGTCTCTTGTCCTTATTATGGTATTTTGTGTGTTTTTAGGTATTTTTGGAAATAAATATATTTGGAAAATTCGGCTTGAAAAGTTGCTCTAACACCCCTGAGGACATTTGATATTCGGACTCTCGTCTTTGGATAAGGGGTAACCCAATTGCTAAGGGGTAACCCTTTGCTATTTGCACCCCACAAATGGTTAAGGGTCTGTCTTCTTCACCGTTCAAAAATGGAATTTGGGAAATATTTTTCTTCACCGGCAGATTCTTGAGTCGATTTTTGGGCATGAAAGAAGGAGACTAAATCGTCAATCTTCATGGTTCGACTGTTAGAGCCTAACAGAGTCGGTATGGGCTCTTGGTTCTTGCTAGAATTGGCCGCATCGTGGGATTAAAGCAAAACAGGGCAGCACGGTTACGGGAAAGAAAACACGGGATTACAGCCGTGTTTGAACGTGTTTGGATTGAGCTGGTCTCTCGCAGGCGTGTAGGAGTTAAATAAGGAATTTCTAGTAGTCAGATACGCGTGGAAGAGCTAAAAATGGAATAAAATACTCGCGAGAAGATATTATTCACTCACGAGCTATGGCAGAATTTTGAGGAGTTATTGTCGAGATTTCTTGCCCTCGTCGAGTATAAAAGAAGCTATTGGATATCATAGAAGAGTTACTGAGAGTTTGGGTGACGTGACGCAGCCAAAAATCGAAGTTGCACCATTTTTCTCTCTCGTCGCCGCTGCACCAAGAACACGAAGAACGTACCACCGAGGCAATCGTTCTTCTACAAGGACAACGACACTTTGGCGTGGGTCGTAATACGGAGGCAGACTTAAAAGCAAGAACGGTTTTTAACCTTCTTTTGTAACAGTGTTTGCAACACTTATAATCGTTGCAAACACCCGATTTTATCATTTTCTCCATTCCATCATTTGTACACCTCTTTTTGAGCAATAAAAATGGATTTTGAGCGTGTTTCCAACATGATGAGCTAGAACCCATCACGGGACGGCGGAGGAAGACGAAATTCATACATGGGTAATTTTAATTAATTCTTTTTATGACTTTTGCACTGATTAAAAATTGAATTATGATTTGATTAAATTAGTTATTATTTTATTAGATGGGTCATGCTTGCTTAAATGTTTGATGTCCCATGCTTACGATTTATAACTAATATTTTGAGAATCAACTTTGGCAAAAATAAGAGTCCATGTTTTTATTTGTTGAGCTATAATTGTTAAAAGAATTAATATTTGAACCTTTTGTTATGAGTTTGGCGAATCCTAATCCCAAGAACTCTCTCCGTCTTGTGACATAAATTGTATATATTCGTATTTTTATTATTTTTCTTTATTAAATCCTAAGATCGATTTCATCAAGTCCGAGTGAACGACAACCCTTTTTACTACAACATTATTGAGTCACATCAGTCTATAAATATGAAAGTTTGCATTTTGAGCAAACTAATCCTCAGTGACAGCAAAACTATCTTAGTTTTGCTGATACTGGTGAAGCCGCCTATTCGGAGAGGAGAGTAACCTAATTAGGAGAAATCTGTTACGGCCGCTAAGTTTAAAGAATTCTTTGGGATTGAGAAGCTCTATTAGTACCGTTGGTGGGAAACTAGATAATTGCGGTTTATCTTTTGTTTTCGATTGATTTGATTGACTAACGGTGGTTGGACTTTGATTGCACCTAGTTTGTTTATGCTTGAGAATCTTCTCTTTTGATATAAGATTCACTCAAACTAGATCGAAGTTTCGACGGGGATCTATAGACTTTTTGTAGATCTAAAGACGTCTTGTGATAATCCATTGTTAACAAACTCCGTTCTGTGCGTGATTGATCACAAGAGATTCAAGTTGATTGTGTGCAGGTGTTTATTGAATATCTAAGATGATTTAAAGACAAAGAAGACTTTGAATATTTCTGATTTTGGTTCATAATCTTTGGTGTGCACAATACTTATTTCGGTAAAAGAGGATCCAACTGTAATCGGCTTATCCTTGTGGTAGATTAGATTGATTAGTTGTGTAGATCGGCATCAATACAATTCTTTGTGATTAAAAGTATTGATTGAAAAATCTTAACAATTACTTTGGTAGTTGATAATAAGATAGATCTAAGAACCTGACAAAGGAGTTTATTGAGATAAACAAAAGAGCCTTTTGTCAAAGTCACATCACTTGGTTGAAAAGAGTTGATACCAAACAGATTTTTTGTTCCTTTACTATTTGGAATACGAACCAAAATAATTATTCCAAGCATATGACTTATTACAGGTCAGAGGCGTGGGAATACAGACGGAACTAGGTGAACTATAGGTTTAGTTGCTTGGTCTCAACTTTTTACGAAGTTGGTTTGATTTTGTATAGCGGCTTAATCCTGAGAGTATTCAATTTTGGACAAGGTCCCGGGGTTTTTCTACATTTGCCGTTTCCTCGTTAACAAAATCTTGTTGTGTCATTTACTTTTATTTTTCGCAATTATAATTGTTGTTATTATAATTTAAAGTAAATTACAAAAACGTTAATTCCTATTTACTTGATAAGTAATCCTATTGTATTTGGTTAAGTCCGAACCTTTTATCAAGTAAACATACTTCGTTGTTGTATTGTGTCGATTTCATATCCATAGACGATTACACGAAGTGTGAACCGCTTTGTTGTATTGTCTCGACTCAGTCCATAGACAATCACTTTTGGAGAAAGGACTTATAGGTGGAAAAGTTTTAGATTGAGGTATATTTGGGTACCCTCGTCTTTTCATGGTATTAGTTAGATTAGATTAATTATTTTGATTTATAGTTATAGATAAAAAATTATAGTTAGTGTTATGAGTTTTTGGAGGGAAGAATTTTTTTTTTTTGAAAACCCTAAATTTGATTCGCTCAACTAAAATGAGTGATTTCGGTGAAAAGGTGAAGTGAAATCCTTGTATGACAAAGGGAAACCAAATTGGTTAAAGTATATAAAAGAAACTGAATTTTTCCGTTAATCCGCTTTTACTATTCCTCGATTGATTTTTACGAGATATTCTTGGAGGTTTTTTGTTGATTTGGATTCGTGTTAAGCCTTTTCGAAAACATAGATGGTAATTGGTTTAGAAAGGAAGAAGAAGATTTCTTTATGTCTCCATAAAACAGGGCACTGAGAAATTCTCGGGGTTTTGTTGTTTATTTGGAAGATTGCATGAGACTTGGGAGAGTTTGATTTTGTATGAGATTTGTATTTATCTTGTCTGGAGAGTTTTAACAACTCAGAAGATGTCCGACAAGATAAAGGAGAAGAAAACTTTCATGTAATGTCGGTTGGAATAAAAACAAAGATATCTTTAGGATATATCCGAGAGATTTGGATCCATGGTGTATATAGAGAGGTATCGAGCCAGAGATGGGTTATGGACATGAAATAGTGAAAGCATAGCATATATATAAGTTCCAGAGCTCTTTTTTTTTCATCATTAGCAGAGAGGAAGAAGACGAACAACATATAACAGCTGAAGTCTGCCGCAAGAATCGTGGCCTTATCTACAGTAGAAGAAAATCGTCGTTTATGTACTGTTTTATTTCTCTGTGACAGCTGATCTGCAATGCTTATAATCGTTGCAGTTTTCTTGTGTTATTTTTTTCTTCTTCTTGTAGTACTTTGAGTTATGCACAACTATTTGGAGAGAGTATTTGATATGAGAAGCTAAACCCCATTATCGAGGCAACAGAGGAAGCCATTTTCCCAATAATAAAGTGGTCACTTCTTATTTAATTAATTTTTTTAATGATTTTTGCATTAAATATATATTGAATTAAATGATAATTATTAATTAGTTGTGATTTGTTTTGATGGTTCGTGCTCAGTCAAGGGCTCTTGATGTTCCATACTTCTGATTTACAATTATTATTTTGAAAAATCTACTTATATAGGCAATATATTAGAATCAATTTGAATGTAAGAGTTGCATAATTTATTAATATTGAATCAGTTAAAATTATTTAATTGTTCAAAGATATTCCTTAATAACTCAAGGAGATCCTGGACCGAAATAAATTAAGAATCTTTAATTAAGGTTGTTAATTTTATATGCTTTTAATTACCAGCAATTAAATGCGTATCTCTGGAAAATAAAAATTGGTAATGTGCGTTTACTAATTGGAGATTTTATAGTGAGATTTCTAAAATATTGGATAAAGCATTTCCAGAATTATGAAAACCTATTTTGGGCATTTATTGCATATCTTAAGAATAATTCGGTTTTGGAAATTCCTTGGTGTCCAAACATCCTTGGTCTATAAATACCCAAGTTTGCATTTCGAGCAAACCATCCTAAGATCCAGGCGAACTTCATCTTTTTGTTGTTTATGGTGGAGCCATCTATCCTGGAGAGGAAAGTACCCTAATTAGGCTAAATCTCTCACGACCGCTCGTTTAAAGACTTCTGTGGGATCAAGAAGCGATCTACGAGTACCGTTGGTGGGAAACTAGATGATTGCATTGTTATTTTAGTTTTCGATTATTGATTTGATTGACTAACGATTGTTGAATCTTTGATTGCACCTAGTTTGTTTATTCTTGAGAACCTTCTCTTCTGATATAAGGCTCACTCAAACTAGATCAAAGATTTAACGTTTCTATGGATCTAAGTTTTTCTAGATCCATAAGATAGATTCATTAATTTTCCATTGTAACAGACTCCTTTCGGTGCGACAAATCAATAAGGAATCAAGTTTTTTGTTGCAGGTTGTTACTTTGAAGATTAAATCGAAGATTGAAGACTTTGAAGATTTGAAGACTTTTATTCTTGTGTTTTGATATTGGTGTAACTTTCTGTGACCTGATTTTCCGGGATTAAAAGGTTGTTTATTTTAGAAAAATCATAAGCCTTTTTAGATCAACAAGTTGTCTCGTGATTTTATCGTAAACCTTGTAATCAAGATTGATTATTACGGTAATCATTGTCTTGTTTGATCTTGTAACCGAGGAACTTGGATCTGGTAACGTTCTTAAAAATAGAAGATCCGTAACTGTGCTTTTATCATATATTTCGGTATTGTGATTATAAAGTGAGTTTGGTTACCAAACAATTCTTATCCTTTATCGTTTGGAATACGATCCAAAGGAATCTTGTCTTTCCCATTGAATTATTGGTAAAAGAAGTTATTGTGAACCATTAAGAAGATATACCTAATTTAGTCCTAAAGAGAACGCCTATTCTAGGATGTCTTGTAGTTGCAGGAAATCCCACAATACATCCCTCACAAGAATTCATAATAATCAACACATCTTTAAGATCAACAATCACACTTTTTATTAACTGAGTTTAGGAATTTTACAAGAAGGAAATGAAATCAAGAATACAACTATTGTTCTAGACTTTCTCTCTACTCTAAAAAGATCTCCTCCCTATCTTGAGCCTCGTTCGGCTCTTTATATAGGATATTACATAGTGGGTGACAAAGCAAGCCGTCCTTTATTTTCGGATCGGCTTGCGATATTCTCGCAAGTATACCAATGTTAAATTTCGCAACACTCCTAAATCTCTCTAGGTCTCCACATCTTTCTCGTGTTTAGGCTGTCGTCATCTGTCGCGTCATTTATGTAATCAATCTGCGATGTCTTCGCAATGTGTTGTATAATGGTTTCACAATGGTATTGATGTTGCGATATTCTGATCCTACATCTTGCCTCTTCTCATGTCTTCTCTGCGAAGGAGAGAATGTCATGAGAATTAGTGCTTTAAAATGCCGCAGCCGTTCATTTTCCCATATTCTCTATATTGACACGATTCTCGTATTTTTACGTAGAATTTAATTTATTACACGTATATTTTCTTCCATCCATTTCTTGACACGTCCTTTTCAACCGCTATTTCTCAACCGTCCACGTCTACTCTTCGCATTAAATGTGATTATCTTCTCGAGAATTCTTCTCTTTATATATTCTTCTTCTCATTTTCTCTTCTTCTTTTTTACTTTCCTTCTTATCTTTTCTCGCAACTTTTCTTCACCGTTTCTCCGTAAATTCCTCTCATGCTGCTGTAAATTTTCTTGTTTCTACCTCTTTTGATCTTTAATTTTTTCTTCATTCCCATACTTAAAATGCCTCCAGTTGGTCACAAATATGAAACTTCTCTTGAAGGAATTCCGAAAGATCTCAAAGAGAAGGGTTTTACATTAACCACCATTCCCGATCAAGGAGCTAAATCCATTCTTTTCCCATTCGCCTAAATTGTTTTCTCGATCATCATTGTGATGATAAAGAAATCATAGTTTCGCAATTTGGTCGATTCTCGCTGGAATGACCTTCCCATTCCTCTCTATGATCCTAACCTTCCTTTGTTTTACGAAATTTCAAGAAAATTGCTCATGCGAACTTACATATTGGCGCTAGAAATTCTACCAATTGAGTGGGGACTACATTCGCTTAATACTTGAACGATTAAGTGGGCGGAGGTCGGAATAACTTGCGGACAAGAAGGAGGGGAGACCAAGAAATGAATCTAGGAAATGAAGAAATCCTCTTTATCCAAAAGAAGTTAGGGATCCCGAATTTGAGGATTTAGAAATACTGAGATGTATGTTACAATGGGGAGAATCATGATGCCATATTGTGCAAATACTTCGCATCAAGTTTAATTGGAGAAGCACCGAAATGGTTTGAAGGATTACCCCGAAACACAATCTCATCATTCAACCATTTACAAGCTATTTTCTTGGGAGCGTATATAAGTAACAATTCCACGCGACTGTGAATGAAGATGTATTCGGATTGAAACAAAGAGTTGGCGAACCCGACAAATGAGGTGGAGAACAATGTGCAAAGAAATGGGAAGGGTAGAGGAAAGATATCTCATTTTGTCATTTGTAAATGCTAAAAGCTTGTTATACATTCAAATATTTAGAATTAAAAATACATTCCAAGAAGAATACATTGCTTTAGAAGAAAGACAAAATGAGATGGAATCACCCGCTCTACAAGCTCGAACGCTGCGAATGCAAGTTTGTTACCAAAATTTTAAATCTTGTATGGGGAGCCGAGATCAGGAGGAGTTTGAAGAGAAAGGAACTACTACAACCCGCGGCAACAATAATAAAATCGGATTGGATCATATGCAAGAAACTTATGGAGGACGAAGGCGAATAATCATGGAGGCCAAGACATCGCAGAGTAGTATGGAAAGAGACGAGAATGCCACCATTAAATGCTAAAGAAAAAAGATTTGGGAAGCTATACTTGTAATGGAGGACGTTGGAACGCAGTGGATCCAAGACAGTCATGAATATTTTAGATGATCCATAAAGAGAATCATTCTCGAATAATTCAATCAGAAAGAGAAAGGGAAGAAAGTACTAACAACATCACCATCAGAAATGCAAGAAACAAAAAAGGGAAAAGAAGCATTCGTAATTCATATTACAATTGAAGATTTTCATTGCTTATGAGTATATAATTTCATAACAAAGAAGTGATGAACACGGCGAGAAAATGAAGAATGATAAAACTCATGCGGGCAAGTACCCCGAAAAGGAAGAGAAGTACATGATAGCCCAGCTGGTGGTGAGGCAAATCCAGAGGATGGAGAAGATGTGACAATCTAATCGTCTTGGAAGTTGATTGAATATTCTTTTTTACCATACTTATAAGACCATGAAGGATGAGAATTTGATTCCTTGACATACAAAATATACAGTTTTAACGACACAACGAACAAAACCTAAAGGAGAGTTCACATGAGGATACTACAAGGATTATCACCGATATTTTATTCAGTTGACGTGGAATCTCCTTATAACGCTAACCATGGTCACAAAATCTTGGGAATAGCATCAACATACCATCAATGTATAAAGTTTCCCGTCAAATGGTATTGGAATTATAAAGGGAGATTGGAAGGAAGGTCGAAATCCTAAAGGAAGGTTGAAATAATTCAAAGATGAACAGAGAAAAGAAAAGCTGGTGGATACTATAGAGATAAGTTTTACATTAACCACCATTCCAATCTCGTCGCAACGATAAATTTAAACATCACTTTGGAGTTAAAATCGAATGACTACATATTCTCGTAGGAAAGAAGTGCTAATTTCGAAATTTCATTCTTTCATTGAAGATGCCAAATATGGGAATGGAAAAGATGAAATGTTGTTATTCATCTTCCAATGAAAAAATCCATTCTTTACTGCTTCAACTTGGAATATCTATTCTCGAAGGGGTGAAATTGTTTTACGTAAGGAATTCCGAGGAATTCATCATCATTGTGAGAGCTTTCTATGGTGGCGAGGCTCTTATAAAGTCAAGTGATTATCCTTCCCAATTATGAAATAATAAACATGAAGAATGATAAAACTACTTGAATTCGCCAAATAATAAAAATGTCGCGGTATTCTTTGTAAAGAGATCTCTTTATCCAAAGAAGAGGAAAGAAAATGTTGCCAACTATGTTGGATGAGCTTCTTTGGAATAGAAAATATGAAATAATAAACATGAAGAATGATAAAAACATTCATAATTGTTCATCTATTATCTTTGGTATTATACAAAAATAGCTTGAGGACATTGATTGGCATTGATTGGCATTGCGCAAGAATAATACTCTCGCCAATCTAAAGATGACATATGGTGTGTCTTTCCATTAACTCAAAGGGGCCTTATATTTCGGTTCAAATGTGCTTCCTGTGAATCTCGCTGCTTATCAACCTTGGGTATTTAATTGGCCCTAGAAAGAGAAAGAGGTATATTTCTTAAATTTCGCTCAGTTTATAGTCTTCATTCCTCTTTATACCTATTAATCTTGCGAAAATTTCAGGTTAGCAAGATAAGAAGAAGCTACAAAAGGACTAAGAAGGAAAGCACCCTAGCAGCGCTTCGTTCGATCACGGATGAAGTAAGAAATACTTTATTTTATTATTTTTAAAAATATATTGTTGCCTCTGTTTCTTATCTTCATTTGTGTGCGAAGGTTGGTGTTGTAGTTGTTGAAGAAGAAGGGTCTAAGGTTGCGAAGACCAAAGGCAAGGGTAAAGGTTCTCTTCGCAAGGAGAAGTCCGCTGCCCCACCTTCCAAGAAACGAAAAGTTCACTCTCCCTCTCCTTCAAATCTTCAGTCTGGTGAAAGCTCTGATGATGATGATAATGATGATGTTGATACTTCTTTCGCAAGGGAAGATTTTCTACCTGAATCTTCTATGGCACAACTGTCTAGCATCTTCTCCGACTCAATGCAAGGGATTGGGGATGATCATATCACTAGCACATGCAAAGCTCTTACGAATATCTCGTGATACCCCTTTCTTTGGATGGTGATGATTCTCTTCATGGAGTCTCTAGATCAGTGACTCCTAGCTTTCTGAAATCACTTGGTATCTTGGTATGCCTTCGTTTCTCTATTTCTTCATAATTATGATTTAAAGTTATACTATATCTTGACAATTTCTTCATTTTCCTTCGCAATTTGGGAAGGCTTCTTTCGCTGTTGCCTCAGATTTGGAAAAGAGACGGGGATTCTTTAAAAGAAGAATCTTCAACTTCGCAAGAGAAATGAAGAATTAGAAGTTTGAAGTCAAGTCGTTGCTCTTCGTGAAAAGAACAAACAATTAGAAGCTGATTCTTCTACTCAAAATGACAAAATATTTAGTCTTCAAGATGCCAATAAGCAACTTTATGGTATGAAATTTTTTTCTTTTCCTTTATTTTGCTTTCTTATTATCCTCCCTCATCTAATTTATCATTTTCGCAGACGTCTATGATCTTTCTGATGAAGCCATTCTCCTTCATTCATTCCCCAATTCTATGGATAATGATACCCTTCTTGAACACCTTAATAATTCTTTGAATAGTTTTTCAAATGACAATATTAAATCTCTTCCCATAAATGAACTCAGATCCAAGCTTCGCCTCTTAGAAATTGACCATAGATCCACTTTGGGCTTAGCCAACAAATTTAAGCGCTTCTATCTTAATTTTAAAGAGGAAATTAATGCTTTAATAACCAAGACTAATGATCTCATAGATGATAAAGATCGCATCGCTAGACAAGGTACTCAAGCGTTAGCGAAATTCCAAAAAACTCTTCTTGAGGTTCAAATTGAACGAGATGAATCTAACCGCAAAAATGTTGTACTTAGCGAAATAGAGAATCAAATTCGCTCCCTTCTTCTCATAAATAATGATGATGAATTCGCTTGGGCTGCAAAAGTTCTAGATAACGCCAGAAATAATTTAGGTGTAAATGTTAGTCTTCAAGCTGAGCACACGGCCTTGGTTAGGGATATGATTTCTGACAGAGAAGGTTGTTAATTGTTCTTCTTTATTAATTGTTTGTCTTTCATAAATTATCATCAAGTTCTTTGATTCATTGTTATATGTTTGCGAGAAGGCGAAGAGAGATTTCTCAAAAGAATTGAAGAACTTGAGTCTGAAAAAGAGCAGCTCACAAAGGATCTTTCTTCTCGCAATGATAAATGTTCTAGACTGAAGAGTCAATTAAAGATTACTGTTGCGAACTTTAAGAATGACGCTATTATCTTTCGCAATCAAATTATTAAGAAGGTCTGTGATGACAATAACATCCTTCATTCCAAATACCCTTGCCTCTCAGAAGAAATTCCAAAGAATGTACTCCCTCTGGATATCTCTGACAGTAATGCTAGTGAAGAAGAAGAAGGATTTGATGAAGATGAAGAAGAAGAAGAATCAAGCAAGAAATAGTTCTGTTTTCTTATTTCTCTTTTTGTAATATCTACACATTCGTTCTTTAATCTCCTATCTTTGTAATCTTTTGCTGCGAATTTCTTCAATCTTCAAATGCAAGTTCTACCTTTTTTTGTTTCTTCCTGCACATATTAAAAAAGCAATTCTTTTTTGCAATACGGTTAATCAATATATAACTATTAATCTTTCATTTCATGAGTGCGTAAATCTATCATATGGAGACAAATAACATGTTCTTATTCTATTCATTCCCATACTTGCCTCTGTTATTTGTATCCAAATGAAATATTAAGCAAGTCATTTTTAAATATCAACATGTATTTATGCCTCAGTTTACTTGAAATGTTTCGAATTTTCGCGATTAGATATTTCTTGGTTTTTCCCAAGATTTCATTCTTTCGATTCTCTTATGTGGTCTTATTTTGCCTTCCTAGTTAAAGGTCTTATTTCGCCACCCCTTGTCATTGCGAAAAAATCGCAGGACGTCTTTGCACTTGCATGCAAAAACCCGTTGACCTTGCCTTATTTTTTTTTTCTTTTGTCGTTTTTGTTGCGACAGTATGACAGGCATAAATATTCTTGCGAAAATAAAGCCCCATGACATTGTCGTCTTACGATGAAATCGCAGGACGTCTTTACACTTTCATGTATTGACCCATTGATCTCGCCTTATCTTTCTCTTTTGTATTATTGCCTCTTCAGGATTGTCGCACAAATATGACAAGCCTAAATATTCTTGCGAAAATAAAGCCTCGTTACATTTGCGTCTTAAGACACTTATCAGCTCCTAATGGAGGGTGCCGCCCCTTATCTTCCCCCTCGTTGCCCCTTCAAGGAGACGTACCTCTACCATACAAGGTTGTCTCCTCCCATCCGGTCTTAACAACAACCGGTTGTTTTCGCAGCCCCTTTTGCCTATATGGCTTATGGTTACAAGACTGCACCCTAAGTGGGGTTTTCTTCAGCCGAGTGCAGCATAAGTCAAGACTTGCCAAGAATGGCCGAGACGCTTCAAATGCCCCAGGCACTCTTGGCTCAACCGTGTACCTCGGTGCCTTGATCAGATGCCGCACTCCTTAGAAGAGACCCTCGATCGTCCAACCTAAGTCATAAGCTTAGGTTGAAAATCCAAGGTACCTCTCCTGGATGGGCTTTATTGACCCCAAATCTCCATGACTCGGAGTTCCGGGCGGTGTAACCTTTTCGCTGAGCCATGCAACAGGTACCCCCTTTTATGACGCACTTTAGGTCTTACATTTGCCTCTTGCGAAATTTTGATTTCACGAACTAGGGTGTACGCCATAGTAGGTTCGCCCCTTTATGATTGTTTTGTTTCTTCTTCGCATATCAGCTCTTTTGTAATTTCGCAATCTCATCTTTGTCATTCATAATTTTTTTTTTTTTTTTTTTTTTTTTTTTTTTTAAGATCAGTCATACATCTTTCTTTCTTCTCCCAACTTTACTTTTGCAGTCATAAAATCAACAAATACATTCACTCTTTAAGTCTCTTACTTCTGCTACTTTTTGCCTCTGCATTTTTGAAATTTTCTGTTATTTTCTTATCTTTTGCGAAATCTTTGTCGCTTCTTACCTTCAAAGATGCATTGGTTTCGTGCGTTTCTTCTTCTCTCTCTGTTCTATTGCATCTACCATCAATCTTTCACTTTTTGTTTTTCTTTGATGTTATGTTACCAATTCTTCTTCTTCAGCTCTTTCTTCGCAAGATTCTACATCAATTTCATAACACTTCTTTCCTTCAATCCAATCTCCTTTTATGATGCCAATACCACTGGATGAGGGAACTTGATACATTGATGGAAAGTCGATGCTACACCTAGAATCCCATGTAACCAAGGTCGTCCAATCAATGCGTTGTATGGTGATTCCACATCGACTACACAGAACAGAATTTCAGAGGACAATCCTTTCAGTGGAATTCGCATATTGACTTCCCCTTTAGGTTTATTGGCAGTACCATTAAAACCATAGATTTTGTAAGTTGAAGGTATTAGATCTTCATCTTTTCCTCCCATAGTTTTATAAGTATGATAAAAAAGGATATCCATGGAACTTCCATAATCGATTAAAATTCTGTTGATTGCCCATGAATTCTCAGCTTCATCATCTTCATTATCGCTAGGTATTGGGTTAATCTCCAATTTTACCACTAATGGGTTATCGTGCATTTCTCCACCCTCGGGTACTTCTTCTACGGTGAAGTAAATAGTCTTCTTTTGCCATTCTTTCAGTGGCGATGCCTTCGCAATGTTCATTATTTCTCTATCATCGGCATCTCTTGCGAAAACCCTGCTGAGAGTGCTATCGTGAAAGTCTTCAATCATTTTGTACAAGTGTACAATAGAGTGACAAAACAGATTCTTTGACTTTGCTCCAACTTCTATTACAAATGTTTCTCTTTCCTTTGCTGTGTTTGTCCTGCGAATTTTTGGTAGAGGTGGTAATGGTTGAGATTGAGGTTTTCCTACTAGAAAATGATTTAATTTTCCCTGATCTGACAATCTGAGAATGATTCTCTTTATATTTCTACAGTCATTTGTTGAATGTCCATGGAAATGATGGTAAGAGCAAAATTCATGACTTCTGTGGCTTGGAGGTGGTTCACTCCCCATGTTCCATGGCGCGTGGTATGTTTTCCATCAAAATTATAGCTTCCCATATTTTCTCCACACTAGCATTCGGGTGGCATTTTGATTTCTTCCCATATTATCTTATGACTTCCCCGTCCTCTCGTGATGGTTTTGCCTCGACCTCCATAAGTTTCTTGTGGCTGATCAAGTCTTTGAATTTTGTTATTTCCACCACGGCTATAGAAGTTTCTTTCTCTCTCGAATTCTTCTTGATCACGACTTCCCATAGCTACTAGTTTCTGTTGACTATCTCCCATTATCCTCTCTTGTTGTCCTTGCGAAGTGCTCGCCACTGTATTTATCAACTTAGGTAACAAGCTTGCATTCGCTGCTTTTGAACTTGTGTTCGCAACTGGGTATGATTCCATCTCATTTTGCTTTTCCTCAAGAGCAATATACTCCTCCTGAAATTCTCGCAACTCAGTCATTGTGATCGTATTCTTGATTCTGAAAATTTGAATGTACAGCAGATTGGTTGCGAACATAGCGTTAATGAATGATAGAATGAGATATCTCTCATCCACACGGCCAGCCATATCACTACACATTGTCTTCCACCTCATGGTTAGATGCTTCAAACTTTCGCCAACCCTTTGCTTTAACCCAAATACATCTTCAATGCTAGGTCGCGAGGAATTATTACTTATATACGCCCCTAAGAATGTAGCCTGCAAATGGTTGAAAGATGTTATAGTATTTTTTGGCAAACCTTCAAACCATTTTAAGGCCTCTCCTGTTAAACTTGATGCAAAATATTTGCACAACACAAAGATCATGGTTTTCCCATTGTAGCATACATCTCACATAAGCTTTGATGTGTTGTCCTGCACAAGTTGTTCCGTCAAAAATGATGGTTAACGCAGGTAGATTGCACTTTGGGGGTATTCCTCCTAATTGTACTTCTTGTGTGAATGGAGTTTTCGCAGCTTCTTCTATGGCTTCTTCCAGTTGTCTCCTACCTCCTTCTCTTTTATTATTTAACATTCCTCTCATTTCCGCTAGCTCTCTCAGAATTTGTTCATTTACACCAGAATTTGGATCCATTTGCCTTTTTAACTCCGCTTCTCTTCTTCTGCGTTCAAATCTGTTTTGATTTTCTTGTTCATCATTTTCTTCTCGTCTTTCCCTGCGATCTCCTCTTTCATTTCTTTCATGAGTTCGCACATGATTATACTTCTCATTTTCTTCTCTTTGTCGCCTTTCAGCCCTCCTTTGTATTCTATCATATTCTTCATTGATATTACCATTATTGCGATTTTGTTCACGCCTTGTTTCTCGATTATCATGATTGTTCTGGCGAATTGTCTCTTGGAATTCTTGTTCTTCCACTTCTGCTCTCAGTCTTTCCCTTTCGCAAGCTAGACGTGCTTGTTCAGTGTAATGCCTTTTGATTTCATCTTCCATTACTTGTTGATTTCTTTGAACTTCTCTCCCATGTAATATTCTCATTCCTTCTTCCTTATCTTCTTCGCCATCTTGGTTATTTCGTTCCTGACATTTCCTATTTCCCTGATCTTTGTTGTTTTTTCTATTTTGAAGAATTTCACCATGTTGAATATAATGATCTTCCATTATTTCTCTTCTTTCACGACGTTCTTCGTCTGGATTTTGTACTTCCTCTTGAGTATCTTCATTAGCATTTTCTACAGGTGGATTTCGTCTTATTTCTCCTCTAACTGATCTTGAACTTGATCTTGTAGTGCTTCTTGACCTTCTACTTTGTAATCTCATGTTTTCCATCCTCAACTCATGATTTTGCCTGGTCAGATTTGCACGTTCTTCTGCTTCTAATCTCCTTTCTTCGTGTATTCTTTGTCTCAATACCTCTAACGCTTCAATCTCTTAATTTCCATGAATTATTCCTCTAATTACTTCTTGGTCTCTCTCTTATCGTCTATTGCTTACTAATTGTTGCTCTTCTTCCATTCCATCTTCGGAATCTGATCGCCAAGTATGTACACTCACTCTGTCATAATCCATAATTCTACTTTGTATTGGTATAAGTTGAATTGGCTGTTGAACTTGATTTTCTCCATTGTTTCTTGTATTCACTCTTGTAGATTCCTCCATTTCATCTCTCTCTTTTCCAAAGAAGTCTTCTACTCCTTCTAATAGTTATTGGTTGTTTTGATGTATTTCTTCTTCTAGCCATTTCTCAACCATAATGAGTTGTTGAAAATTATATGAAATTCTTTATCTTTTACTCCAAATTCTTTCAAATCACAATGTAAATCTTCACTCCATGTTTCTAGCGCCATTATGTAGTTGCAGGAAATCCCACAATACATCCCTCACAAGAATTCATAATAATCAACACATCTTTAAGATTAATAATCACACTTTTTATTAACTGAGTTTAGGAATTTTACAAGAAGGAAATGAAATCAAGAATACAACTATTGATCTAGACTTTCTCTCTCCTCAAAACTTTCTCTCTACTCTAAAAAGATCTCCTCCCTGTCTTGAGCCTGTTCGGCTCTTTATATAGGATATTACATAGTGGGTGACAGCTGAGCTGTCCTTTATTTCGGATCTGGCTTGCGATATTCTCGCAAGTATACCAATGTTAAATTTCGCAACACTCCAAAATCTCACGAGGTCTCCATATCTTTCTCGTGTTTAGGCTGTCGTCATCTGTCGCGTCATTTCTGTAATCAATCTGCGATGTCTTCGCAATGTGTTGTATAATGGTTTCGCAATGGTATTGATGTTGCGATATTCTGATCCTACATATCTAGTATCAAATATCTATTGAGAACTTCGGTTCTGATAGATATTATCAAAACAAGAATATTGCTGAAGCTTGGTAACTAGGATTTTATAGTTTACTTAGTATTGTCTACACAAATTTGCAGGTTTACTTTTTGTAGCGTCTTAGTTCATTGAGTATTCAAAACTGGACTAGGTCCCGGGGGTTTTCTACAAGATTATAGTTTTCCTCGTTAACAAAATTCTGGTGTGTTTTAATTTATTTTCGCATTATAATTGTGTTTATGTTATAATTAAAGTAAATACACTTTTACGTTAACTAGGCACTTGATATTTATCCTATAAGGTTTCAGTTATACCGTATCTATTATCAAGTGAACACTTTGTTGTAGTATTGTCTCGATTTCATATCCATAGATAATCACACAAAGTGTATTGGATTTCTCCACTTGACTTTGATATTCTCACATTGTTAGGCCGATTCGGACTAACCCTATTTCAAGTGGACACCGTTTTGAAATATTCCTTGAGTGATTGTTGCTCCAAGAGGTTTATACACGGTAGAGATTGAATTGGTTGTGATCAAATAATAAGATTGTGGTGTATTTGGGTACCCTCGTATTTTCAATTGGTATTAGAGCAGGCAAACATGAAAATATCTAACAGTATGTGTTTGGCGTGATTCAACCTATAAGTTTTGAATCAAATGGTTGATTCAGTTAACGTGCCGCCGGGGTTTGATGGCTCAAACTATCTATGGTGGGAAATTGCAATGAAATATTTTCTTCAATCTCGTGACCTTAACACTTGGGTGTTAGTTACTGATGGATATGAACACCCAAAGTACTTGTCAACAACTCAACCACCGAGTTTAGACCAAATGAATTAAAGAAGTTCAATAATGAAGAAAATTTGCTATCAAAGCAAAATTCGGATAGATTGAATGCCATTATTCATGCTTATTCATGCTGTAACTCGAGACCTCCATCATCATCTAACCACGTGTAAAACATCAAAGGAGGCTTGGGATATTCTTAAATGTCGTATTTGTAGGGAATGCCTCTGAAAAGGAAGCTAGGCCTCAAACGCTATCTTCTAAATGGGAAAACCTTCGTATGGATGAAGAAGATAGCTTTGATGAGTTTGACCAAAAACTTTCTGAAATAGTGAATGCCTCTTACGCTTTAGGAAAAACTATTTCAGACAAGGATATTCTATTTCAGACAAGGATATTGTGTGTAAAACTCTAAGGTCTTTACCACCAAGATACGAATCTAAAAAGCATGCCATCATGGAAGCAAATGATATTTCCACATTATCTAGAAGCGCTCTAGTTGGTAAATTAAAGATCTTTTACCTTGAATACCAATCCAAGAATGAAGTGGGTATTACCCTTAAAGCTGTAACCAAGACTAGTTCTTCGACAGAAAATTCTTGTGATGCAAAAACTGAGGATTGTAGTGTTGATACAACTGCAAGATAATTTAGAAAGTTATTAAGACAAAAGAAAAGGAGTTCTTCAAAAGATGCATCTTCTTCTACTCAAAAAATCACAAAAATGTGTAGAGAATAGAGAATAAAATGATGGTGATAGCTCTAATTGTTCCAAGGATCAAGAGAACAAAGCTTTCACTGCAACTGTTGAATGCACACCTGAAAAGGATACTAAAGTAACTCCAGAGTCATAGGCACTTGTGTTAGAGCACTGCTCGGTCGAACTCGCAAGCGTTTCTATCTCAAGATTGTTTGTCAAGTTTAGTTGCCAAAACTATAAGTCTTGATTTCTAGTCTACTTATAGCTAAGTCTCGGACTAGGATAGTAAGTGTAGTTGAACTCTAGACTCCATGGCATCATCATGCAAAGACGAATAACTACTCAAGGAACTGGTGGAACTTCATCGACAAAAGGTATTGGAGACTTGAACTTATCTATCACTCAAAAGTCTATCTATTCTATCTCCTATCTTGAGACAAAAGTCGTATTGCTATATAGACTTCGATTATACACATTTGCTATTTCGAGCCGAGTTTATCTCGCTTATCTATTTCTCGAAATATGTGTTGGTAAGCTTTCACTTTGGCCAAGTTCATCTTTACTCGTGAATATAAAAGTCATGTTGATCATTTCAATAACTTGAAAAACGCTTTGATGAAAAATAGTTTGTGAATAACAACTATATAACATCCTCTAAGAAAGTTTCAATAATTTAAATGAGAGTTTAGAATATATATAACCATGAATGGATATAAACATTGTATGTGAACTCATACTTGTGTAAGTCCAAAATCTTTGAACCAAAGTATGCGTACTTTATTGGTTTAGGATGTCCGGAGCTAAGTCCGCGTACCAGTGGCGTGTTCATGTCGGAAGTTCATATCCCGTGAATTTCGTACATGAGTTTGTGAACCAAAAACAAGCTCAATCCGGGTACTTAAGTATGCTTACAGGTATGCGTACTTAAGTGGGTTATTTTCTAAAAACGGTTTATTCGTGAACTAAGACATTTATAAATTAAGGAATGCAATCTTTGCAAACCATGGCTATAATGTTCATGAATTGATTCGAGGGAATCAAAACCGTTTTTCTTCGATTGTATCTTGTATACTTTTATGAGATCTAAGTAATTGAACAACTCTCTAACTAGTTCTTTGAAGTCATTTGAACTAGTTATGGTGAAGATGAATAAGGTTGATATGAAAGTGCTCATATGGCTAACCATTGGTTAACTATTGTTGAACCAACTAAGTGTACACGTTTAGGCACGGTCACTCAAACCTAAATGAAGTTACATTTCATTTGTTTAGAACAAGCTAAGTTCGATCTAACGGTTGAAAGATATTAGCTTGAATCTAATCAGGTTTTCATCTAACGGTGAATATTGAATGCTTTGTTACCAAGGTAACTTAGATTGCAAACCATGATTTGGAGACTATATCAAGGAGAACTCTAGCAACTGGGAAACCTAATCCCCACACCTCCTGTGTGATACTAGTTGTGTAAGCTAGAGTCGATTCTCCTTTAACCTTAGGTTTTTCACGAAACCCTGTAGGTTAACGACTTGAAGACTTCATTGGGATTGTGAAGCCAGATCCAACTATTTTCTCTGTAGTTGCGTGATCTTATCTTGTTGTTTCTATCGTATTTGATCACAATCGTAAGATTGGCTTGAGATTAATTTCTCCGATATGCAAGATAGAAAAGTAGTCACAAACATCTTCGTCTTATCGTCTGTGATTCCACAATATCTTGTTTCACCTAGTCGATTAAGATTATTGTGTGGTGATTGATATTTCTAGGTTGTTCTTCGTAACAAAGAGGATATAAGTCATAATCTAGTATATCAATTGGTTCATGTTCACCTTGATTTATCAAAAGAAGGAACAAAACTCGTAGGTATTTACATATCACGGGAAAAAGATTTATCTATTCATATAGACTTTTACTCAGTAAGACAGATTTGTTTATCAATTTTTCGAATTTGGGTCGTAGCAACTTTTGGTTGTGGGTTTGATCAGCTAAGGGAATCAAGTGCGTAGTATCCTGGTGGGATCAGAGGCGTAAGGAGCGCAATTGTACCTTGAATCAGTGTGAGATTGATTAGGGTTCAACTATAATCCATTCGGAAGTTCATTGGTAGTAGGCTAGTGTCTGTAGCGGCTTAGTACAGTGTGGTGTTCAAATCTGGACTAGGTCCCGGGGTTTCTCTGCATTTGCGGTTTCCTCGTTAACAAAACTTCTGGTGTCTGTGTTATTTCTTTTCCGCATTATATTATGTTATATAATTAAAATATCACAGGTTATACGTTGAATCGATCAATTGGGAAATCTAACTTTGGTTGTTGATTAAAATTGATTGATCCTTGAACATTGGTCTTTGGTACCGTTCAAGTTACTTCTCTAGTATTCAATCGGGATCGCAAATTCCTATTTGTTGATTGGAGGTTGAATTGAGAGATATAGATAAAAAACTCTTGGATATACTTTTATCTAGATTGAGTCTAACTGTCTAGTTGATTCTCTTAAAAGTATATTGGAGTTTGTCTATTTATATTGCCAAACGAATTTTTGGGTGTGGTTGTTAGACCCCCGCTTATTCAGTCTTAAAATTAAATCTAGGCTGGGATGAGGTGATCGACTCTCATAGGAGATGGATAACCGGTAGTCATCATGTTACCTCATTGTTTAGCTCAAATTAAATCTAGGCTGGTCAATCAGTCGGTCAAGTTGAGCGGTTGAGATGATTTGCGGCAGTTGTTGGTTGTCGCTAAATTTATTTAACACTTTTATAAGTAGCATGACTAGCCTACTATGGCCTATGATTCGGAGCTGAACCTGCAGTCTAAGAGCGACGTGATTGGTCAAGGCTAAATATGGGTCGCCTGTGTTAGAGCATAACTCGGTTGAACCCACCAAGCGTTGGTATGTCAAGTTTGGTTGTCATATTTTAGTGAATCAAAACTCATTTAAAGAGTCGCTTGATTATGTACTAGATTCAACTTCGTATAGGTTAGCTTGAAAGTATTAGGATATGAGACATTACAAGTATTGCGAAGACTTGAAGAAGTGAAGAACTAAGAAGCTACAACGACAACATCATCCTTCCACTTGAGGTTAGTGATATTTGACTTAAACTGTTTTATTCCCTAACGTATCTTTCAAGTCGTGCATATTGAATGCAAAGCATGAACACTCTAGATAGAAAATGTGTTAAAGAATACAATACGAGGTTTATTGCTTAACCATTAAACTTTGTAGATAAGACATCGACATAATCATTTAAATGATATTGTCATTATGTATGGGTATGAGGTGAGGATTTCATCCTAGGAAACAATGTTTTACATGTGTTTTAAGGAAGTAAATTCGTGAACTTGTTTTGTGAATCGAAAAGTAAATCGCCAGGCGTTATTGGTATTGTTATTCATTGCAAATCTTGTGAACAACCAATATGTGTGATTAGTATAACCGCTCATGACTTGTTTGTGTTCTTGGTAAAACTATTCACAAAGGCCTGACTTATGTATTGGTATTACTTTTATTAGTGAAACCGATCTTAAGTAATCACCTGAGATGGTATGATCGAGTTTGTGATTTTGTGTAAGACCAACTCTGGGTAAAGGGGAACCGATCCTAGTAAGAGGTGAAACACATCACAAAGGGGAATCGATCCTTGTATGTGGTGCAACATGTTTTAGCAGAAAGGGGAACCGATCCTATGGACATGTGCAACATATTCAAGTTAGATACCATATATATGTGAGGAACCGATCCTAGTACCTAGTGAACCAAATTTTGGGAAGCTAGTGTGACTATGCACAATACTCACATGGAGGTAGAACCAAAACTTGTTTTGGTAGAACCTTTAAACCCATGATTGGTGATTGAGTGTTCTTGATCAATCACATAGTTCTTGAAAGTCAGATGAACCAATTCTAAACTTGTTTGGAAGTGTGGCAAATCGGTTTCAAGATTATAAGTATGAAAGAGGACTTATAGAGTAAGGATGTCGACATACTTTGAACATGTGCAGTAACGCTTATCTTTAATTGTTCAAAGTTATTCCTTAATAGCTAAAGAAAGAAAATCCCAGGATCGAAACATAAATAAGTTAAGTATCTTTTATTTAAGGTTTGTAATTTTATTTTAGAAAAACGAGAATTAGTAATGTGCATTTACTAGTTGAAGATTTTCCAAAGAGATTTTTGGTCATTATTTTGGACAGAGCATTTCCAGGAATTATGGAAACCAAATTTGGAATATATTGCATATCTTGAGAATATTTTCGGATTTGGAAATTCCTTGGTGTCCAAACTTCCTTGTCTATAAATACTTGAATTTGCATTTCTAGCAAACTAATCCTTCGTGACAGCAAACTTCCTCAGTTGTGTTGTTACTGGTGAAGCCGCCTATTCGGAGAGCTTTAACCAAATTAGGAGAAATCTCTTACGGCCGCTCAGTTTAAAGTCTTCTTTGGGATTGAGAAGCTCTATTAGTACCGTTGGTGGGAAACTAGATAATTTGTTTTATCTTGTGTTTTTGATTGATTTGATTGACTAACAGTGGTTGAACTTTGATTGCACCTAGTTTGTTTATGCTTGAGAATCTTCTCTTCTGATATAAGATTCAATGAAACTAGATCGAGGTTTCGACATGGATCTTTAGACTGTTTGTAGATCTAAAGACATCTTGTGATAATCCATTGTTAACAGACTCCGTTCTATGCGTGATTGATCACAAGAGATTCAAGTTGTTGTATGAAGGCGTTTATTGAAGATCTAAGAAGATTTGAAGACAAAGAAGATATTGAAGATTTCTGATTTGGGGTTCATAATCTTTGGTGTGCACAATACTTGTTTCGGTATAGAGGATCCAACTATAATAGGTTTATCCTTGTGGTAGATTATATTGATTAGTTGTGTAGATCGGCATCAATACAATTCTTTGTGATTAAAAGTATTGATTGCAAAATCTTAACAATTACCTTTGGTAGTTGAGAATAAGATAGATCTAAGAACCTGACGAAAGAGTTTATTGAGATAAACAGAAGATCCTTTGTCGAACTCACATCACTTGGTTTAAGAGAGTTGCTACCAAACAGATTTGTTGTTCCTTTGCTGTTTGGAATACGAACCAAAGGAATTATTCCAAGTACGTAACTTATTCATAAGTTGGAGGCATGGGAATACAGACGGAACTAGGTGAACTATAGGTTTAGTTGCTTGGTTTCAACTATACGAAGTTGGTTTAATTTTGTGTAGCGGCTTAATCCTGAGAGTATTCAATTCTGGACAAGGTCCCGGGGGTTTTCTGCATTTGCGGTTTCCTCGTTAACAAAATCTTGCTGTGTCATTTACTTTTCTTTTCCACAATTATAATTGTTTGTTATTATAATTTAAAGTAAATTACACAAACGTTAATTTCTATTTACTTGATAGTAATCCTATTGTGTTTGGTTAAGTCCGAACCTCTTATCAAGTAAACATACTTCGTTGTTGTATTGTCTCGATCTCGTATCCATAGACGATCACACGAAGTGTGAACCGATTAGTTTTATTATCTCGACTCTGTCCATAGACAATCACTTTCGGAGAAAATACTTATAGGTAGGAAAAGTTTTAGCTTGAGGTATATTTGGGTACCCTCTCCTTTTCAATTGGTATCAGAGCAGGCAAACACGAAAAGATCTAACAATTTGTGTTTGGTGCGATCCAACCTATAAGAATGAATCTAATGAGTGATTCAGTTAACGTACCACCAAAATTTAATGGGGACAAACTACCCATTATGGAAATCGGCTATGAAAGATTTTCTTCAATCCCGAGATTTTAATACATGTCTATTAATCGAAGACGGATACCAACGACCGATGGATTATTCGGAATCAGAGTTTAAATGCTTAGCGTATTATACTCTTGAAGAAAGAGCTCTTGCAAAGCAGAATTCGGATGGTTTGAATGCCATCATACATGTAGTTAGTCATGAACTTATAAAGAGGCACAATACTTGTTTCGGTATAGAGGATCCAACTATAATCGGTTTATCCTTGTGGTAGATTAGATTTATTAGTTGTGTAGATCGGCATCAATACAATTATTTGTGATTAAAAGTATTGATTGCAAAATCTTAACAATTACCTTTGGTAGTTGAGAATAAGATAGATCTAAGAACCTGACGAAAGAGTTTATTGAGATAAACATAAGAGCCTTTGTCGAACTCACATCACTTGGTTGAAGAGAGTTGCTACCAAACAGATTTGTTGTTCCTTTACTGTTTGGAATACGAACCAAAGGAATTGTTCCAAGTAAGTAACTTATTCATAAGTTGGAGGCGTGGGAATACATACGGAACAAGGTGAACTATAGGTTTAGTTGTTTGGTCTCAACTATAAGAAGTTTGTTTAATTTTGTGTATCGGCTTAATCCTGAGAGTATTCAATTCTGGACAAGGTCCCGGGGGTTTTATGCATTCGCGGTTTCCTCGTTAACAAAATCATGCTGTGTCATTTACTTTTATTTTCCGCAATTATAATTGTTTGTTATTATAATTTAAAGTAAATTACAAAAACGTTAATTTCTATTTACTTGATAGTAATCCTATTGTGTTTGGTTAAGTCCGAACCTCTTATCAAGTAAACATACTTATTTGTTGTATTGTCTCGATCTCGTATCCATAGACGATCACACGAAGTGTGAACCGATTAGTTTTATTATCTCGACTCTGTCCATAGACAATCACTTATGGAGAAAGGACTTATAGGTAGGAAAAGTTTTAGCTTGAGGTATATTTGGGTACCCTCTCCTTTTAAATTGGTATCAGAGCAGGCAAACACGAAAAGACCTAACAATCTGTGTTTGGTACGATCCAACCTATAAGAATGGATCTAATGAGTGATTTAGTTAACGTACCACCAAGATTTAATGGGGACAAACTACCCATTATGGAAATCGGATATGAAAGATTTTCTTCAATCCCGAGATTTTAATACATGTCTATTAATCGAAGACGGATACCAACGACTGATGGATTATTCAGAATCAGAGTTTAAACATTTAGCATATCTTATACTCTTGAAGAAAGATCTCTTGCAAAGCAGAATTCTGATGGTTTGAATGCCATCATACATGCAGTTAGTCATGATCTTCTACATCATGTGATGACCTGTAAAACTTCTAAACAGGCATGGGATATTCTTGAGAGCGTATTCGAGGGAGATTAATCTGAAAAACAAGTTAGACTTCTTTCCCTTTTATCTGAATGAGAGCATCTCAAAATGGATGATGTTAGAGCACTTCTCGGTCAAACTCGCATACATTGCTATCTCAAGCATGTTTGTCAATGTTAGTGATCAAAACTATTAGTCTTGATTTCTAGTCTACTATAGCTAAGTCTCGGACTAGGATAGAAAGTGTAGTTGAGCTCAAGAACTCCATGGCGATCATCATACAAGACGAAGAACTACTCAAGGAACTGGTGGAACTTCAAATGACTAAATGGTATGTGGAGACTTGAACTTATCTATCACTCAAAAGTCTATCTACTCTATCTCCTATCTTGAGACAAAAGTCGTTTTGCTATATAGACTTTGATTATACACATTTGCTATTTCGAGCCGAGTTTATCTAGCTTATCTATTTCTCGAAATATGTGTTGGTAAGCTTTCGCTTTGGCCAAGTTCATCTTTACCTAGTGACGAAAGTCCTGATAAGTTTCAATCAATTGAAAATGGCTTTGACGAGAAATGGTTTGTGAATAACAACTATATAACGTCCTATAAGAATGTCAATGAGAGTTTAGATTATATAACCATTATTGGATATAAGCATTTTATGTCAAAACATACATGTATAAGTCCTTATTCCTTGAACCAAAGTCTGTGTACTTTGATGCTCAGGAAACCGGAACAGAGTCTGCGAACCCAGTCCGCGTACTGTCGGAGGTTCTCTTCCCGAGAAAATCTGCTGGAGTTTGTGAACTATTCACAAACTTATTCCGGGTAATTATGTCCGCGTACCTAGGTTGGTTATATTATAAAAACGATTATTCGTGAACTTATACTTATATTAACTAAGGAATGCAAGTTTGCAAACCGTGGTTATAAAGTTCTTGAATCGATTCGAGTGAATCAAATCGTTTTTGCTTCGATTGTGTCTTCTATACTTCTATAAGATCTAAGCAAATGAACAACTCTCTAACTAGTTCAATTGAGTCATTTGAACTAGTTATGGTAAAGAAGAATATGGTTAATATGGAAGTGCTCATATGGATAACCATTTGGTTAACTACTGTTGAACCAACGAATGTACATGTTTGGTACGGTTACACAAACCAAAAATGTGCATTTCATTTGTGTGTAACAAGCTAAGTTTTCGATCTAACGGTTGAAATATATTAGCTTGAATCTAATCAGGTTTTCATCTAACGGTGAATATCGAATGTTTTGTTACTAAGCTAACATTGATTGCAAACCCTGATTTGAAAGACTATATAAAGGAGAACTCTAGCAACTGGGAAACCTAATCCCCACACCTCCTGTTTGATACTAGTTGTATAAGCTAGAGTCGATTCTCCTTTAACCTTAAGTTTCTACCGAGACCCTGTACGTTAACGACTTGAAGACTTCATTGGGATTGTGAAGCCAGACCAATACTACTTTCTTGTAATTGTGTGATATGATCTTGCTGTTTCTATCGTATTGAGTACAATCGTAACGATTGGATTGAGATTGATATCTCCGATAGTTAAGATATAAAAGTAATCACAAACATCTTCGTCTCATCATTTGTGATTCCACAATATCTTCTTTCGCGCCACGTCGATTAAGATTATTGTGAGGTGATTGATAATACTAGGCTGTTCTTCGGAATATAAGTCCGGGTTATCAATTGGTTCCTGTTCACCTTGATTTATCAAAAGACGAAACAAAACTCGTAGGTATTTCTATGGGAGACAGATTTATCTATTACCGTAGACTTTTCTGTGTGATACAAATTTGTTTATTAAAGTCTTCGACTTTGGGTCGTAGCAACTCTTAGTTGTGGGTCAGCTAAGGGAATCAAGTGCGTAGTATCCTGCTAGAATCAGAGACGTAAGGAGCGCAACTGTACCTTGGATCAGTGTGAGATTGATTGGGGTTCAACTACAGTCCAGACCGAAGTTAGTTTGTAGTAGGCTAGTGTATGTAGCGGCTTAATACAGTGTGTGTTCAATCTGGACTAGGTCCCGGGGTTGTTCTGCATTTGCGGTTTCCTCGTTAACAAAACTTCTGGTGTCTGTGTTATTTCTTTTCCGCATTATATTTTGTTATATAATTGAAATATCACAGTTTGTGAGTTATATCAATCAATTAGAATATCCAACCTTTGGTTGTTTATTTAACATTGATTGACACTTGGATATTGGTCTTTGGTACCATCCAAGTTATCTCTTTTGTATTTAATTAGACTCGCAGATTTCTATATGCTTGAGTAATAATTAAATGGAGAGATCGAGATATCATAACTCTTTGATATACTGTTAATAAGATTGAGTCTAGTTGATTCTCTTAAAAGTATATTGGAGTTAGTCCATACATATTGCTAATATGAATATTGGGTGTGGTTGTTGTACCCACGCTTTTTCAGATGATAACGATACTTTCGAGAAGTTTAATGCTAAACTTTCTGAGATTGTCAATGCATCTTTCTTTCTTGGAAAGGCTATACCTGAAAAGGAAATAGTATGCAAAATTCTCAGATCGTTACCATCCAGATACGAGTCTAAGAAACATGCCATAATAGAAGGTAATGATCTTTCTATACTTTCTCGGAGCTCTCTCGTAGGAAAGTTAAAGATCTTTGATAGAGAAATTCTGCTGAAGAATGAAACTAAGAAACGTTGCCAAGAGGACAAGATATATGTTGAAAATGAGCTTGACTCAACTATTGTGCTTCTAGCGCAACGAATGGAGAACATCTTATCTATTGATAAACGTGTTCCTGATACACTATCGGTTTGCCATAAAAAGGGTAATGATGAAGTACAATGCTTCAAGTGCCGTAGATTCGGACATATGGCAAAACATTATCCCAGCAGAAGAACTCAAAAGTGCAACAAAGCATATGTCTCCACTCTTGATGATATTCCGGAGGAAGAATCCAATGAAGAAATATCTAAGTGTAATGCACTTCTGGCCAACTCTAACAATGATGAATTCCGTGAGTCTAAACAACTCCTAGAAAAACATGAGTTGGAAATTAAGGATAATAAAAGGTTAATCCTGGTACTTGAAAACCGTTTGAAATTCCTTTCAGATAAAACCCGTATGATAAAATCTGAACAAGAAAAATTGGGTGGAAAACCAAGAAAATTAGAAACTAGTTTTTCTGATAACATGATAAGTTCTTCATGTGGAGAAAATAATCTCTCTACAATCCTTCTTGAAAATAAAATTATCAAAGCTCTTCGTAAGGGGATAAAGAAGACGGGTAAGTTTATGAGATTCCAAAAGGAAATTGCAAACTCTTGCAATTACAAGAGTAAGAAAGAAATGTAAAGGAAACACAGTCTATTGTGTTCATAAGTCATCCTAAGGATGTATATGTTATCTATGTTGAGAATAATTCTCACCTCAACACACACTGATTGTGTTGAAATATGCATCCTCACTTGTTGCCCAAAATTCTGATTGTGAGGAAGCATAAATCTGGGCAAGTTGTTCATGTCAGTTTCTTTAATGAAAAATAATGGATATCTTTTATTTTTGGGAAAATTAGTTTCGGGTTCCACAAACCAAATTTTTCCGTGATTTTCTCCCATCTTATATATCTTCTTCCTGTCCGAAAGAAGATTATTTTATTTTAATGGAGAAATCGGCAAAAGAAGGGTCATCTCTTGATGGTTTAGCACTTTGTGCATCAGTTATGACTGAAACTCATGATGTCTCTCTTCATGATAACTCTCAATATTCTTTGAGGAAACATATTCTTACCGTTAAAGGTTGCATTAGATATCATGAGATGATGATAAAGGATTCAAAAGAAGTATTAGATAATCTTCATTCTCAACTGTTTGAGATGAACAAATTATCTACTGAAAAGGGAAGTGCTCAAAAGAATTTGAATCCAGTTTTTGAAAGCAATCTTAACAAGAACTGAGAAGGGAATGATAAACTTCAATTTTTGATTTCTTTCAATGATTGTATTAAGTCTATTATGAATAAAATTATTTGATTTATAATTTTTTTTCTTGTGGTAGTTTGTTGATTTACATAGCCTGTGTTTGAATGCTTTATGATTATTGCTATGCATGTTTATGGGATGTTTGATTTCGGTTTTATTACCTTGATATTCGATCTCATAATGTTGTGAACCCTTATGATTTGGGTGACTTTTTGATTTAGATGGATTAAGTTCTAGCACATGTTGGTAGGCTTTATCAAAGGATCATTAGGGGTTCTGACAGAAACAATATGTGAAAAAGTCACAATATGTTGAATCGGTTTTGGTTTAGCATAAAAGCATATGTGTTTCGAAGGTTTTCAACTTTTGCTTGCAATAGTAAAATACCGGTTTTCAACCTTTCTCTGGTAAAGGTTGGTTGTTGTTACTCTTTTGTTTTGCATAAGGATGACAACATAATGATATTTGGATATCAATTCTCCCTGGAAGAAGACGCAAACATATTGGAGAAGAGGATGCGAAATTTGAGGTAACAATCTTGTTAGTTAATTGTTTTCCTGTTTAAGAAAAGCCTGATTTTATTTCATATATTTATTGCGTTTGCTTAACAAAATTTCGGTACAATTGATATTTTATTCCATGATGTGTGTATGGATGTGTGTGTGATTCAATTGTTTTCGGTTAAGAAAAACTATTGTTATCTTGCTTTATTGTGTGGTATCAATTGTTTACGCTTACAAACTTTCGGAGCAATTGCGGTGCTATAATGTTTATGTTGTTTCAATTGCTTTCGGTTAAGGTGAATAATTATGCAAGTTGATTTATTTGGTTTGTATGAATTTTTTATGGCTTAACGAAAGAAAAGGTTTACGGGATGAATTGTTTAGTCCAATTCGATTCCGGATGAGAGAAACTAAGTTAATTCTGATCTAAGTTAGACTTATCAAAGTGAAGGTTTCGGTTATTCAAGTCTAATCGAATGCCTTAACAAGAAATACTAGTTAACTAACCTAGTACTTGTCTTGTTTAAAAGTTAAAGGTCTAAGTTATATGGATAATTAGAGCCTGATGAGAAAAATAGAGTTATCTTTATTTTGGTCTTATCGAACAAGCGATTGTATTTGTACAATCGGTTTAGCAAAGGAACTAAGGTGCTTAGTTGATTTTTGATTTGCTAAACTATTAGGGAAAATTGCTTCGGGAAATTGTTTCCTTGATAACATATCAAAAAAAATTACTTTGTGGTTTCAGTTTTGATAATGGTTATCAAAAATGGTGTGTGGAACCCTCATGCTTAACTCTATAGGTTGCAAGTCTATTTTGAGATTTGTAAGATTCTTTTCGGTTTGTCCTTTATTTTTTCGTTTCTTTGTCATTTTGTGACAAAAAGGGGGAGAAATATATGGAGTAAACAAGTGATACTGGCATTGATTTTATATTGATTGATATCACTAAGGAAAAGAACATTGGTGCTTAAACGTTTATCTAACTAAAGAGTGAAAGCATAGACTAATGGGGAGTAACATATCATTACAAAGGAATAACAAAGACATGCGGATTGATAAAATCTACCTATCTTACCTTTAGGGGGAGTAATATTATTTCTTATTATAATGTCAACAATGGCATTTAAGGATTGAATGTATACATGTTATTGTGTTGTTGAATTCGGGAATCAAGCGTATGTGTAATGAATTCTTGCAATTTTTTTATCCATATGATGTAAGAACTTTGTCACTAAAATTGACAAAGGGGGAGATTGTTAGAGCATAGCTCGGTTGAACCCACCAAGCGTTGGTATGTCAAGTTTGGTTGTCATATTTTAGTGAATCAAAACTCATTTAAAGATTCGCTTGATTATGTACTAGAGTCAACTTCGTATAGGTTAGCTTGAAAGTACTAGGATATGAGACATTACAAGTATTGCGAAGACTTGAAGAAGTGAAGAAGTAAGAAGCTACAACGACAACATCATCATTCCACTTGAGGTTAGTGATATTTGACTTGAACTGTTTCATTCCCTAACATATCTTTCAAGTCGTGCATATTGAAAACAAAACTGCGAAGCATGAACACTCTAGATAGACATATATAGTATTAAGGAATATAATACGAGGTTTATTGATTAACCATTAAACTTTTTAGATAAGACATCGACATAATCATTTAAATGCTATTGTGATTATGGATGCGTATGAGGTGAGGATTTCATCCTAGGAAACAATATTTTACATGTGTTTTAAGGAAGTAAATTCATGAACTTGTTTTGTGAATCGAAAAGGAAATCGCCAGGCATTATTGGTATTGTTATTCATTGCATATATTGTGAACAACCAATATGTGTGATTAGTATAACCGCTCATTACTTGTTTGTGTTCTTGGTAAAACTATTAAAAAAGGCCTGACTTATGTATTGGTATGACTTTTATTAGTGAAACCGATCTTAAGTAATCACCTGAGATGGTACGTATGATCGAGTTTGTGATTTTGTGTAAGACCAACTCTGGGTAAAGGGGAACTGATCCTAGTAAGAGGTACAACACATTACAAAGGGGAATCGATCCTTGTATGAGGTGCAACATGTTTTAGCAGAAAGGGGAACCGATCCTATGGACATGTGAAACACATTCAAGTTAGATACCATATATATGTGGGGAACCGATCCTAGTACCTAGTCAACCTAATTTTGGGAAGCTAGTGTGACTATGCACAGTACTCACATGGAGGTAGAACCGAAAATTATTTTGGTAGAACCGTTAAACCCATGATTAGTGATTGAGTGTTCTTGATCAATCACATAGTTCTTCAAAGTCAGATGAACCAATTCTAAACTTGTTTGGAAGTGTGGCAAATCGGTTTCAAGATTGTAAGTATGAAAGAGGACTTACAGAGTAAGGATGTCGACATACTTTGAACATGTGCAGTAACGCTTATCTTTAATTGTTCAAAGTTATTCTTTAATAGCTAAAAGAAAAAAATCCCAGGATCGAAACATAAATAAGTTAAGAATCTTTTATTTTATGCTTTTAATTTTATTTTAGGAAAATGAGAATTAGTAATGTGCATTTACTAGTTGAAGATTTTCCAAAGAGATTTTCGGTCATTATTTTGGACAGAGCATTTCCAGGAATTATGGAAACTGAATTTGGAATATATTGCATATCTTGAGAATATTTTCGGTTTTGTAAATTCCTTGGTGTCCAAACTTCTTTGTCTATAAATACTTGAGTTTGCATTTATAGCAAACTAATCCTTCGTGACAGCAAACTTCCTCGGTTGTGTTGTTACTGGTGAAGCCGCCTATTCGGAGAGGAGAGTAACCTAATTAGGCGAAATCTCTTACGTCCGCTTAGTTTAAAGTCTTCTTTGGGATTGAGAAGCTCTATTAGTACCGTTGGTGGGAAACTAGATAATTGATGTTTATCTTGTGTTTTTGATTGATTTGATCGACTAACGGTGGTTGAACTTTGATTGCACCTAGTTTGTTTATGCTTGAGAATCTTCTCTTCTGATATAAGATTCACTCAAACTAGATCGAAGTTTCAACATGGATCTTTAGACTGTTTGTAGATCTAAAGACATCTTGTGATAATCAATTGTTAACAGACTCCGTTCTGTGCGTGATTGATCACAAGAGATTCAAGTTGTCGTGTGCAGGCGTTTATTGAAGATCTAAGAAGATATTGAAGATTTCTGATTTGGGGTTCATAATCTTTGGTGTGTACAATACGTGTTTCGGTATAGAGGATCCAACTATAATCGGTTTATCCTTGTGGTAGATTAGATTGGTTAGTTGTGTAAATCGGGATCAATATAATTATTTGTGATTAAAAGTATTGATTGCAAAATCTTAACAATTACCTTTGGTAGTTGAGAATAAGATAAATCTAAGAACCTGACGAAGGAGTTTATTGAGATAAACAGAAGAGCCTTTGTCGAACTCACATCACTTGTTTGAAGAGAGTTGCTACCAAACAGATTTGTTGTTCCTTTACTATTTGGAATACGAACCAAAGTAATTATTCCAAGTACGTGACTTATTCATAATTTGGAGGCGT
This sequence comes from Papaver armeniacum, assembly GCA_023531295.1. Taxonomy (NCBI): domain Eukaryota; kingdom Viridiplantae; phylum Streptophyta; class Magnoliopsida; order Ranunculales; family Papaveraceae; genus Papaver; species Papaver armeniacum. The sequence goes on along the minus strand of JAJJWW010010806.1, from coordinate 52,739 downwards.
GGACGGAACTAGGTGAAATATAGGTTTAGTTTCTTGGTCTCAACTATACGAAGTTGGTTTAATTTTGTGTAGCGGCTTAATCCTGAGAGTATTCAATTCTGGACAAGGTCCCGTGGTTTTTATGCATTTGCGGTTTCCTCGTTAACAAAATCTTGTTGTGTCATTTACTTTTATTTTTCGCAATTATAATTGTTTGTTATTATAATTTAAAGTAAATTACACAAACGTTAATTCCTATTTACTTGATAGTAATCCTATTGTGTTTGGTTAAGTCCGAACCTCTTATCAAGTAAACATACTTCGTTGTTGTATTGTCTCGATCTCGTATCCATAGACGATCACACGAAGGGTGGACCGATTAGTTTTATTGTCTCGACTTTTTCCATAGAAAATCACTTTCGGAGAAAGAACTTATAGGTAGGAAAAGTTTTAGCTTGAGGTATATTTGGGTACCCTTGCCTTTTCAGCCTGTGAGCATAATGGCACCTCATTGGTCGCCCAATATTGAATCTAAGCCAGCCAATTTGACCGGCTAAGTTAGTCTGATGCGATCAATTTAAGACTGTCATGGGAAGTAATTAAAACCCTTTTTGAAGCCGCTCGTCTATCCTACTTTGGCTAGAAATTTTGAACGTTGCCTGCGGGCTAGGAGAGTTCTGATTGGTTTAAAAAAAATTTGGCCCGTTGGTAAGTACCGTAGAACTCGTTTGGTCTTGCCAGGAGGTAGACAAGATCGTCGAATCGACCCGCCAAGTCGTCTGGTCGTGATCGTTCCGCGACTGACTTGGATAGTTTAGATTATTTTTCTTATATAACAGATAGCGCGACTAGCCTAGTTTGGCTAACATTTTGGAGTAGCAGCAGGTAGGCTAGAAACGATATGATTGGTCGATTGGAAAGAAGCGATAACGAGCAACAACACGAGGCAGGGATGATCCATGATGGAAGGCGCCATCCAGGGCAAACCGACCGGCCAAGTGGCGCAACCGCACCCCTTTTGCTGCTGCCTTTGATTATCGCAGTTTCCCTTCCCTTATTGGTTTCCAATTTTTGGTAGGATTTTATTTATATTGGCTTTGGGATGGGTTGGTTACCTAGCTTGCCTAGGTTTAGTCTCGACCAATAGGGATCGAGATATCACTCAGGCTCCATTTTTGGGCAAAACTCTAACTTTTGCAAGTTGACACAAAATTAGGTTAAAAATTGAAATTTTGCAAACTGATGCAACATCAATCAATTTAGATATTTTGTATACTAACACAAATTATTAACTTTTTACTCTTACGAGCACCGCAGCTCACATCTTGCACTTTGATCAAGTACCTCCATGCATATCTCAATTTAGACACTTCGTGAAATCAATGTCACTCAGCTAAGAATGAACATTAATCGTTATATCATGTCAAAATTGAGAGTTAATATAAGAACACAACATATAATAGATACTCAGCAGGCTCCGGCATTAGTGAATAATGCAGCTAGGAGCTTGTTATGCAGCAAGCTCCGACATTAGTGAATAATGTAGCTAGGATCTTAAATACTCGTTAGGCTCTATACTAGTGAACAACTCAGGAGATTGAGTTTCAATACAATTTGAAGAAAGGCATAGGTACTCATCATAATTTGACGTATTCTTCAAATTCCTTGCAGAAGATAGACATGTCAAGGTCTACTACTTCTGATGCCGGGTCAGATAGACATACTTTTATACTTTTCGCCCTAAACTAAAAACCACCATCAACACCCAGAAACTTGTGTATTTTTTATTTGGCTATCGGCATTGATGGAATTTTATTGAGCATGCCGACAATTTTGATTTCGGTATGGTATTCATACTAAAAACACTGCCAACATAGTAAAACGTCATGGTTTTCATACTAAAACTATGCCGACACGCAAAATCGGCATTGTATTCATGATGAATACAATGCCGGTAGTTACAATTTTTATTCTACCTAAACGAGTTAGAAGAATAATTGTAACGGGAGATAAGGTGAAAAGAAGTTGAAAGGAAATGGGGATATGAGAAGAACAATTTAAAGGGTATTTTAGTATTTCCGCCACCAAAAAATACCCCTAACAGACACTATTGGATGAAATAATAATTTATATCCCCAAACTAGAAAAGGTATCCTAAGATGTCCTGAAAACCGACCCGGATATTGAACCGGAAAAAATACTGAGTAAAGGGTTATTGGTTCAACTAGTGATTCAATCTCGGTTCACTTGGTCGCATATATAAAACGTTATTGAGCCTAATTTACTACTTGTCCACTTCTTCTGTCGTTTTCCACTAGAAAACTTACAAATGTGCTAGTAGTGGGAATGGGACGTGAAGAGAAGAGCGACAAAAGGACTTTTTACATTGCTAACTACGAATATTTGTCCTTTTATTGTCAACTATTTACAGTTTCCACCATTGACACCCTTACTTCTGTTTTACACTTTTACTTTAACATAAAGAATCACGGTGATTTCCTCTGTCACACTCACCGCTACTCTTTCCCTAACTTAGCTATCGATGATACATCTCCTCCGCGCCTCTATCATTCTTTCGTACCACAAAATCCGGATCTCAAGCATAACCCCAACTTTAGAAGAAATTTGAAGTTTTTTTTTTTTCGAAAAAGAGGAAAAACTCATAACATATATTGAGAAAACCGATTTAGGTAGTCGGAAACCTTACATGAGTTGTTCAAACTCATATAACAGTCATACATATTGTTGTATCTCCACCAATTCTCGCCTATCAAATCTATCCTTTCAGACCTAAAAACAAATTCAAAAAACCTTCTCTCTCGCAAAGGAGAGGACCAAACATATAGGGCCAAACTGATTTTGAAATCTAAACCAGAATGTGTCGAAGCAAAACTCCTCAGACAACTGGGCAAGGGCGACTTTCATCCTTTGAAGTACAGCTTGCTTCAGCTTCAACTCCTCAGACAACTTTTCAACCTCTTCTTCCTGGCGAGTGACGCTTTCTGCAGAAGGGGCTCCACCTTGTAATTTCTGGAGCTCCTGAATCTTGGAGAACCTTTTGAGGAACCAAGGAGCATTGAAGTCGTACTGCACAAACACATCTCGATGGCAATTCCAGTCTTCAATCATCCTCAGAAACTGTTCGACCAGTCGCGACGCTCATCCCATGGATAGAAAATAAAGCCTCCTGAACGCGGTTGACCAATGCAAGACGACTCTTGAGATTCAAAGTGGTAGCAATGTGACCGTGTTTCTCCCATATTGCCGTATACAACTCTTTGAACCGAACCGGCACGCTGAATCCACCAACTAACACATGACCTGGGTAAGGGACAGTAAAATGAGGATCGAACAAAGCCCCAGTGCCGCATCACGGTAATTCACCAACCACAGAGCTTATCGTGGAGGCCTTTCGGAAGAAGTCACCACAATAGCCATATTTACTTGGAACCTGCTCAGACGGATTTCAAGGGGAGCCGCCTCAATATTGCGGACACTACCTTTCTTATACTCCTTCCGCATCTACTTCGCTCTGGGTACTAATTTCCATCACGACCCACCAACAAGATCACTCGGGGAGGCGGCTTGTCCAACCGAGCTTGCATCATCTCTCGTCATGGTCGGAAAAAGGAGCGGTTTGTCCAGACTTCTCAGCATGAAGATCAGTTTCTCCAGACTTTTCAGCATGAAGATCAGTACCGCCAGACTTCTCAGCATGAAGATCAGTTTCTCCAGACTTCTCAGCATGAAGATCAGTACCGCCAGCCTTCTCATTTTGAATAGGCGCCAACCTTGTGAAGACGTTCTCTTTCGGAATCCCTTGATTTCAAGCAAGAATTACTCTTAGAAAGATTCACCCTGGAGAAATAAAGGAACCAACGGGAAGAGATTTAAATACCTGCATATTGGAGGAGTTGAGGATCACCGAACCACATGCCTCGCCTCTTTGTATCTCTCTCCGCTTGGGACTGCAATCCTCGGCTCTCGGTCCGTTTGGTTGGAAGTGGCTTCAACCGGAAATGCTTTTTCAAAACGTCGAAGATGGTTCACCACGAAACCTGTCACAATACTCTCGAGAGAATTCTGGAAAATCAACATTTGCCGCTCCAAAATTCCTTGTACTTATCGGTTACCACCGGGTTTCTCCCAATAGGCCAAGGGAAGGCTCACCCGTTCCAAAAACACGTCAAAGATTAAGAATATTCGGGAGGAATTCTCTCGGAACCCCTTGGTGGACGGATAAATGGGACACCCCGATCAAACCCCATTTGACGAGCCGCCCACAATATTGTACGGAGTCACAAGAAATTCTTCGTTGAATAAAGACGGGACATATCCTGGGATGCAGGTGCGCATGTAAATAATTTCCCGATCTCATAGTCTTAACATCAATTGCAACACAACATCAGGGCCATCGAAGCAATAGCAAAAGTCTTTGGGCAACAACGGAAGGGTGGACCGGCCCCCATGGACGGAAATCTACGAAGACACATTGTCAAATGCGTCCACAAGTCTCGCACCGCTCGGGATGCCTCTTATTCCAGCGGAGTATTCTCGAGCCACCATACAAGTTGGTGAGCAAATTTGCAGGGGTAGGAGCATAGCTTTTGAAGTGTTCCCATAAGAATGCCCGAAGAAAAGCGAAGTGAACGTGCGATTCCACCTTCTTGTACCCGTTAGAAACATGCATGTCCATTGCTAAGGCGTCCGGATGAGAATACAAATGATCCAAGGAACAAGGCACCCGGGGAAGAACTTTACCTTTTGCCGCCTTTATAGCAATCTAAACAAGGTCACCTCTAATGGTTTTCTTTCCCGAACCATCGTCGAATATATCTCTCGGATAGCCATAAAGACAGAACACAATCACACCGAGCTCATTTTCCAACTCTTGATCCGGCTCTGGTCCGAAGGAGACCACTCCGACACCCACCAGTGTAAAAACATCTCGTATCTTTTTTCTCCTCCTTGTCCGTTGTCGAATTCCGCCACCTTGTGAAGTATAGCATCATAGTTACGTTGCTCGTATCGTAGAGATCGTAAGAAAGACTTCCAAAGAAACAGGTTTCATTAATGCAGCTACACTCTCCGGGGTAATAGTTATCTCTCCCCATCTAGATATGGTCTGTATGAGTAGAAATACGCCATCGAGAAATGAAGGTAATCAAACCCGCAGCCGCCTTTCTTAATTTCAAGAGCAGCAGATGCCATGACCGCATTGAGGATTTGCGCCGAAAGAAAATTATCTTTAATGTCCTTATTACTCAACATGCGCCTCATCCATCCTTCATAAGAACCCGGTGGAGTATGGCAGATCTTGAAGTCAATAGGGGGAAGGCGGATATTCATTTCTCCTGGAGACAAAATCTCATCACAAGTCTTTGTCAAGAAGAAAATGGATCAAGATCCATATTTTCTCGAATCGGAAAGCGGGACTATCTTATGAGAAGGATGCCTTCGATGTTTGGAAAAGGCGAGGTAAACAACTCGTCATCGATGTTCGACATATCTTTGAAGCCGTCAACACTTCCCGGCTTGGAACCAGCATTATCTCCAGAAGACATCTCAACATGAGTTCTTTTCTTCATTCCACAATGAAAATAGGAGTTAGAACTTGTATGAAAAATGCATGGGAAATGTAGTCACGCATGACAAGACACAACCCACGTTGAAATACACAAAAAGCCGGGATTGGGTCCAAGCACCAAGATCATTCCAAGTCTGGTATTGGTTTCAAGTCCTGTACAAGTTTCATCAGTATTGATTTCAAGTTCTAGTACAAGTTTCAAGTCTGGTATTGGTTTCAAGTCCTAGTACAAGTTTCAAGTCCTGGTATGGGTTTCAAATCAAGCATATGTGGGTGCGGGACCCACGTTCAGATCAAACGCACAAGGTGGGGTTATATTCACGGGCACGTATTACAACACGGTTTTTCTCATGATTGTGGGAATTATGTTTACGAAATTCAAGCCAAGGTCTCTTCCCAAGCTACAATCCAAGAAGCTAGTTTTGCATGCAATGGTGGAAAGAAGCAAAAACAACATGATCATGGATTCACGGGTTGTTTTACTAAGCAATTCTAGAAAATATTGACGTATCAACCTTAGTGGAAAAAAGTAAGCATATACATGTCTTACAAAAGGAGTTTACCTAACAAACTAGGGTTTTACCTTTATAAAAAATAATAATAATAATAATAATCAAGAACCGAAACTTATCGTGGACGGACGGTGGCGCACGACAGCAAATCCGGCAACTCCGGCAGCGTCGGCAGCGTCGGTAGGAGCGGGTGGTCACGGACGGGAGCTGCTTCACAATAAAAAAAAAAAAAAATCGTGAGAAAAAAGCAAAGAGGTTGGTCTCTTTTATAGACAAAAAATTAGAAGAATCCCAATAGAACAAGGACACCTCTTTTGTTTGGATTCCTCTTTTGATTCAAATACCCAAAGAAGGAAACCGGTCCCACCAAAGGATTCCATACAAGCATGACGGCGTGGGCAACTAGCGGTCGGCCAACACTCTTCCGGGTAAACTCCTTTTATCCTGTCTTTCTCACATATGTATGTCACCATCTCATGCCTACCCCACAATAGTGTAACCATTATGTGCTAGGCATGGGACTTAATGTTGATGGTGGGTTTTCATTTGAGGTTAAAATTGTAAAAACCGGAAAAAAATTATGCGCTGACATCTTGTAAAAGATAAAGCCATTTATAAGTGTTGGATACTCCCTCACTTAATTCACCAAGAATGGAGCATGTGGCAACAATCCCATTCTCGTGAATACATGAAATTCCTCCCGGTTGGAGCATGTGACAACAATCCCATTCTCGTGAATTTCTAATCACCCTTGTATTTCCAAAGTACTTATTATCGTGTGGCATGACGGTAGTGTTACTCTTCGAGTAACACGAACCTCCAAGCACTATAATGAAACCATGTACGAAATACCCGAACAGGCTGACTCTCGGTTGTTATACTAGCCCGATTGAGCCCATCTCGGTGTGTTATACTAGCCCGATTGAGCATCTGGATTGACCGTATCAGTCCGGATATGATCACAGTCATCCAACTCCACAAGCATGATTGGATGACCCATATCAATTCCATCACCCCCAAGCAGGTATGGAATATCCACTGCCGAACCAATGTGGAACCCGCACGGTCGGCCATTGGCCTAGCCTGCCAAAAGACGTTCATACCAAGCATTATGGACGGAAAACCCTAAATTAGGGTTTGCGGCATATTACATGTGTCGCAAAGCAGTCTCAACCATCCATCTTCGCAGGTATAGATGGAGGGTGTAGATATAGATTCAAAGGGCCCAGAGCATGTCAACACGATCACCGTGTGCTCGCCTACACACTTGACCAATCGGTCAAGACCAACCATATTTGGTTGTGACAAAATCGTCGCCCAAACAAGAGATGACTCACGGCTTTGAAATCCAAAATTAGGGTTTTGAGCATCACGAGCGTCCATCTTCTCCTAAGACGAATGGAGGGTCCGAGATTAGATTAAACAGTCCGGTCATACCAAAGCATGACCACCGTGGGCCCTCTATCTCCTCACGCGGTCGGCCAAGGCATACCATGCATGGCTATCCCAAACCGCCCGCCCAAACATGCGTGGTTACACTTCCCAAACCGCAACCGATCTCGACCACTCAACTTCACCGGACGATTTGAGTGGCTTAGATCACGTTTTCATGGGATAGTCGGTATAGGTGTGAACACCAGCCTACCACCTTCACGCCAAACCAATCGACCAAGACCGACCAAGTTAGGTCGTCTTGGAACGCAGCCTTTGAAAAGAGCATGGTGTGCGGCCTTTTGCGGCACCAAATTCCTATCACAAAATCGATCTCCACCACTCCTCTTTGCCGGTCAAATTGAGTGGCCTAGATCGCACCTTCATGGGACAGTGAGGTATGGACGTGTACACAGGCATGCCGTGTCTACACACATGCCCTGGTCGGTCCTCTCCAAAGCCCTTCCCATGCTTGGTTTCGACCAAGCTAAAGAGTGATACTTTCGCACCTCTTCGAAAACCCTAATTCATTAACTGGCCGCAGATGGGTGTCTCAAAGATCATCTAGTCCGACCAACTTCACCAAAATTAGTTATACAAGCCCGGTCGGAGTTAATTGGTCAGTGAGGCGTCACCACCCATCACTTTACCACACCAAGATGCAAGACTCGCATCACAATACTTCACAAGTATCAACTTCTTGAATAACGCAGTTATTCAATTCAGCATTACATGCTATCTTTCGTGGATCCACGATCCACACATTCCAGACATGAATCATGTCACAAATTGGGGGGATACATACTGGGGTATTGGTCTGGCGGTTTACAGCGTGCAGCGTGCAACGCGCCATCACAAGAACGTGTTAGGAAGTCATGGACGGTTAGAGATGAACAGGAGAAGTGGGCAAGACTGGTCGTGCGGCACCGACGCGCAACTCCACTACTCCATCACTCCACTTCCTCCACTTCCCACGAGAGACGTGAATAAGACTCAGTGACTTGTATAAATAGGTTCTCCGCCCTATTTCCAAACAAAGGAGAAAAAAACAGAGAAAAACAACAAGAGAACACCCAGAGCACCTTACACCAACCGCAAGCTTGTTCACTTTCCCGTTGCAAGTCATAAGCAAGTCTACACCTTCACAATCTCAACACCTTCTTCGCTTCCCTCCCTAAGATCAACCCCATCTCCTTCACTTTGTGACCGAAACAAGTCTAGAATGTCCATTTCTTGGTTTAGGCCGGACTTGCAGTTGATCTCTCGAATCTACAAGCACTCACCGCGCAAAGGCATTTGTTTAAGGTTTAAATTCATTCCTCATCTACACCCCAAATTACCAAATTCTGCAGGAGTAGTTTTCACCCATAAACACCTGGATAAATCAAATCAAAAGTGGTGAGGTAAATGATTCTGCCCTAGATCTTCATTTCAACAAGTTTGAGAAGAAATTCGTAAATCATGAATACTTGAAGGAGATATTGTCCACTCTCTACAGAAAATCAGATGATGTTTGTGTGGACTGTTGTTCTTTTCTCCTTGATATCACTCGTTCATTATTTGATCGAGGTAAGCGTATCCTTATTTCCTTCAATTCTTATGAGAAATTGAATGTTCCATGGAATTCAAGTTTGGGGTACCAATTAGATTTCTGTTATATCCCTTTGAGTGTGAGTTTGTGTATTAATGATGCTGGAATTTTAGATGAGAACAAAATGTTTGATAAAATATCTGAGAGTGTGAAATTGAGTGGTGTTGGAGTTGAATTTTTCTGGCAGCTCAAAATGAGTAAGGTATTTGATAGAGGCAAAGAGTCGGATATTATTAAAGGGTTCTCTAATTCATTTGGTGAATATGAATGTGATGTTGTTACATTTTGTTCTTGTGTTTTTGTTCTTCTGGGGTCTCTATTGCTGGAAAGGTACGATGAGAATTTGGGTTGTGAGCTGTTTCCAAGACACGGGTATTCTTCTAAATTTCAGTTTCTGAATTGGTTGGTTCGTAGAATTTCCTATGTTGCTAAATCTGGTGGTAAGTGGAATTTGGATGCCCAATTTTCAGATAGCAATAGATTTTTGTTTCTCTTATTGGCTAGAGTAGTGAGCATTGACAAGGCACACAAATGGTATGCTCAAGTGCTAGGTAGGAGGGGAGCAGTTTTTTTTTCTTACAACTCGCTTGTGAGTTGCTTGAGGTGATTAAAATAAGGGTATATGAATGTCGTAATTTTCATCCGTGTTACATTTATACAGACCAAAATGGCAATGCTCGGTGCCTGATCAACAAAGTGATCATGGTGGTGTTTGTTTCTCTTTTATTTTGTTGCTACTCGTTCCTTGTTTGATCGTGGAAAATGGTATAATTGGTCCAGGGTAATTGATCACAAAAGTGTGTTATTGCACTTGTTTTCAAACTTGAATACCCATTAAGGTTGTTATGTGAGAGCTCGACTATATTTATGTTCGTGAAAAGGGTTGAGACCGGTGTTGTTTGCAAGTTACGGGAGGAAAGGTTGCGGTATGGTACGCTTTTATGGTCCAGTTGATACTTCAAGTGACAAACCAATGAAGTCGGTACCGTGATAGAGTTAGTTGATCAACTACATCTCGGTAGATGGAGTTTCTTTGATTCTCTAATATTACGGTTGGGAGGTGGTTCACAAAACTCTTTGTACATCTCGTTTGCCGCAAAGCGGTATGTTAGTGAGTCGAAGATTCTCCCAAAGAAGCTTAGATATAGGTTTGTGTTTCCTTCTTTTGGTGCTAGCGGGTTGTGTGATGAGTTTTTGCAGCAGAAATAAAATTATGCTTGTGTAACTGGGTTTGTGGAGTCCATAGTAGTGATGTTTTCATTTGGTTTTCATTGGGCTACCGAAGGGCCTAACTCTACAGCTCTGTAGTAATGAATGTTGTCCGGGTTGCGAAGAGTTTCTTGTGGTTAATGGTGCTAAATGCTTTTATGGATACTTGAAGTGGAAGTTTAGATTTCCACCTGAGTTGTCGAGTATGAGAAATGTTAGATGGGTTGCTAACAATCTTCTCTCAGTGGTGTGTACAAGGATTCAATGGGATACCGCTTTCTGGAATTCAGTGGTAATTCAGGTCCTAAAAGATTATCATACTGAGACGGCAAAGGAATGGGTTAGTAGAAGACATGAAAATTGTGTGTGGAGTTCTCTTAGAGTGGGAACCTGTATCAAGACTGTTGAAGCCAATACTCACTTAAAATTCATGATCTTCACGAGATGGGAATGCAGTTGGCTATTTACAGGGATACATTATATGGGACTTCATCTCCTTGTTGGTATTTTTCTACTCCAATGGAAGTCTCAAAGGGGTCTACACTAAGTTCTTTTCTGACCTACATTTATGGTATCACTTTTGTCATGATAAACCTCTATGAAGGGGTGGATCTCTCCTACAGTTCAGGGTGGCGAAATACTTTGTATCGAATTCAGTTCCGTTTTGTGTTTGATAGGGGGAAATTTCTTTTACGTCATAGGTGGAGGTTGTGGTACCAACATAGATGGAAGTTTGCAATACCTAGTGATGCTAAACCGAATCGTGTGATGGCTGGGATTTCTACTCAGATGAGGTGCAAACCTATCCTACAGTTTGTGACCAGATAGAGTTAGTCTACAACTTACTGTCAAGTTCTGGAAGCTGGACAATTGGTGCAGCAGCTGCATCATCTCATACACAACAGTGAGCTTGAAGACATGGGGACTAATTATTTGAAACACTAAATACTCATGAGTTTCATTCTCTTGCCCATATGGAGGGGGTAAAAACTATCAGTCAGCGATTTATGTAGTCTGCATAGAGGAGGAAGGTTGGTGCTTGGCATGGAGATAAAGTATTTCAAAGTCTTGTCGGGGCATTTACTCGCAGTGGGCTCATGTCATGTACCCGGTGTGGTGAGGGAGTGGCGGTTCACCCTAATGATCATGTGACCCTTATCCTTGACCTTCATCCTTGAGGACAAGGACGTTTTCAAGGGGAGTGGAATGTCATGTACCCGGTGTGGTGAGGGAGTGCCCATATCCTAGATGTGTCTGTCTTTAGTAATAACGGTAGTATTTAGTATATGAGTGAGTGTCTTTATCAATGTAAGGAATGGCTAGATGAGAACCACCTGGGTTAAGGCGGGTCGTTGGATGCTAGGGTGGAAACATGAACTATATATGCTCTAGTGTCTGTATTGAAAGAATTATCCAATCTTATGAAATAAATTCGGTTTATCCTTCTTCCTCCTTTTAGGTGGTTCTCTCAATCGATTTCTCTAAAGTCTCGATCCAACCTTGTCGTTGTACAATAAGGTACATGACACGAGTTTTTAAAGTTTAGATTGGCTAGTGCAATCAAGGTAACAATAACCCAACTAGCGGTAAAAATATCCAAATCGTAACCAGAGTGTCTCAAAACGTAACCAGAGTGTCTGAAGTAGTAACGAAAGTGTATCAAGTAGTATAGGTAGTCTAAATCGGTCTTTAAGTGTCTGTAACGGAAAGTATCTGGCTGACTCGGCATTGGAGATGTGATAACAGTTGAAGTAGTGTATGAACTGGATGGTAATCTTGAACGAGTTGTTGTTGTTTTTGTTTTCATTAGAAAGCCTAAAACTAATAACACTGAAACAAGAGAGACTAACATAATAATCCTACAAACTAAATCTAAAACAAGAGGTAGTGAAATCCTTTCAACGCCACAAACAGGAAAAATTGCAAATCTGGAACTTTTTGGTGTGGTAGAAGCTGATGCAAAAGATATTGTTGAATCTTGGAATTGCTCAATGATTCGACCTGAAGATGATATTCTCTGATCGATTTTCTGCCGGAAGAATCGTCGGTGTTGCTGGAACAGTCGGTGTTGCTGGAACAGTCGGCGAGATTCATTGCTAAGCTCGGGGTCATGTAACATAAAATGACCCAAACAAAGGCAAACTATTACAGGAGGAATTACAGGACCCGTTATCAAATGAAATAATACAGTCAAGATAATCCTAAAACTAGACCTAAAAACCGAGACCAAACGAGATCTAAGATGAACTCGTCTGATAAACCTCCTAGAACATAATATGAAATTAAAAGCAAGGCAGGTAAAATTAGAATCAAAATCAGATGACCCCCAGACACCAAAAGAATACCAGATCTGCTTTGTTTTGGTCGATTTGATGAAAAAAACTAAAGATGATGATGCTTGGATTTGATCATAGATCTGAACAATTGATGATGATGTGCTCACAAACACCAAATTTGTATTAAAAAGCCCCCGATCCATTAAGATGAAACCCAAAAAGAACAGCAAGATCACACCGGAATAATATCTAAACCGCAAATATATTGAAGATTAAAGGAAACAAACTAAAGGTAAAAAAGGTGAATGAATAGGGTGTTGATTGATCTTTTCAGATCGACTCCTAAGGAGCCGATATAAAAATTTGGGTTTCAGGCAAAAAAAAGTTTTAGTCGCTTTGGAGAGAGAAAAGTTTTACTCACAAGTTTTACTCATGCAAGAAATCTGAAGGTTTATGTTCATGTAAAATGTGATAAAAAAATTATAACAAAGAAAAATGTTAACACAACTGCCAGTCGTCCTAGATACTCTCAGCAGCATCAGTCAGAGGAATGAAACATCTATATTCCATATGCTTGTAGCTCGGTCTTTAAGTTAGCATTAAACTCGTTCTTTATTTGTTAAGCAATAATTCAAAATCTGTAACAACTTTGTAACAGTTCTGTTGAACTCCTAATATAAATAAGAACTCTATCTCCACAAGTAAACTGTGGAAGATATTCTTCCCAAATATCAAGTTCTAACTTGGTATCACCCATCGATCCAAAACACGCTTCTATTCAAAACCAAAGCAAAAAAAAAAAAAAAAAAAAAAAAAAAAAAAAAACCTAAAACAATATCAATGGCAACCAATACCAATAGCCTCGGAAATATTCGATTCCATCATCTTGTTACTTTAAAACTCACAGAAAAAAATTATTCCTTTGGAAAACACAATTCAAGCCTATCCTCAAAGGATATGGACTTACTGGTTTCATAGATGGAACTCAGGAAAAACCTCCAAGAACCCTTCCAGAATCAGATGCTATAAACCCTCTGTTCACAGACTATGAAGCACATGATTTTTTACTTGTAGGATGGCTAAATTCTACTATAACACTAGAAGTACGTACTTGGTCATGTCAGAGGCTTGGATACAACAACGCAAGTTTGGGATAAACTTGAAAGCCACTTTGATCCAAAAACAAGAGCTCACCATATGAGTCTTAAGAAATAGCTTCATTCAATGAACAAAGGTAACAAATCTTTAAAATCCTTTTTAAGTGAAGCTAAAAATCTTTTTGATCAGCTTACAACATCTGGGTATATTGTTTCGGCTGATGAGATGAAGCAATCTATCAGCAATGGATTGAATCAAGCTTATGATCCAATCATCACTGCCTTGAGCATCATTGAGGAAATGGACATGGATACGTTATATTCTCATCTCCTCATATTTGATATGCGGATCGAGCAACAACTAGCATTAATACAACAACCCATTGCCAATGATGTTGTTTCCAAATCAACGTCCTCAAGAAGAAATGGTGCAAGTAACTTCAATCAGCAGAACCGTGGATCTAATCAAATGCGGGAACAATCGGTTCAGTACGCAATCAGCCTGCTCCTAAAACTTTTGAACATCTATGCCAGATATCCAAGAAAAAGAACCATTACGCAGACAGATGTTGGTTTAGGTATGAAAAACCAAATAATAACCAACCAAAGTTGTCTGCTGCTTACATTGCTCTTCCTGGAGGTGACCATGACAATCATTGGGTGACGGATACTGGGGATACTCATCACCTAACTGTTGATTTGAGGAACTTGACAATTCCCCATGAATATGATGGCACTGAGAAAGTGCAAGTTGCTAATGGAAATGCTCTGAACATTGCTCATATTCGTAATAAAACTTTCACCTATAACTCAAGATTGTTCAGTTTAAATAATATCTTTCATGTGCCTCAGATTAAAACAAACTTGCTATCTGTTTCACAATTTTGCAAAGATAATGGTGTTTTCTTTGAGTTTCACACTTCTCATTTCTTTGTAAAGGATAAGCACACGGGAACAATGCTGTTGTGAGGGCTGAATAGGAATGAACTGTACATTTTTGAAGGCTTGGAAAAACTAGACAAACCAGAAAAGCCTAAAGCTCATGTTGCATCTTCCTTGCCGATTTGGCATCAACGCATGGGTCATCCCATGATGCGTACTGTCTCTAGCATCTGTCAGAGGTTTTCTTTACCATTTTCTAATAAACAGTTTGATTACTGCAATTCCTGTCATGTTAGCAAAAGCAAAAAAATTGTCTTTTTCTCTTAGCAGTACAAGTCATGATAAACATTTGAGTTTCATTTTTTCTGATATTTGGGTATCACCAAAATTGTCAAGAACTGGTTTTCGTTATTACATGTTAATCATGGATGTTTACTCGCATTTCACTTGGGTTTTTCCACTAGTTCAACGTTCCGAGGCTTTACAAACATTCATTCACTTCCGCAAGCAAGTTGAAAATCTCACAAAACATAGTATTAAGATTTTTCAATCCGATAATGCATTAGAATACAAAAAGTTCACTGCATATCTAAATGATTCTGGCGTACAACAAAGATTCTCTTGTCCTCATACATCATCACAAAATGGAATTGCAAAGAGATGTATTCGTCATGTCACATAATTTGGGTTAGCACTCTTGTTTCAGGCACATATGCCTTACTTCTTATGGTATGATGCGTTTACTACAACCTGCTATTTAACTAATCGGCTTCCAAAATCTTCCACAGAAACCAAAACTCCATTAGAACTCCTTTTTAACAAAGCACCAGACTACTCCTTCCTAAAAAAAATTGGGTGTCTAGCATATCCTTGTCTAAGACCATATAACTCCAACAAACTTGAACCAAGATCATTACCATGTGTGTTTATAGGATATAGTAATGCACATAAAGGTTATTTGTGTTTATATAGATAAACTGGCAGAATTTACATCACTCGTCATGTCAGATTCGAAGAACATCCATTCTCATTCAAGCCAAAGCAGCAGCAAGTACCAGTGCCATGTTCAGGTAATGTGCCATCTGATACTAGTGTGTTCTTATCACCTCCTTTTCGAAATAGAAGCTTACCATGCACACAGCAAACTAGTGCTCCTCAATATCCAGTTCTATCAACAACAAATGCTACATCAGATACAATGGCTAATCCTGCGATTTCAGGGGCATCACCAGTTCAATCTCTTCAACAACAAACTGCTTTACACGACGACTCAGCAGCATCTGCTACATCAAGCACTTCTCAACAAGATCTTTCACATGCGCAATCCTCTCATACTGAACATGTTTCTCATCCAATGCAGACAAAGGCCAAGTCTGGAATCATCAAACCAGTTCAAAATCTATGTTTAACTGCAACAAAATATCCTCTTCAAGATTCATATTTCATGGAGCCTACCTGTTACTCAGAAGCATGCAAAAACCCGAAGTGGAGAAATGCTATGGATTTTCATATCAATGCACTTATACGCAATGGAACTTATTGACTGGTTAAGTATGAGAAGGGTATGAATGTTGTCGGATCCAAATGGGTATTCCGTGTGAAACAAAATCTTGATGGCAGCATAGAGCTCTACAAAGCACGTCTGGTAGCTAAAGGGTTTAACCAGCAAGAATGGGTTGACTATGGAGATACGTGTAGTCCAGTGATAAAGCCGTGTACAATTCGGCTTGTTCTGTCCATAGCTGTAATGAACAATTGGTCTTTGAAGCAGATGGACGTGGAAAATGCATTCCTCCATGGCAAACTGGAAGAGGATGTCTACATGAAGCAACCGGATGGTTATGTGGATCCTAATTACCCCAACCATGTGTGTAAGTTACACAAGTCCTTATATGGACTCAAACAGGCGCTGCGTGCCTGGTTTTTGAGATTAAGTAACTATTTGCTTCAGCTAGGCTTCAAGGGATCAGTTGCAGACACTTCATTATTTGTCTTACAAACTCCAAAGTCTATAAAATATGTGCTTGTTTATGTTGACGACATTATTATCACAAGGTTTAATTCAGATCGTATAAGTCAACTCATCAAAGACCTCGGCACAAAGTTTGCTAATAAAGATATGGGGGACTTAAACTTCTTCTTGGGCATAGAGGTTATACGGCAGGGACGTGAAATTGTTCTCACTCAGAGAAAATATGTGAAAGATATTCTTAAAATGACTACGCTTGATGGAGTAAAACCAGTTTGCACTCCAATGGCTCCAAACAGGAAACTACGACAACAAGGCTCTACGAGATTTGAAGATCCTATATTGTATCGCAGTGTAGTAGGAGCTCTGCAATACTTACACCTTACCAGACCAGATATATCAGTAGCGGTTAATAAGGTATGCCAGTACATGCACGATCCATATATAGAGCATTGGGAACTTGTAAAACGCATTATTCGCTATCTCAAAAGCACGGTGGACTATGGCCTCCATCTAAAATCTTCTCAAGACTTCTCCCTTCATGCCTATTTGGATGCGGACTGGACTGACTTTCTAGATGATCGCAGGTCAACAAGTGGTTACTGTGTTTATTTTGGTGGTAACTTAATATCGTGGAGTGCAAGAAAGCAAAAAACAGTCTCAAAATCCAGTACGGAAGCAGAATATAGAGGCTTTGCCATAACAACTTCAGAGTTAATATGGATACAATCCTTACTGCTTGAGCATGGAATTTTTATCTCTGCTCTTGTGTTATGGTGTGATAACTTGGGTGCAACGTATCTAACAGCTAATCCAGTGTTTCATGCTCGCACCAAGAATATAGAGATTGATTACCATTTTGTAAGGGAGAGAGTTGCTAGTAAGCAATTACAGGTAAGGTTCATCAGTTCAAGGGATCAACTTGCTGATATTTTTACTAAGGGTCTTGTTTCACCAAGATTTCAGATTCTTAGGTCTAAGTTGCACATTCGTCAACTCCAGTACAACTTGGGGGGAGGTGTTAACACAACTGCCAGTCTTCCTAGAGACTCTCAGCAGCATCAATCAGAGGAGGAATGAAACAACTCTAGTCCATAGGCATGTAGCTCGGTCTTTAAGTTAGCATTAAACTCGTTCTTTGTTTGTTAAGCAATAATTTAAAATCTGTAACAACTTTGTAATAGTTCTATTTAACTCCTAATATAAATAAGAACTCTATCTCCACAAGTAAACTGTGGAAGATATTCTACCTAAATATCAAGTTCTAACTAAAAAGGAAAAGAAAGTTTTGTTCATTTTGTTGTAAGATTAATTTTTCTCTTCTCATCGTCTACTATCAATAATTAAAACTTGTGTTTATGTCTTTGAAAAGCTAATGTTAAGTTCAATTGTTATCATTTGCATCAAGGAGAGAGGGGAAAAAGTTCTGTTAATTGGTTTTTTAAAGATTAGTCTCTTTCTTCTCTAGATTTGTAATCGTAAACTGGTATGGATTGTGTTTTATTTGTTCATGTCTGTTTGTAAAATTAACTGCTCTTTTGAATGGAATGTTGAAGACTGAGAAGGATTATCGACCTATTGAATCGTATTGGGTACGCCGAATCACGGGTCAAAACGGCCTGGTCACCCTGTTCTCGCAAAATAAGCCGTTTTTTAATGAATTTACTGGGTTACTGTTGGAACGGCCCATAAAGGTGACTGGGTCACTGTTTCACTGGGCTGACCGTCCGGGCTGAGCCGGTTTTCAAAAATTGCATGTTAAGTAACTTTCTTTTATATTTGATGAGGTGGCTTAAGAAAACTCAATAACTTCTTTTTATCTCCCATGCCATATTTGTTTATTTAATGTTACTAGTTTATCTCCCGTGCGATGCACGGATCAGCTTTCTGCTTATGGAATGCATAAAAAATTAATAAGTTAATATTTGAGTTGGTGTGCAAGAAAATAATATCTGGGTTGGTTTAGGGGCTCACATTTTGGTGGCCACTACTATGGAAACCGCTTTTACTTTCTTTTCATTTGTCTACTGAGATGTTTTAGTCCCTCCAGGCTGTCTCTTGCCTATGGTCTACCCATGGCCTCAACAACAGTTTGAAAGGTTACCCTATTTCGAAATCTTATTTGCAACTCGGTGATGCATTTCTTTAAGGTTACACCACTCTATGTTCTCTACCTTAATCTAGCATTTTAGATATGTTGCCACGAATTATGGTCCATTATGTTGAATCCCGTAAAGATGTTTGGTTAAATATATAAATTAACAAAATGCCATATCCTTACATTCCATGTGGGTCCACCCGATCCAACTATCCACCCACTCTCCCATGCATGTTAAACCCGCCGGTGATGGATGAGACATGATTGAACATCTAGCACCTTGCACCAAATCCACATATTTTCTCCGTTGTTCACCCGTGGCTTTAAAATCCAGTTTAATTGTAAAATCAAAGCCCATAACTGTTAGCATGATGATGGCTTATGCATGATCCCACCTCTCTTCTCTACATATAAGTCAGTGTTTGAAGAATAATCCAGTCAATTGATCTGAAATTGTCAGGAATATTTTGGTATATCCATATGGGAAATCATTTTTCTTGATGACAGTAATTTTACATTGTTAAGGTCCATAAGATGCATTTGAAATGCCAATATACGTTGGACTTTTATTCCCATCGAAAGCTTCTGGTCCAAAGTAGAATCCGTTATTTCGTAAGCATTGTGCCCAACGCATGTCATGTGCATTGCAAAGAAATTTCTTATCGGAAATTGACATCTGGTAAGTGGTATTGTATCCCTTATTTCCACACATTCCTTATTATTAGTACTTTATCCAATATCAACTCAAATTATCATTTCTACGTCAGTTTCATGTTTTCCTAGTTGTGTTATAACTAACCTTGTGCCCTCAATAATGCATTATCTACTGGCTAGCTTGTTCAAGAGAATAATTGGAAATCCAGTTTTCAATCGTAGTTCATGATGCATCATGTACGTATTATCAACCTTGTTTAGAAATTCTCTAAGATACAACTATGCCGCTTCCGTGTAATTCTCAGTAACAAAGATGCATAATTTGTACATAGGTATTCGCGTTCCTAACCGTCGTTTTCTTTTTTTCCCCATATATTCCGCAAGGAATTTATCATGCAATGTATCAGTTATTTCCTCTTTATATTTGATTTTTCAATGTATGGTTTATTTTTATACATGGAATACTTATTTATACTTCTGAAAATAGTAAATATGAAAATTTCGCATAAGAATTTCAATGAATATTTTATATATAAATATTTTCATATATTTATTTTATTTCTACTATGTAAATATTTTTTACGCAACTTAGTATTCCTAATTAGGTAACTTCACTCTCGGATATATACTATTTATTTATGTTTCAGAAAATATAATATTTATTTAAACAAATCCAGTTTTACCCTTTAAGAGGAATACCTAATTTAAATTAATGTAAACTACGTCAACATACTACATATATAACTGTTCTTTTTTTGGAAAAGACATTATTACTTATTGCTTACATATATTTTGGGTGGTTTCAAGGTTTGGGCACAAAAAAAAAAAGGACAGTTAAAACCTCCTCCATTGAGGTCAGTGTTTGGAAGCTCGACCCAAGAAAAAGTCCACATGGAAAACGCATCCTCATATGATGCAAATTAATTCCAATTTATCGGAAGGGGGCGGGATGATTTGGAATGGTAACTAGACCAATACATGTATGTGGAATATTAGGGGTTATCTTTAATAACCAGAATCCTTTCTTGAATTACTTTTATTAATCTATGTCATACTATAATCTTTCATATGTGCATATACCTATAGAGAATTGTTATTTGTCATTTATCTTCTCCTGCCAAAATCGCACCTGCGAAATAATCACAACAAATAATAAATACAATAAAAATCATTAATAATCAGTCAAAGGAATTTGGCATGGGAGAAAAAAGATAGACCAAAGAGATGAGAAATAGTCGAATAGAGAAGAAAAAGAGAGGAATAAATGGAATAATCAATCGACTACATGTTTAATAAGGATCTTTTAGATACCTGCAAAATAACAAAAACATTAGTTTAAGCATTTATAAGACCTGCAGACCAAAAAAAAAAAGTTGTGGTCAAACCGGTTGCCGGTTGGTATTTTTTTTATCACATAATAAAATACTAAGAGCTTTTCCCGTGAATGAAAGATTCAAAACGATATAAAAGATTACCGAGTTATTCTCGAATGAGAGAAAGAGCGTTGGTTTCGTGCACTTCTTGGATGATCTAAAGAAAAGCATCCACAGATCAAACCTAAAAATTATGTAAGCACGCAGTAATGCAGAAAACAAAGCCCTATATAGAAGAAAAAAAAAACCTGGAAGAGAGTAGCGGCGCCGAATGATATTTGGGTTTTGGTATCACGTTTTATAGAGTGAGATCGAGCCGAAGAATATTTTGTAATAAAAAATATGGAAATTGTACCGAATTGTTTGGAAATAATGTTGTATTTACCAAAAATATGGGGATCCGCATCTATTGAAGTAATATTGGAAATATTGCTGGTTACAATATTGGGAATTTGTTTTTAGGAAACAACACTTTAAAAGTTAGGAAATTTTTGTAATTATGGATATGTACTTTATTCTCATATTAAAAGTAATTAGTGGTTGCAAAATATTCTTATACGAAAAATATATTACAGTAATTTGGTGGCATATTTGGTAAGAGCCATTACTCGAAACTTAAACGCTATATTCCTTAAGAGCCATATTTTGTGTCCCTGTTTGTTCGAAAAATAGGAAGGTCTTTTTAATATGATGATAACTTGTGTGTTGAATGGATCATAAAAAAAAAAAAAAGCCTTGTGTTGCTGATAACTTAGCTTAAAAGATTGTTAATTAATTAGCTCATAGACTGTATTTGTGTCAGGTAACCTCCTGCCAAGGTATACATGGAGTGTAGACACATAGTTAGTGGTTTTTTTCCTTCTGTTTGGATTTTTTTGTCACCTAGCAACATTAAATACTCCCTCCGTCCTAAATTATTAGTCCGCTTTGACTAAGTCAAGATATTAAGGAGACCGGAGGAGTGTACAAAACTACCCCTATTAGATGATATATTATTACTAAAATTAAAAGGAGCATATGGAGTATGTAAGAAAACTACATTGGTAATTATAATATTTATAGAAATATTTAAATAGGAGATAAAAATAAAAAATCTTTATGAATTGATTTAGTAGATTTGTTTCCTATTGAGGAAGATATCATTTAAGATTTAGATTGGTGATATTTAAAATAATTTTATAATTGTAAAAGTTTGAAGGATATATTTGAGAGTTTGACTAAAAATATGACTATAAATGTAGGGGACAAGATTTTAGGACGACAAAAAATAGAATAGAGGACAGAAATTTTAGGACAGTGGGAGTACTTCACAATACCACGGACATAGAAGCTGCAATTGGCTTATTGGTGATTCTTACTACATTTAACCCTGCATCCCCATCACCATCCCTTAGTAACTTGATTTATTCTTTCCAGGGACAGTACGGAAGGCGAGACCCCATACTGCAGAAAGAACGTACAATGTGCCACTCAATTATCGCAAAAGAAAACTAAAAAAAATAAAATAATAAACAGTACCAATGAAAATCAAATATGTGTTGTTGGTAGTTACCTTCTTCTAACCGAAACTCCATGTTTTTTGTTTGCTAAGAATCATATTCGCAGTTGTGTTGCAGATCAATTGGCTTGAGCCGTTAATAGAAAACTCACACATGTCGTGTTCCGATTCCTTCAGTTTACCCTTAATTAAGATCATTTGCAGGCAAAGGAAAAACTGGAGGGATCTTGGGTGTGTTCTTGTCGTACAAACCACAAACCATGCAGGGACATTTGAGAAAGCAAAAAAAAATCCTAGCGGCAATCAACCGGATTCATTTGTTTATGCATGCAATTCCAATGAGAAGATAATATACAACCGGCCATATTAGAGAATCAACAAAACTCTTGAGCTTTAATATTTACCTAGGTCATCACTCGAACCAGCGAACAAATATAATGGCTTCGGATTTGATTTGGTAGATCCCAAACCAACCTATGATAGAAAGTGTATGAGAGTTAAAACCGAAGAACAAAATATTAAAATTATCACCTTGTCAATAGACGACATCATCGCATGTGTTGATCCATCGTCAATACAGTAAGAAGACGTACACCAACATCTGCAGCAAATCAAACAAAAATCACCATTAATCGATATATTGCTAAAAAAACTGAGAAATAAAAAGTAAAACCCTAGAAGAAGGAAAAAAAAAAAAACACGTAGACGACGGGACCATACTTTGCTCGAGTGCTTTATATAGAAAGCATCCACCAAAGAATTCCAGAAAAAAATAATCTCGGTTTAGGGGAAAAAATCCCTAATTTAGGAAACAACACCCTAAAAGCTACAATAATTTTGTAATTTTGGATAGCTACATTATTCTCATATCACCGTAATTACTGAGTGCAAATATTTTTGTATAAAAAATATATTGCATATCATATCATAACATAACAAAATTAAAAATTAGCTTCATTTAAATTATTTTTTATTTTAGACTTATTTTATTTTTAATTATGGTATAAACAAAATTAAGAAAAGTAATATGAAAATGAGGTTTATTATTTTGATATGTATTGAATTTTTGTGTTACCCCGTTTAATATTTCAATTCTTGCTTCAATTTTTTGTTTCAGATTCTAACAATTATGTACAGAGATTGATATATTCTTGGCATGTTCTGAGATTATCAAGATTTTGTTATCTGGGACAAGAAGATCTTTCATCAAGATTTAGTTATCTTATTTTTAGAAAAATAATATTTTATTAGTTTAAATTTAATTTTTTATTACTAAACAAAAGTAAATGGTGGGCCCAGAATCAACCAGAAGCTAGAATCAACAAGAAGCTAGAAGTTAGAATCAACGTGGTGCTCCAGTGAATGAGAACGCTTTAAAAAAAAACCCACAATTGGGGGATATCAAAACTAATTGGGGGATATGAATTACTTCCCCCAACGAATAGTTTCTGCTAAAGGGTATTTTTTGGGGGAAAAAATACGAAACTACCCTTTACAACAATAAAAGCTAAATCAAACATAAAAATACCCTACTCCCTTTTAAATTCGAAACAATTCTCCTTTCCTTTCAAATTCCATTTTCCTTCTCTGCCGGCTCTTCACTTTGATTTTTTTTTCTTTTTTTTTTTACATTCGGTAGGGATGAAGACCACGCCGGTAGTGATGAAGACCGTGCCGGTACTGAGTGTCGGCATAGTTATTTATGATGAAGACCATGCAGATACTGGGTTCCTCAGTACCGACATAGTTATTTAGGATGAAGACCACGCCGATACTGAGTTCCAGCATGGTTATTTAGGATGAAGACCACGTCGATGCGAGTTCCTAAGCATGCTCGATATAAATCTATCCATGCCTAGGTAGTCAAGTGAAAAAAAAATCAATTTTCTGGATACTTTTCATTATGTGCCTACATTTAAATTTAAGCAACATACTATGCCTAAGAAGGCTTAGGCATGCTCGAAAATTAGATAGTTGTGCCGGAAGTGGACTGATTAGAACAAAAAAAATAGGTTTTGAAGATCAAAACCAGAAAATGCCGGCATGGTTTTTTGGTTTAATACCCCCCGGATAGTGGCAAACAATTTATGAAAATTTTCAGCAAATGCCGGCATGGTTTTTTGGTTTAATACCATGCCGGCACCGAGCTTTTTCAACTGCAACAATGGTGGATTCAAAGAAAAAAAAATCAAATTTTCAACCTCTTAGCAACAATTCTCTCTTCACAATCATCCTCCATTTTCACAAAAATAAAAAATGCCCTCTCAAATATTTTTTCCCTCCTTCTACTCTCACCTCACTCACACAAATTCTAATAAAAATACACACTAATTTATCCCCCAAATACTTAAGATTTTTACTAATTATTATTAACCACTAAACCTGATTAGTGAGGGCTAGATTAGGAATTAAAAAAATAATTATATAAGGGGTGACCCAGCTTTGATATTTAGATCCCTATTTTTTCATGTAGCTATATGGCCTCAATTAGTTTCCATATCCCCAACTGCGCGTTCTTAAAAAACTTTGTTCTTATATTGAGAATTTTTCTTGTTTTTTTAATTTCCATCCTCGCTTAAAACCATTTTTATTTAGTTGTTAAACGGTAAACTCCCTTCAACAAATAGAAAACAAAATTAAAACCATTTTTGTAAATTCTAAATAGGTTTGTCAAATCTTAAGCCCTAAACGGCAATGCAAAATCGGAAATAACAAGTTTTTCTTTTTATGCATGATATGACGTACTGATATCTTCATGTATTGTTGTGGTAGGGTTAATAACATTGCAAACAGGAAAAAATTGACAGTGAAAGATAATCAAAAGAACTGATATGAATATGATGCATGTGTATTTTATCCACATCAAAGCCGTAAGGAGGGTGGGCGCTTTAATCATACAAATCATATCAAACATCGATCATGTTTCGCTAAGCAATAAACCTCAAACTTAATATTGAAATCAATTTATTTCTTAATAATAACTAGTTTTTACGGTTGGAAAGTTGGCACGTTTATGAGTTTACTACATTTTCCTAAAAACAATAAAGGAGAATTACTACATTTTCATGGGTGTCTCTTATGTTTTGTTTTCATTTCGCAAACGAGGAAGATTTGAAACAGCTTATGGATTCTAGACGACCGTTGGTCACTGATTATCCTTACAAGGTTGATCAATACTTGGTGCATTTGACCAAGTGGTGTCCTAATCCACTGACTATATTAAGTTGGTGATATTTATCCATTTTGGGCTCAAATTCAATGTGCTTTTGAATATGTGTCATTGGGTAATAGGGAAGAAAATTGGTGAAGGTACTGGTTATCAAATTTTAAATGCTGATTCTGATAAAGGAAATTGTAGTAAATTTGAACATTGAGATGCTCTAATTCCCATTATCATACATACTTTTTCTTAAGATACTACACATTTGATTACAACCCAAAGATGAGATCTTGAAGAAGTAATGCTTTTTTAAGATTTATCAAACCCTATTACAGTTGATAATACAAGCTAAAGAACTAAGCGCATAAAAATGTTATTAGTAAATTCACTAACTAGTACTTGTGGTGGTTCCACTGCCATTACAGGAGGACCTTGATAATTACCTGATAGCATTAACATATGAAGAAACAAAAATGTTAGTAGAGAACTTCACTAGAAAAATATAAAAGCAATGAATAAAAGGGAAATTCTACACAAGTACCCACCACCACTAGCACAAAGCAGAGACTATAATCAGATCATAAAGTTAAGGTTTTGTTTCCTAGAGTACGTTTCTAAGGTGTGAAAAGGAAGAACAAGTCACAAATTAAGACAAGTAGCTAAAAAAAACCATGATCAAAATCACAACTAAATGTATAATGGACAAAAATGGGAACTAGATAATACCTTGAGCAGGATATGAGTCAGCATTGCTGGGAGACACTCATCTTGATCAAATTAATTGCACTCGAAAATCACATAACAAACAGATGGCTTTGTATTTATAGCAAGAATTTTCGAGGAAATCAGCTGATGAGTGAAACCATCTCCAATGCCTGAAACTGCAACATGATTTTCTTCTCTTTAGTAGTTGGAATCCTAATTCAAGTAGTATATTGTCTCTTCTAATTGTCACTTTGCATACTGACGGTGATGCGGTGTCATAAATCAAAAAAAAATAATCATTTCCATCAACGTTGATACTAATTACATGTATTTTTACCCTGCTGGTAGTTGGAGTGTGTCATGAGCTTAACCTTCTTTGGCTCTAGTTTCTTGAAAGGGGATGATATTAAAAATCAAGTGGAAGCCTGGAAGGATTAGTTTCCTTTCAATTTCTATAACCCATTTTTGGTGCTCAGTCTAGACTCTACAGAACACACAGGTTATTATATAGGTACAAGTAATAATAATAATAATAATATGGATGGATACATAGGCATAAAGATAAACTTGCCTTTTTCCTACTGAATGGTTTCAATTGTAATTAAGAATCAGGTCAAGGGTATTCCCGAAAACTTGAGCTTATTTAAACTGGCTTCCTCCTCTGTTTCAGAGCAGAGCACCAACAGAGAGTACACTTGAATCTCTCTCTCATTCTGTGTTTCTTAGAAACAACGAAGAAAACTAGAAATCCATCTCCATCAGTCTATCTTCATTAATATTACTTTTAATATTTAATCAGTCTATCTTAGCTCTTGTCTCTTTCTAGTGAATTAATTGCATTCATAACGAATGCAATTAATGAGTACATTCGTTATGATTGAATATCTTCGGCAGCCACTACCCACGAAAGAAAAGAGGATATGTTTACAGCTAGGAGAGCTACTATAGCGTTAGGCAGGTGTGGGTTTGGATTTGTGTTCAGTTCTTTGATCGCATCTGTAGCGAGGATGTGAACATAAGACTAGAGCCCAGGCCTGAACCGCTTAACAAGGTCTCTTCGTATAAGACTTTGTATTGTCTCTCAACGTAGATTTAATTTTCCATGCATTTGTCACAATTCAAAGATGGTACTTTAACCTAGTCTGATGCATGTTATAGTAATAACTTAAGTTCCATGAGCTATATAGTTTCCATAAATTGCATAATGTTTCCATCTTCTGTAATATCTGTATTTACGTATGTCGTGGTCATACACTCTTTAGAGAATCTGTTACTGAGGTTGACTCGTGAATGGTTGTTGTTCTGTCTATGCGAATTGCAAAGTTAAGAAGGTAGAATGAAGTTCCACACTATGTAAAAGCTGTTGCTTGTTGGGAAGACCGGCCGGCAAGCAAACCAACGTGAACATGTGTACATGTCGACAGCTTCTTAAGACTAAGTAAGGACATAACTACCTTGCGCATCCAAGACACAGCTTCTACCTAACTCAAACCTCATATGAGCTTCCTTTCGCTTTGCTTGCTGTCCCCGGAACTACCCTACTGAATCTTAGTTTTGAGGGAAGGGCGTTTTCTTGCCCAGCTAGAGTCAGAGGACCTATTGCCCCAACTTTCTTGATTCGTTTCATAGCTGCCTGGCTGTTCCAATTGGTGGGATGGTTGAGGTAGAGATGAAGATCCCATCCCGGGGCTATGCAGCTCCTTTGGCGCCTACAAATATAATTTTATAATCCAGAGATAACAACCACTTCCAAGGAGCCTCCTGGCTCATAGCATTCATTCTGGTAAGGAGAGCGTTTTCAGCAGTGGCTTAGCGCCCGCTTTATTATCTTTAGAAGCCCACCGATCCTTGACTTGACTAGCAATAAAGGATCGATTGAGGGAATTGGTCCAGGAGAGGGTTCTTATCCGCGGGTCTTTTGTTATGATCCCTAAGACACCGGTTCAGAGAATGCTTAAAAGGGGGTTGGTAAACCGAAGTTGCCTAGGTTTACCCGCAGGAGTCGAGGTACTCATACGTCTACGAGAGGAGCTCCGCTCTCTTGTGTGAGTCGTCTTCTTTTTCTTATATTGGTGAGTGGGTCTTCCCCCGAAAGAAAGTTAGACGGCCAGGTTGGTTCACCAATTACCGTGCATTCTCCCTCTTTCCCCAAGTTTTTATGTGCTTCACCGATAGTATATCACAACTAATATCGTAGAATAAGTATCTTCTTTCGTGAGCAAGAAGTCAGGAAACTCCCATGCTTTCCGTTGGTCAACAACCAACAAAAGGTCCTTTGGTTCTTCGCAACACCTACAGATGTAGGGGGAATCTTTGAATATGAATCAAGAATGTTACCAGGAGCTAGATCGGTTCCCGAAGAGCAAGTAAGGATTGCTTCAACCAAAATGGATGGAATAGGATCTCAAAAAGCCATTCAGATTCGTTCTCGACTAGGTATCAGTGGGAAGATCAAGATCAAGGAGTTAACTAAGTCTCAGATAGGGCAAATTGAAGAAATGATAGGCCAAGATCATGTTGTTCATTGGGAATTGAAGAGAGAAGAACGAGCAGACATCGAACGATTGATTTCTATTTCTCGTTATCGTGGAATTCGTCATCAAGAAGGATCGCCCTTACGTGGGCAACGAACTCACACTAATGCGAGGACATCCCGCAAGCAAAATCGGAAATGAAAGAAGTACCAACGATGATCCAATCCTAAAGGTTCAGAAGGAGTCTTAGGTGGGCGATCCCATATAGTTTAATTTAACTTTCGTTAAAAGCGTACTTCTTTGATTTTGATCAAAGCAAGATGTTGCGAGAGGTCGTCAAGTTTACACTTCCCATTTCCTTGCTAGCTAGAGCAAATGGATCCGTCGGTGTCAATTGACTAAGATCCTCTTTGCCATTTGAACCAGCCCAAGAAAACGGATCTCGGTGCACGAGGGACTTGGATATATCGCCTTCTTTTTTATTTTTGTTTATGAGGTCTCTCTCCCGGTCTCCAATCTATGAATATGAGTCACTCTGTTCACCAGTTACCGTAGTTGAGCACGTCTTTTCGACAGATCAGACGATGGGCAAAGAGAATGGTCTTAAGCCTATCTATCTTTCTTGAGTCTGTCTCTGCCTGAAGTGTCTCGTGTCAGATCCGATGTCGATGTAGTCCTTTTTATATTAGTTGCAGACTTCTTCATAGAGTACGGTACTAGACCCCTATTATCCATGCAGTGATTTGAGACTTGCTTTGTGAAGACATCATAGTTAGAAAGCCCTTGCTTTTCTCACTTCCCGAAAGCATGATCAGAAGTCTAGTGAACCAGGATGAAGGGTTGTCCTTTGAGTGTCCCGCATCAAGTGATTGTGCCCCTTTAGTTCTTAAACCAGGTTCGTGAAAGCCTTACCAACCAAGAAAACGGATGCGCGTTAGCGACGGTGCTCATACTATGTAGTTGCTTCTTTACTTCTGCTTGCCCATAGGAAGAACTAATGGGGCACGCGACACAAACTCGTAAAGTAAGAAGATGGGCCTCCATCCAGTACTCTTGAGAGTGACCTCGGGGATAGAGCCATTCTTGGACTGCTACAAATGTCACTTCCTTTCCTATTTCGTGTAGATAAAATGCTTTCGGGAAGATAATCAGGGCGTGGATAGAGAGATGAAGCGGGTTCGAGACCGACCTCACTCCCAGTGATAGGAAAGCTTTCGCGACTAGCTGCTCGAAAGGCGACTCCGAAGCTTATGTGCCCATATTCATGATCCTTTCAGGTACGACGAACTTATGATCAAATAAATGGCATGTGCTGACCGAGCCTACTCTCACGCTGGGTCTGGCTCTCCCTTTTGCCTCCTTCGCTTGCTGTTGGTCTTTTTCATGCCATTCATCGAATCCCTATTTCGAAAGCATCGAGGCAAGGTCCTCCGGCTCCTTACATTGAAACTAGAAAACCAAATCTGTTCCATCTCCATCTCTGTTTCCATCCTTTAATTTTTGCATATGTAAAAGACTTCCATTCCATATCCATCTCTGCCATTACCTTACCTAAATGATCTTCTCTTTCACTAATCATCCTCCACTGGCATCAATTTTTGTTTTTTGTTTTTTTTGTTTTTTTGTTTTTTTTTTGTAAAGGTGGCTCCAAATTGATATGTAAACTGTAAAGATCTATGTGAAAGAACATAAACTAGCTCTGTTGCTTATGGTGAACCACCATAGCGTTGAAGCACCTAGATATGTGGGGCCTTGGGTGTGAAGTAATAAGAGCCTTAGAACACTTCTAAATATTTTGTATAAGTTAAGTTTTTTTATATTGTTTTGTATTCTTTATTCTGCCTTTGAATATTTATCATTTACTAATTTGTTCAGTAGGAATCATATGTTTGGACAAGAAGGTGCAAAAATACCGAATTATGTAGAATGGTTTCCAAATGACTTCGTGAAGGGGACCAATATGGCCATGTAATGTGCAGTTAGAATGTTGCCTGTCTTGGGAGATCAATGGAAAGGTCAGGAACCTCAGTTTCTTACTAAAATCTTTTACATAAACTTTGTGCATCTGTAGTTGCATTTTATTTTTAATTTCTGATTAGATATTGGCATAATGGTTGGTTTTGCTGGTGAGAGTGATGAGACACCCACAACTATCCATATAGAATATTAGAAGACCTTACCAAATGCTCTAAACAATATTACTCAAGTCTTATCTGATGTTCTTATTTTTCTCTTTATAGTTGAAACTTTTAAGCAGAAAATATAACATGAAAATGTAAATACTGTTTTTGTTCTTCGATCTATAGAAAAGTCTGGAGAGAAAACTGACCGGAGGCACCAAAGTTTAAAACCGACCCTCTGCCCATCAGTACCAACAAGCATACCGGGGTTAATTTTGCTAATAATCTCATCTTCTTTGTACATATTCCATGTTTTCTTCGGAATGCAACAACCACCTTTGTCAACTGTAGAAAGATTGACATGCTTTGTTTCGAAGACTACAATTGTCAATTAGAATGGAGTTACTACCTTAATGTTTAATATATATATATCAATTCCGTTATTTCTTATAAAAAAATTTGAAAATTTAAATTGATAAGACTACAAGTCCACTGAAATGGAGTTGCCACCTTAAATTCTTTTACTTCTTTCACTTTTCTTAACAGAATCTTGATACCCGTTGACATATCTACTGACTCTGACTGTCTTTTACAAAAAGTTTAGCTAAAGTTCATTAATTATTATGGAAATAGATTAACATTTCAAATTCTTAGCTGTAGCTTTTAAAAATTCCGTTTATTTATTCATTTATTTTAAAAACGCATTGTGCGTGTATATGAACGTGAAATTGTTATGCATATTTCGAAACACGTTAATATAATGAATTAAATCTCGATCAGACTGTTCGAAAATAGTTGTAGAAAAGGAGAGGAACTGACTGGACCGTAAAGGGTTTCCATTCTTCCGAAGTTCTCCGGTGCGAAGCACGGGTTACTATCTAGTATCTAATTAATAGTGATAAGATTCACTTGGTTAAGTTAATCTAAACTTGACCTTACAATGACACGTCAACATGCAGGTGGCATGTTCATATTCATTTGTAAAGCCTATATATAGGCGTGATGTACTCGAACAAAATTTTGAAGAGAAGAAATGAAACCCACTTTCTGCTTTGCTGCTCACTTAGTTTTTCTCGCACGTAGTAAATAGTATTAACCTACATTAATTAGTACTTGTATACTACTGCATTCTATGCATGTTTACTGAGAGAGACATGCATGTAGTCGAATGTGGTCATCTCTTATCATAGCAGAATCATAAAATGACTCATATTGAGGTTTAGCGCTCATGTCGGATTAACGGTGAGGCAAGTGTTAGGTTTGGTTTGAGCCGCGTTCTTAATATTTGATGTAACATGCTATCCCGACCGCACGATGCCTTAAATCAATGGCCATCCTTGACTTAAAATCAAACCCCAACAATCAAATCGAGACCGTAGGATAACCGAAAACAATCAAATCGAGACCGTAGGATAACGAAATCGATGGTCCTAATCGACTCAGACAGCCACCCTTCTTCCTTATAATAGTATATAAGTAGTATATGGGCAGGAAACTGATTCCAATCCCATATTTGGTAAGAGCATCTCCAATGCTCGGGGTCAAGGTCTTAAATTGATATGACACATATGATTTAAGATTTTTTCTACCAATTTTTCATCTCCAACACTAGGGTGGAGGTCATAAAAAAAGATGACATGTGCATGTGGGGACCAAGTGGGGGTAAAGGAGAAAGTCTTATTTAGACTTTCTTCATGACCCTGGGTCTTAAGGCTAAGTCCTATGGGCTAGATTGGAGTGCTAGATTGGCCAAAAAGTGTTGCAAATCATGAAAAAGTGTGGGAAAAAAAGTTAACACTAAATCGCTACTTCTCTTGCCTAGCATTTGCTCAGCCTCACTCATCTATCGAGATTGAAATGTCAATGGTGCGGCGCTCAAAAAGTTGTCTCAACGCCGAACCGTTCGCGCTCACAAAATCTAATCTACTGAGATTGAAACGCCGAACTGTTCGCGTTCAAAAAATAATAAAAACGCCGCATGGAGCGGCGCTTTAAAAACGCCGAATGGTTAGGCGCTCACAGATGACGTGGATGACCAATCTAGCGGCTAGATATCTAGCCCATAGGACTTAGGAGGTTGCCCAGGCTGACGTGGATGGCCAATCTAGCGGCTAGGTATCTAGCCCATAGGACTAAGCCTAAATCCACATCATCTTTTGTCTTTAAATTTGGACAAAAAATGTTGGACATGACCTTGGGGATTGGAGTTGGAATTTAGGGTAGAAAGTCTTATAATTATTATTTTTTGTCATGTAGTGAATGACCCACAACTAAAAAGTCTTACAGGGGGTTAGTCAATTGGGATTAGTAGAGACATTCAGAGACTTTTTATGAAAGAGATTTTGGGTGACTCTCCGTGAGTTTAGAGATTTTGAGAGACTCTCTGAATGATTTTTAGGGAATTATGACGATTCATTTAGACAATAAAACATATATGAAGTTCAGCTTACACAATGGAGACAAAAGATATATTTATTTATTTTACAAAATGAATATATGAATATTTCAATGAAAATGTATTAGTCCATGCATGGCTAACATAAATTGTAACCATTTTGCCAATAAAATCGAAACGAGACCAACATGAGGGATTTGAATCTCTTGTAAACTTGTTAGGTTCTGGAATTTAATTGTAGGTTATTTGGTTATTGTTTTCAATATTTTGATATTTTAATCCTTAAAGAAAGGAAAAAGAACAAAGTCTCACAAAATATCACCTACTTAGGAGAGACTTCTTTTTAGCCATTTATGATATGTTTTGTAATAAAAGTCTCTACAAGTCTCTCAAAACTATAAGTCATTTATTTCAAATTCCAAATCCAATAACAGAGTTCTGAAAACTTTTAGAGAGTCACAATCCAATAACAGAGATTGTTTGAGATTTTGAAGATCTCTCGATTGACTAACAAGAGATTTTAGAAGTCTCTAAAATTCTTTCGAAATCTCCAAAAATCTCGATTAACTAACCCCTGTTAATAAGACGTCCACGTAGGATGACCTTGACCCAAAGCATTGGAGATGCTCTAAGCTAAATCTAGATTTTTGATGGGAGTATATGGGGGATAAATTAGACATTGACACGTGGTTTACTTATTAACTGATTTTCATAATATATTTTTTTTTAAATACTCCTTCCTTATTTTTGGAAATTGAATCAATTAATAAAAAAACAAAACAACCCCATCAAAAAAAATAGGTAGAGAAAGGTTGGGACTTGGGAATAGGTTTCCAGAAAAGTAAAGGATAATTTCTAGAGAACACTTATAAATACCGGTTCTTTTTTTTTATATCATTCATTACTTTTTCATAACTTCTGAGAAATCTCTGAGAAATCGGTCTAATGGGAAAGCGAGAGGATGATGCCCTAGATGAAGCCATTAATGAAGCCATGGCGGCTTCCATGGAGGCTTTAGATAGAAAAATTACGCCAGCATATTATATTGTCAAAACGATTCTTATAAGTTTCACAGCAATTTGTCTTATGATATCTGCTGATGAAATCATAAGAATGTTCTATTTTGATGGGGAGGGGATACTAGATCACATAGTAAGGATTCAAGAAGAAGAAAAGAGGAAGAAGAAAAAGGAAGAAGAAGAAGCCAAGAGGAAGAAGGAAGAAGAAGAAGATGTTGTCGATTGTGGTGGTGGAGAGAAGAAGGGTTTGCGTTTGATACTTTAATGTTCTAATCGTTTGTGTTCAATTTGGGTGTTTTTCTCGTTTTTATTTATCAATGCATACATATATTTCTTGTTCGTCTAGACTAGGGTTTCTCTCGATTTCCGATTTAATTGCCAAATTAAACATATATTTTGAGTTTATCTACTTGTGATAAATTGTAGGCAAAATTGAAAATACACATCTGTGTACTTATCAATCTTAATCGATACATTGCCACTACAGATACAATATTCTTAATCAATGATATTTATCAATTATTGTGTTGCTGCGGATAATTTTTTTTTTTGACTTCAAAGGTTGATGCATAAAAAAGAAAATGTAATGAGGCTGTAAGCCCCCATTTTAGATATTACAACTTATCTCATATCAATAATCGCTTTCCAGTGAGTGATTAGTTCTCTAAAGAAAATATACTTGAACATGTTATGCTTTCCTCCCCATACATATATCAAATGTTTAATCTCGATTATTGTTTCCCTCTCTGACTTGGGCCTTTTATGCGCCATTACTCGTCTATTTCTCTCGTTCCAAATTGCCCAGCATACTGCAAATATAATCAGTGGCCAGAGTTTGCGACCTCTGTTCCTTCCTCTCCTATATTTCCATGCTTGTAACTGCAATGTCAGTGAACCAGCTTGAACCCATTTTACGTTGTATCCTCCAAGGAAATAATTCCATATAGCATGAGAATAGTTGCAGTGTAAAAGAAGATGATCTACTGTTTCTGGTACTTGGTTGCACAAAGCACATGTAAGATTCTGTATTTGACAACCCCTTCTTACCAAGTTATCAGTTGTAGGGATTGAATTCTGAGCTGCTGTCTAGATAAAGAACTGTACTTTTGGAGGCACTGCTTGCATCCAGATACATGAATGTGGAACTGTAGGATGTGTTGCTGGAATTTGTTCCATCAGCCAATTGTAACAAAGCTTTGCATTAAAACCTCAGTAGCTGTGCACACTAGATCATCTTCTTCTTCATCATTAAGTGTTGGGGGTGCTGCGGATAATGATGATTGATGTTATTTGGGTCTTGAATCTGCCTGCTTTATGTGGCTCCGCACAAACTAGTTGATCTTGAACCCAGCAACTAAGTCGGAGTCTTGGTCGATTAGCAGTAACATTCAACTGATGGCATCCAAACACCTTCAGCAGCTAATCTTTATTGGCACTCTGAGACCCTTCTCTGTAGCTAAACCTCATCTTTGGTGGGAACCCAGCAGAAGTGCTTCTCTTCTGATCAGCTATGGACGCCAACCCTACCTTCCTGCCAAGCTTTTCGTTCTAATCTGGCCCTCAAGTAGAAGAGAACCAAAAGTAAAGCAAATTTCCAAAGACGGATGAAGAACCAAGGGGTTTCACACGGAATATTGTATACAAAGAAGCCTTCAATAGCTTACACTCAGGTAGCAGTCCTTTTAATACACCATTTCATTTGGCAGAATCTATTATATTAGCTACATTACAATTTCTTTTATCTATCTATCAATCAATAACAAAGAAAGTATCATGGGGTCATATGCCATCTCTTAAACATAGTAGAGGTTCCATTACAAACCTATCTCTTAAACATGGAGTCATATGAATATTTACTGTGGGAGACAGGGTGAAAGTCACCATCAACAAACAAGGGTTCAACGACTCGCATTACAGGGATAAGATAATACATATTTTAGCAGACAAAATTATGATAAGACTACTCCACATAGTTAACTGATGATGGATATAAAGGCTACAGAAAGAGGTGGTCCACATCAACCAGATCCGACTTCCTCAGCCTATAAAAACAGAGAGCTACTCTCTTAGAAGAAAACCATCTTCCTCCTTATTCTTACAACTGCCAGTTTATAAAAACCAAATTTCTTAGCTACACTACTCATCAAATGTCAAACCCACTTTGATTTTCATGAGTCAGACAAAGTGGATCCATTTTAAAACTAAGGATGGTGGTGCGGACAAATTAGAGAAACGAAACACACTTACTAGTGGCTTTCGCCAATCGAGGCTACACTGCGATGATCTTAAATGTCTATCTAGCTTGATGAGAAGTTCATCTTTACACAGAGTCATCATGACTTTGTTTCTGTTATGAGTGACTTCTTGCAGGTTCAAGTTTCAGCCTGGGTGTCTTTAGTGTATTTCTGTACTGGTTGTCAGACAACAGATCTGCATGCCTATCTATATTTTGTCACACAACCATGGGTTCTTAGCGAGGAACATTGCACCATTTATCTCCCAGTAACGTTGAGCGGTGTATGTGAAGATAAAAAGGGAAGGGGGAAGCAAGTGGTGATTGTCAGACTTATTGTTTCCCAAATAAAGCAAATATTAGGCTACATTACAAACGAGAAGATACCTGGAGCACCACCAGCCTGACCATCCCTGCAAGAGGACATTAACAGAATATGAGGAACAACGCAACAAAACATAATCATACAACTGCTGTATTTTAGTAGCAAAAAAAGAAGGAAAAAAAATATGCAAGACTATAGACCAAACTGTGCATTATATCGAGGATATCTGCTGCATGCCTGACAATACGAAGACAATGCTGGCATAAAGGTCGAAAAGTGGAGCAGTCACCAATACCAGTCTAACAATGTTCTACTAGAAGATCATGTAAATTATATTTCCTATTTTTGTATGTTTGTTTGTAATCCCCTAAGGCAGGAATGGCTGCCAAAGTTGCAGGAAATAGCCGCAAACTATTACTCAAACTCTATGAGTTTTGAGCTGAGCGAACTATTCCAAGACACTGATGCTTTTGTTAAACACTGTGCTCGACAGGCCCTTTGCCTGCCCGAGTAACCCTCTTCTATAGTATATGATCTTTCCAAAAAAAAAATTGTAACATGTGCGGGAAAATGACTGATAGATTAACAAATCAACATCATGTGAGGTGCAAACTCCAAAAAAAATAATGCGTAACAAACATGTCCTGACTTACTGGTTTGGTTGTTGCCGATTTTGAAGAAGTGATTGCTGTAAAGCCATCATTTGCTGCAGGAAATGAAAATGATATATTGGCTGGATAGGAATAGGGTCATCTGATATCCAACTTGCCCAATATATCACCCAATTAAAAAAATCAACCCACTTAAACTGATCAAGCAAGCATTGATTACTTTTCCAATAATTGTAAAACCCGAAGAAAAGATAAACAGATATCAAAATGAAACCAGTCTGTTGTTGACGATGGCTACATGCAGGCCAACATATACTGCACTGAATAAATAAATAACAAACGAAGTAATTTGTTATCTTAAGAGATATTACCTGCATTGTCTCGAGAGAGGTTAGCTGCGTAGAAATTCTGGATTCTGCATCATTTCTCGCAACTGAGGACTGGAATCAAGCATGCCTCGCAGTTGGGGATTGAGTCCCAACACCTAACAAGCAAAAGGTAGCGTTAAAATATGAGAATAAGTTAAATAATTGATCATTCACATCCTGCCTGGCATCTTTGATGGGAAACAAGTACCTGGTTCATGTACTGAGGGTTAGAGAGAATGCTTTGCATTATCTGGCCAACAGCTGGATTCTGCAGAAGTTAATTCATTTTGGAAGGATCTTGTGCGCCACTAAACATCCGTTCCACATCTGGAGGTAGTCCAAGCCCACCTAAGCCAGTAATAATTGTTGTCCTGGCATCCCCAGCAGGATTTGACCTTGCTGTAGTGTTTGTTGGCACACCCCCTGCAACTGAATTCATTTATCCTTGAGATAATCTAGATAATCTTCGAAAATCTATAAAATTATAAATACAAAGTGAATATCCCCACCACTGACTTAGATGAATAGATTCTATGGTCAAAATGCAAATAGGCTGCATATGAATGTTTTTCCTATAGGAATGGTAAATGAAAATAAGAAACAAAAATTATGAGAGCCTACCAGTGTTGCTCCATGGGTTAGGAAGAGGGTTAGTATTAGGTGCAGGAGAACCAGTAGCTGTTTCTGAACCAGTAGCTGTTTCTGAACCAGTTGATGAAGGGTTGGCTGCCCGGTCCCCACCTTGATTCCCCAATAAGGCAGCGAATGGGTTTGATCCTGCATCTGCGTCTCCACCCATTGTTGTTGCGTTCAGAAATGGCTCCTGAACATTTTCATACATGCGCCTGAGCATGTTGAATCCTTCAGGAGAAGCTTCGATATTGCTCATTGCCCTGTCAGCGTTCCTCATCATCTCCCGCATGAGCTCAGGGTTTCTTGCCGCTTCCAAAGTCTGACGAAGAGTATTGGGATCGTTATGTGTGCTGTGTGCAAGATCTGTATTCATTTGAGGATTGCTCGTTATCAAGTTGCGTATAAGGTCAGGGTTGTTCATTATGTTCTGCATAACAGGCATGTTCATGATATCCATCATGAAATCGATTCTCTATGTAGCACAAAAGCATGGCTTCCCCCAATCACAGTCAGGAATCGAAACTTGGGCGGCAGAAGAGCAAACCCCAGTACAGTCATAGCTAGGATTACATTAGCAAGTATTAAATTCTTGAGTCAACAAGTAAAGATCAGAAAAAAGCTAAAAAAATAAACAAGAAGACTGATAAATTATTTTTCATTGATAAATTTCATCCATAGTTACATAGCTCACCATCAGTTAAATAATCCCTCACTCTCACTGTCAATTTAAATTATCACTCACCCTATTTCACTCACTATACCACTCATTGCTCATTACTGTTATTAGAACCATATACATGGGGTAGTTTGAAGACTCAAACCTAGGTTCCTCACAATTTTTCTCTCAATTGTTAACCCACCGAACCCTTTCATCTCAATTGAATGAAATTCATCCAAAATCAAGTGAAACCTAGTTTTCTTAAGAGCAGAAAGAGATGGATGAACAATGTAACCTGGGGTTCTTTGCATGTGGCGATCCATGATCTCTTGGATACTAGGATTTATGAACCTGATATTCATTTCTTCTAGTTCCCTCCTTCGTACATCTTGATTCCTAATAGCCTTCATCATGTAAACCGATTTATGAAACAAAACACCAATTGCTTCTTTAATTCTCCTTCTTCTATCTTTATTACGGAGAATCCTCACAAGGACAGCAGCAGCAATTGCTAACAGCAGAAAGACCAACAAGGGTTTCAAGAAATTTTTACATATTTGACTCCAGAACTCACCGATCTGCTGGTGGAGTTTACTAAGAAGAAATGCAACTTGATTCCTTTTCGAACTTAATCGTTCACCTAAGATCCTGATGAAGTTTGTAATGCCTGATAATGGTGGTGGTGATAGGTTTCGTAGCGGAGGTGATGATACTCGTAATGGTGGTGATAAAATGGGTGGGCGCGATAGCGATTTGGGGATTCTAGGGGGAAACCTAGCAACTTTTCTCAGCGTCATGAGACGGCTGGCATCAAAATCACGGAAAAACATGTTTGATAAATCTGTTTTTCAATTGATTATGATTTCGATTATAGCCTAATTAGAGCCTAATAGTCCTCCTTTTAATAGGAATAGGTGAATCCGTATGCTGTGTATTTCAACCAATGGGAAGCTATTTTGTAATTTGTGCTTTCCCTCGTTTTCCTTTAATAGAAAAGGTCAATCTGCATGATACATTTATCAACCAATCACTCATTTGCATTACATTTTTTTGGCCTCAATGTTGCCTGGCATTTTTAGGGGCGACCCCAAAAGAATTAGGGGCGACACTAAAAGACAAAAAAGGTCACACAAACGTAAATCTAAGCTACCCCTTATCTTCGATTTTTCAAAATGGCCAATATGCCCTTATATAATCCAAGAGCCAACACCATAATCTAGGTAGGTAAAAATGCACCCAGTAGGTTAAATTAAAATATACCTACCGATTGTTGTGTAGATATTTCTACCAATAATCCCTTTTATAATCGGTAGCTTATCCAACTTGTAATACTACCGATTATAAGGAGCCCCATATTCAACCTTGGCCAAATTCCATAGGTTTTCAGGGGTGCAGAGCCAACCATAACCACTTTGCTTGAGCTGTGGTCCTGTGGATGTCGCCATAATCTAAGCCTAATAGGTTACATAAACTACCGATTATAAGTTGCCCCAAATTTAGTTTTTTCTAAAATCCTTCATGTAATGAATTTTGAAATATACCATAATCTGTAGGGGTATATAATTATATAACCCACCGATTATAACGAGCCCCTGATCCAACCTTTGCCATATTGCATAGGTTTTGAGTGTACACAAACCTTAACCACTTGGTTTGCGTTTGATGCAAAACATAATCGAGAGTTAAATATATTACCAACCCATCCGATTATGGGTTGCCCCAAAATGAGTTTTTGTAAAATCATTCATGTGATGAATTTTGAAATCTACCATAATCTCCAGAGTTAACAACTTAAAACCTACCGATTGTAAGGAGCCCCAAATCGAATCCTTGCCAAATTCCATAGGTTTTGAGTGTGCAGAGCCAGCATAACCATGTGGTTCGTGATTTTTATGCAGCCATAACGGAGTTCAATATATTACTGCACTTCTCCGATTATGGTGTTGTTTGGTTACGTAAACCATAGTTGTTTTTAGTATAATAATCGGACATTAACGAAACCACAAACATCCGATTACGAATATTCGGTAGTAAATGCGCTCAATTACTTTCCGATTATGGTGTTGGTTGGTTACAGAGAACAAATTTTTTTTACTTATAACAATAAGGAACATTACAAATAAACCAACCGATTATTGTTATTCGGAAGTTAAGGTGCACATTTACCTTCCGATTGTGGTGTTGTTTGGATACGTAGATGTGTTTTCTTTACACATGATAATCGGAGAGAAAAGTATATTAGCAATCCTCCGATTCTCGACTCAAATATTTTGCACAATCCCAGGAATCGAGTAGGTTAATAACGTATAACCCTACCGATTCACTAAAAATTGGAACATCCCTGCACCGGTAGGTTAATATATAAACCTATCTTCCGATTGTGTTCCAAAATTCAACACTTTCATGTCTCTTCATTTGATTCGCTTACAGTCATCGTTAAATGCATAAAATGTGTAAAATAACTGTTCTAATCCATAAACATAACGAAACAACTAATATTCCGACACAATCTTTGAAAATGACATAATCCGACATAACCAACATAAACAAAGTTATCCATAAAGTTAACGAAAAACATCGAGAGTTTACAACACCGAGAGTTTACTTGTTCCTATTTGCTTTGACTTTGCGATTTTTATTAGCTCTACGACTTGGACCAGCATCATTGGTGTTTTGATCATCCCCAAAGTAAGGCCCTCTTGTTGGGTCTTCATAGTATCGGGTCACCCATTGCGCTTCCTCAACTGGAGTGCTTTGTGAGAGTGGTGTGTGCTTTCGACAATAGCAACATCTTCTATATTATTGAACGGAGTTGTAGCCATTTTTGGTGATTCAAAGTGATGGGTGACCGATTTAGGAAGATTGAATGTGATGGGTGAATAAGTTTGGTAGAGATAGGTCTCTATTTATAGCAAAAAAGTACCCAACGGCTAGTTTTTAAAAAAAATTACGGTTACTTCAACATAATCGGAGGTTTGTCAATATGTATTATCTACCGATTGTGTTTGTTTTCGAGGCACGGCTAGTTTATTTTGAACGAACTAGCCGTTGGAGTATAATCGTAGTTAGATCAACAATTAAAACTTCCGATTTTCATAAATATTTTGAAATTCATAACAATATCACCTACATTTTTTGCAGGTAGTTGGAGTATAATCTGGAAGCTAATAACCTACCGATTATACAGGCTTGCCCCAAATTTTGTTTTTGCAAAATGTCATTTTTTTCGAATTTGGGAACTAGAATAATCGGTAGTTAATAAGGCTTCCGATTATACGCTTGCCC
The DNA here is from genome assembly GCA_023531295.1 of Papaver armeniacum. NCBI lineage: Eukaryota > Viridiplantae > Streptophyta > Magnoliopsida > Ranunculales > Papaveraceae > Papaver > Papaver armeniacum. The sequence continues at coordinate 10,597 of JAJJWW010010806.1, read as the reverse complement.
CAAATTTCTTTCTTGGCGAAATCACCAATTTTGGGTATTTAGGAGCTACTATAATCGGTAGTCTAGTGAGGTTATTTTTCCTACCGATTATTATAGAAGCCAGATACGCGCTTGGCACAAAATCGATATAATCGGTAGTATAATTGATGTGATTTTGAAAGTTGTTGTAAAGTGGTAGTAAAGATGTCGTTCCTCTCAGACTTGTAAAGATTTAGTTTCAGAAAATACTAAAAACAAAGAAAATATATACACAAGATGTCACAATATCGAGAGATTACTGAGACTCAGGATTCCACCATAACTCATTCATGCGATTCTTATATTTATTCCTAACAATTATAGCTCAAATAAAATATTGACTCTGTTTCTTTGCCAAGGTAGATTTTTAAAAGATTAATTGTAAATCACTAGCATGACGCATCAAAAGCACTTAGACCAAGCATACATCATCATACGACATCACAATCAATTAAGAAAATCATAAAACGATTGATAAAAGAAGTGCAAGTAGTCATAAAAGAATTAAATATAATTACCACACGCATGAAATATGGCTTCCTCCGTCATCCCAGTGTTGGGGTTTAGCTCCTCATATTATTCACATGCTCAAAATAATTGTTCATAGCTCAAAAGGGTGAAAAACAAGAGAAAACTAATGAAGTAGACAGTTTGCAACGCTGCAGAGGCGTTACAAACAGCTGTTACAACGGTAGTGGAGGTATAGTGGAAACAGGAAAATAAGTCTGCCCTGAATTTGCTTTGTCGTTGATCTGCGATAGTTTTCTGAGACTGTTGTTTGTGGGTTGATGTTCTTCAATTCTAGGGTTCTTGAGAACGACACTTCTTTAGTGTCAGTTCTTCGTCTTCTTCACCTGCTGCTGCAACTCCTCTTCTTTGCACCGGAGCTCCACCAGATCCCTCCTAACACTCCCCCAAAGTCTCGACTCCCTTCTTTGAACCTCCCAACTCCTTTTATATACGTAACAGAGCCAAGTAATCCCGAGAATATCTTCCCAATCTTCTCTTTTTCTTTTCTTTTAAGTCACGGGAAAATCTCCCTATTTTCTTCTCCTGCCCGTCAATAACAGAGTCCAACTCTTTCCAAATATGTTAGATACGATCCTGAGAGATTTCATCTGCACGTAACTTCCATATTGAGTCATAATATGACCAAAACTCGCACCCTGTTACCGTGAATAGCCCATTCTTTCCTGTTTCACTCCAAAACTGATTATCCGGCCCAACCTGATCGGTTCAAACACTCATACCAACCCTGTTAAGTTGTAGCGAGCCCATGTAAATCAAAATCCACGAAGAAATATCGACCAGAATCATCAAACAACTCCCCGTAACTTCCTCTTTCTCTGTTGTATCTCAAACCAATAATATGGACAATTCTAATCGATTCCAACAACCGTACCGGCCCTGTTTAACCATCAGAAGTCCATCCTGCCAAAATCAGCTCTTGAATCTCTCCAAAACTAGTCCGGAATTTGAACCCTAAATCTGGTTCTTCGCTGCACTTATTTTCCCGCTTTTTTTTCACATTTGAAATGTAGAAGATGACGCCCCTTATCCTGCTGCTGGGTGCCTTTAACACTTGGGTGTCCTGGGGTGTAAATAGCAAGTGGGTGTCCCTTAGTAATTGAGGTGCCCCTTATCCAAATGAGGGGTCCGAATAGTAATTTTCTCCCACGAGCGGAAATACCACTTCTCGAGCCAATTTCGCCGCAAAAGCTTATTTCTCCAAAAACACCTACAATGACACAAAAAGCCATAATAAATACAAAATCGAGCACTAACAAAATATACAATTGAGATTAAATCGTACACAAAAATGTGTCTATCAAATACCCCCAAACTTATTATTTGCTCGTCCCGAGAAAATAAAATCTAGAAAATAAAATCCTAACTCACTGTCGCAGCATCGTCGATTGCATTTAGCGTATGCAACAAGCCTTTAAACCCTAGTGGCCCTAGTGGCCGAGTTATAGTCTCGGAGGGTTTACAAGAGATATACCCACAAAACCTTTACACCTGCACTTAACTATCTACAAGTAACCTTGGAAGGCACTAAAAAATCTCCTTGGTTGGCATACTTATTGACTACAGGAGGAAGTACCCTAATGCGAAATTCCAATTCTTGCATACACGAGTTTGCACTCAAGCATACTAAAATTCATATATAAGTCACGAGCTCTACTCGATAGTCACACTATGGACATCAATACCCGGAGTCAAAACTAATCACATGGATAGATCAAGAAGATGGAAATAGAAAAACATAGATGGTTTTGATGTTTACTAAGTGATCGATGTTTCCATATCTCACCAAGGCCTCCGCCAAAATGAACCTATCCTAATGGATCGAGATACTGTCCGACTAATATCAACACAACTAGCATATACAAGGGAACCGGTGGTCGACAATTCTAATTTAGATCAACACGCCCTGCATATACAAGGGAACCAGTTAGCCGATTTATTCACCGAACATTAATATATTTTTTTTTTTTTATTTAATTGCATGATTAGATCTTTTGGATCCAAGCGCATGCTTCTTGTCAACAGATTACATGATAGTTCCCGTGGATCCTGCATTCCACGCTTGTTTAGGCGACGGAGACAGGGAAAACACACACATATTGCTATTCCCAAGTGTTAATTTTATTCCGTTTGGTCTAATTGGTCTAGTCTCTTTTTTTTTTTTTTTTTTTTTTCAACTTTTTTCACTTTTTTTTTTTGTTGGTATCTCAATCACTCTAATTCACCCTAGCATTGGTAACAACTTGAATCGTGGGCCCCACCTAATCACTTAGAGAAACATAGTTTAAAAACAAAATAAAATAAAAAACAAGTATGAAAAGGACTCAACGAGATTGGTGAAACTATCATGTTATTTCTAACACCCGAGCTGTGCTTTTATGAATAGACTCTTTAGATGTTGCTATCTAATCGTATTGGTTCCTCAACTCCTACAACCAAAATGCTTCCATCCACTTAGATTGGTTAGTGCCATCCTTAATAAACATAAATTTCTAGGCTCGAGTTTAACAATGCAACTAAAATGTTTCTCCCATACCCCCAAACTTAAATCTAACATTGTCCTCAATGTTCTAATGATAAAATTAAAAGCATGAACAAGGAGAAACTGTTACCATTTGAAGTTGTTGATGGTGGATTTTCGTTTAAGGTTATATTTGTAAAAACCAGAGAAAATCATGCGCTGACATCTTGTAAAAGATAAAGCCATCTATAAGTGTTGGATACTCCTCACTTGATTCACCAAGAATGGAACTTGCAACAAATCTCCATTCTCGTGAATTTCATATCAGATTTTGTATTTCCCGTACTCTTGTATTTCATGAGACTCAGTGTTACCATCGTAGTAACACGAACCTCCAAGCACTATAATGAAACCATGTACGGCGGCTGATTCTCGGTGTGTTATACTAGCCCGAGGCCCTCTCGGTGTGTTATACTAGCCCGATTGAGCCCTCGGTGTGTTATACTAGCCCGATTGAGCATCCGGACTTCATCAGTATCGGTCTCGGATATGATCGATCGCAGTCATCCAACTCCACAAGCATGATTGGATGACCACAGATCAATTCCATCACCCCCAAGCAGGTATGGAATACACACGGCCCCTTAGCTTGCCAGATATGATTCGATCATCGGTCATCCAACTCCACAAGCATGATTGGATGACCACAGATCAATTCCATCACCCCCAAGCGGTATGGAATACACACGGCCTTAGCTTGCCGTGATATGATTCGATCGCAACATCCAACTCCACAAGTACGATTGATGACCACAGATCAATTCCATCACCCCCAAGCAGGTATGGAATACACACGTCTTAGCTTGCCGTGATATGATCTCGATCAGCCATCCAACTCCACAAGCATGATTGGATGACCACAGATCAATTCCATCACCCCAGCGTATGGAATACACACGGCCTTAGCTTGCCGTGATATGATCCGATCGCAGTCATCCAACTCACAAGCATGATTGATGACCATAGATCAATTCCATCACCCCCAAGGTGCATGGAATACACACGGCCTTAGTTGTGATATGATTCGATCGCTACCATCCAACTCCACAAGCATGATCGGATGACCACAGATCAATTCCATCACCCCCTAAAGGTGCATGGAATACACACAGCCGACCCCTTTGATGGTCGACCATTGGCTTCGCTAGCCAAGAAACCGCCCATACCAAGCATTATGGACTAAAACCCTAAATTAGGGTTTATGGCATATTACATGTGCCGCGAAAACTGTTTCAACCGTCCATCTTCAGCATGTAGATGGAGGGTGTAGATGTAGACTCAAAAGGCCCGGAGCATGTCGACAATCACCATGTGACCGCCTACACACTTGACTGCCGGTCAAAACCAACCATGGTTGGTTACAACACAATCGGCCCACCCGAATGGCATGGTCGCGCGGCTTTGAAAGCCAAAATTAGGTTCGAGCCATCACGCGTCCATCTTCTCCCAAGACGAATGGAGGGTCACGGTGATCAAATCGAGCAGGTCTGGTCATACCCAGCATGACCACCGTGGGCCCATCTACCTCTCCATGCGGTCGGCCAAGGCATATCATGCCCGCCAATCCAAAACGCCCGCTCAAACATGCGTGGCTACACTTCCCACCGCAAATCGATCTCGACCACCAACTTCACCTGATGATTTGAAAATGGCTTAGATCACGTTTTCATGGGATAATCGTGCATAGGTGTGAACACTAGCCTACCACCTACACGCTCTGTATGATTCGACTAAGACCGACCAAGATGGGTCGTTGGAACGCACGCCAAACTTGGATGTCATGGCGGTTTCAACCCTTGCGGCAAGGATTTCGCCGCAACCGATCTCAACCACTCCTCTTGACGGTCAAATTGAGTGGCCTAGATTGCATCTTCATGAGACCTTATGAGACATGGACGTGTACACCATCATGCCGTCAACACGCATGTATGGCCTGGCCCTTCCAAAATCCTTCCCACGCTGGTTTCGACCAAGCTAAGAGTGATAAGCGGCGCGACCTCTTTTAAAAACCCTAATTTCACCAACTACCCGCATGAGTGTCTCAAACATCATCTGCCCTCCGACCTCACCACTAGTTATACAACCGGGTCGGGAGTTATTTGGTTAGTGAGGAGTCATTACCCATCACCGTATCCGCACCGTAATGCAAGCACTCGCATAAAATACACATGGTACTTCACAAGTATCGACTTTCTCGAATAACGCAATATTCGGGCCCAGCATTACATGCTATCTTTCAAGGATCCACGATCCACATTCCAGACATCAATCATGTCACAAACTGGGATGCATACTAGGTATTGGTTCCGGCGGTGTTTACAACAGGCAAATGGTGGCAACGCCGCCATCACAAGAACGTGTTAGGAAGTCATGGACTAGAGATGAACAGAAAAAAGGGCAAGACCGCCGTGTGTGTTACCGACAACTCCACTACTCCATCATTCCACTACCTCCACTTCCCACGAGAAACGTGAATGAGGCTCAATGACTTGTATAAATAGGGTCTCCGCCCTATTTCCAACAACAACAAGGGAATAACGGAGAACAACACAAGTTCAGACGAGACAGAAAATCAAGTGTTGATACCGTCATATTCAACCATCTTCTGTCACAAGTCATAGCAAGCCAACACCTTCACAATCTCAACACCTTCTTCGCTTCCCTAAGATCAACCCCATCTCCTTCACTTTGTGACCGAAACAAGTCCGGAACGGCCATTTCTTGGTTTAGGCCGGACGGTACGTACTGACTGAATCTGGCTAGCACTCACCGCGCAAAGGCATTTGCTTGAAGGTTTAGATTCATTCCTCATCCACACCCCAAATTACCAAATTCTGCAGGAGTAGTTTTCACCCATCAAATGTAAGTAAAAGAGTTAAGGAAAGATATTACCGTGTCGCATGAATATTGGGTTACCTCCCAAGAAGTGCTAAGTTTAACGTCTTCACCTGTGACTAAGAAGGGATTAGTCACCTCATAAAATCATAAAGTAATAGCCGAAAAATCAGGGGTCATCAAAACCAAATAGAGCTATCACAAGTAAAAAGGAATCTCGTAACCCGCCAAGAAAATTAACAAATAAAGACACCCTTGTCTAGTTTCGTTTAAGACAACTACATCTAGTCGTGTCTGTGTTCAAAGCCTATGAAAGGGTCAAATAAAATATTTTCAAGGGTTGCATTTCTCGGTTAAGATCCGATTTAGGTATTAGAGTCCTGGAAAAACTCAAATAAAAAACTTAGAAGCACATAATAACCTCGACAATCGCGATCCTTAAAGTCAATCGCTTGACTCACAAAATTGACCACGATGAAAACCGGGTCAATCATAATAAAATGTGTCGATACTAATTTCCTAAAGTACTTAGGTTTAGTCTCAAAACTAAATAATTGACACATCTCAAACTTATACATTCCCACAATTGGTTGAAAAATATTTGGTGGGAAAACAAAATCAACTGGGCATCATAGCCCCCGGGCAAACCACATCAACCGAGGACGGGTTTCAACAACCGAACTCCCTATGGACATTACTAGGTTCAGGAAAACCTGTATGAAGATAATCTTGTAAAATGGTTGAGGCACATATGTCAAGTCCCAAGTGAGGGACCTTTCTAAGAGTTAAAGCACATGGAGAATGATAATCACCCCCAAACTTAGAGTTTTCAAGAATTCTAGAAAGACTAGTCACAACTTCCCTAATTTCAAGGTCATCTCGATTCCCGAAATGGTCAATTGATTCTTCTAAGTCAGGTTCATCCTCACTCATCTCTACGAGTTCATTTTTCTTTGTCTAAGACTAATGTTTCTAACCGTTAGACTCTAAAACAATATTCTCGAAGAAACTCGCTCCTCTAAACCATCATCTACTTGTAATCATAAGGAAAACTATATCGTCTAAAACGGTGGTATCTCTAGTCAAATCTGATAGGTGTAGAATACACCGTATTTAATATCTAGTATTTATGCTTTCTTTATGAAGTTTTCTGTGAATTATGTATCTTATGTGTGCTTTTGAGTTTATTAGGTGCTCCTGAGTCGCACCTGAGGAAAAGAAGGAGAAACTACTCATTTAGAGAAAAGGGCAAGATGGTCATTTCAGGGGCGAACGCTATCTGGAGCTGACCCAAGGTTAAGGGACACCTCTTTTGGAAGGAGTATTAAATGCAGACCAGCTGATGGTTAAGGGGTTTAGAATTAAGTTGGCCCTTATCATAATACTGGGCGTCGATAACAACCCTATCTCATTACTTGGGTCGAAATGGAGAAATCAGTCTCATTTTCTTTCTTCTTTCTTCTTCATTGCCCTAGCTCCGTGCCACGGTTCTCGTGGTTCTTCACTAGTCGCTGTTTGTCAAATCTTCATGAATCACACAAGAGTAGGAATCGTCAAGTGCACTGGGATGAACTCGAGTTTGAGATGAGAAACTAGGGTCAAAGAAGTTCTGCTGCAACTGATTTTGGTAAAAAGGGTTTTGATTTCTGAACGAATTAAGTGATTCTGTGATTTAATTAGAGAGATGGTTTGTGTTCGAACTGGTATCGCAGGGTTTGAATCTATAAAGAAAATGGTTGTGGTATTTGATCACGCGGAACGATGAAATTGGTAAATCAAAAGCACAAGAAAAAGAAATTGAACTGAGGTTGTACTTGGTGGATTGAAGGGTTTGAGTCTGGCCTGGGATGAAATGAGATTTGCTGAGGAGGATTAGCTAAGGATGATGCTGTCTCAATGGAGTTTCTGTGCTGTAGTTTGTGCCTGAAGAGATGAAGGATGGTGTTGATTGGTCAGGTGTTGGAGTTGAACTATTGGAGCTTAATTTGAAGTGTGATGCTGCCATGGTCTGAGCCGAAGTCTCGTGCAAATGACTAGTGGTTGAAGGTGCAGCTATGCTTAATTGGTTTGGTGTTAGTGCCAAGATGTTGTGCCGGTCGAGGTTGCCGTGCCATGTGCGTGGTAGCCGTGATAGCAACCGAGCTTGGTTGGAAGGTCTGTTTTAAGTGCTGAGGTGTGTATGCATTTCGCTAGGCATAACCGGCTGTTTGAGCTGTAATTTGTCACGAGATGACCTGAAGTTGGTCCCCTGAGATGGTCGGAGGCAATTGATCGAGATGGTAGTTCATGGCCGAGTCAAGCCAAGTATGCGGAATGCAAATGGAGAATTAGGGCTTGTCAAAGAATTGAAGCTCGTGGAGACTTGAAGGGAATATTATCTCTGGCAGAGATGGAATTGCGTCGTAATGCACTAGGAGCTGAGAATGGGTTCATGAGATTGATGTCAGGATTGGGTGAATGAGACCTGCAATGGATGTCAGAAGGTGGTGCCAAAACTAGTTCAGAAAGGTTTGAGCTTTGAATTGGGTGGAATATTTGCGCAGCCTAGTGGAGATTTAGTTGGAGAACAAGGGTCAATGGATGTTGTTGCTATTGTCGTTTAGTGTTGAGGCTGCGGAAGCCGCAGTTGAATAAATGGGTTTGTGTTTAGGTGCTATGCAGTCGAGATATTGCAGTGTTGTTGGCTTCAATGATCTCAAGCTGTGAAGAGAAGGCAGTGGTGGTTATTTGCAATGAATGGTTGTGTGTTGAGCCAAGGGTAACAGGGAGTGTGCTGCAAAGCATTGATGCACAAGGATTGTACAAGAAGTTTTCCCAGCCTTTGCAAGACTTGGCCTTGGCAAGACTTGGCCTTGGCACAAATTTCACCTGAGAGATAGCCGATCGTGATCCGAATCGACCCCGACTTGGTTGGAATCTGGCCTGACCGAGTTGAATCGACTCACCCGTTGAGTTGACCCCCGCCCGACTCGCTGACCGGGACCTGCTTGACTTTGCCGGTCACCCGAGGTACTTTCCGGCGACGATTCCGCGCGATTTCCGGGCGACAATCCCGCTCCTGGCGAGCGTTTTTGGGGCAAAATTTCACACGGTTTCTCTCCATGGTGGGCCGGGTGAATTTCCAACTAATGGACTTTGAAGACAAAACCTAATTTTGGAAGGAGGGAGCTATAAAAGAGAGGACTTTACCTAATTGAATATATCTTTTTCTAATTCTTTTTCTCTACTTGTTTTCTAGGGTTTAGAACATGAAACTTCTCTTTCTTCTTGGATGAACTCCTTGAATATGAGTACCTAATTATCTATTGGTTATGGAATAGTTGGATTTCACAAAGCATGATTCTTTGATTCAATATATTAGTTTTGTCTCATAATTATCGTTTGCAATTCTCTGAAATATTGTTTCATGATTGATTGATTGTTTTGTCAAGTTGCAAATTGGTAGAACTTCTAATCACATCTATTGCTAGTCTAGGGTTTATTATACGCAAAAGTGATATTCCCTGGATACAAGTAGCATAATATGATTATAGTTTGTAGTGATATATTCTTATGATCATATGTGAATCGTAACCTTTTGTTAAATTGAATTAGTGCGCTTTCCACGTTCAATTGCTTTGATTGGCCTGATTTCATAGAACTTAACGCATCTAGGGAATTAAACTTGATTAGTGCTTTTACACGTTAGGTTGTTCCTTTAGGTAGAATTCATATTCGCATCTTTTTAATGTGTTTGTTGATGACATGAGGATTTGGGGATATTCTTGCGATCAAGGTATTCTAGGGTCTTTGATAAAAGTTGAGATTAAAATATCAATTCTAGTTATTGTGTGAAAACATGTTTTAGTGAATGAAAACGAAATCCTTAACCAATATCTTCTTATCCTCGATTTGATTTGTTTGCTTATTTCTTTATTTGCTTTTATTTTATTTCATAAAATCACAAAACTACCTGTGTTATTTATAAGGAACCATAATAATTTGACAACCTAGACCTCTCTGTGGGATCGATCCTTTCTTGCCCTTGCTATATTTATATTTTGAGTAGTAAGAAAGTGTAATTATATTTTGACGCTTATGACAATGATTTAATTTTATGCCGTTGCTCTGGGAGGCGCTGTTGTTAATTGTTTTTGGTTTCTTATTTTTGTATTTAGTTTTAGTTTTATTTTTTATTTTTTTTATTTTTTATTTTTTTTTCTTATTTTCTGGGTTTAACCGTAGTTTTGAGAATCTTATTTCAGGTGCTTATTTCTATGGAAGGAGCATATTGGAACAATGATTACGGTTTTCAACAACCTCAACAATATGATAACTACCAATTCCATGGGTATAATCAAAACCAATTTATCAAGTTATGACCAATATCTTCCATGGAACCTTGTGGTTTTCCTCAACAACCTTTATGGCGGGTATGTGTGAACAACAACAAGGATGGGAGGATTCTTATGTTTGTGAACAAAAAGTCTCTAATTTTATAGATAAAGTTTCCACCTTTTTACAAGAGGAATTTAAAAAAGATAAAGAGACTACAAACGAGCAACTCCAAGAACTTCGTGAAGGTATGACTATCTTAAGAGGCATTGATCAATACAAGGAAGATATGGATAATTCTAATGTGCATATGGCTTGTGATGAATATTCGATTGATGCTAATGCTGAAAAAGGCCAATCCTTGGACACTTTCGTGGATAA